>VZRW01010319.1:65887-100202 GCA_013398125.1 Aegotheles bennettii
CCTGGGGTGACACCACCGGGCCCGGGCCCGGCTCGGCCCCAGGGCTCCGCCCGCCGCAGGAACCCGCGGGTTGTGCCTGCTCCGCGCTGCCGCGCTCTGCCTCCCCCAGCTGGCACGGTCGCTGTTCATGTCTAGAGAGGTTCTACCACAGCAGCTCCCTGCCGCACGCTCCTGGCTCGCCAGCGTGTGTACAGCAGCTCTGGCAGCCACCGGCTGGTCCCCAGTTAATAAATGCAGCTCATTCTCTCCGAGCCGGAGACGAGAAAGGTCCCACTGGTGCAGATCCGCACTCATGCTCTGTAGGTGCAGCCTCCACCCGCCGCGATGGACACACGGAGGGAGCACGCCCTGCCACTGGGGCTGTAACACTCCCCGGTGTGTTTTCTCCTACGGAATACAGGAGCCTGGTGTGCTCACTGGTGGTGGCTGCTCGTTGGGTTACAGACACTGGTTTCTGCTTTTTGAGGTAGGGTGTTCTGGGACAGGCACCACAGTACCGCTGCTCGCAATTTTCTCAACTTCAGACACTGATTCTGGCCTCCTCACAGGTGTGGTACAGCAAGAAGAGGTGACATAGCTGGGGAGTCCCAAAGGACCTCCCTTCAGTATTGAATACCATTTTTCAGTTTCATATATGGTGCAAAAAGTCATATTTGCTAAAGCACATCAAAACTTTATGAATATTCAGTTCCTTCATAAACTGATTTGAAGCCAGATCAACTGTAACACGGGTATGATCTCAAGTAAAGCTTGAATTTGTTTCACTGGCATGTGATGTGTCATTCAGTCCCAAATTTAGGGACAAGAGTGGCCTGTCATGTATCTCTTAGCATAGGACCAACCCGATGTACAAGCTCAGCGCCTTGGTTGTTTACTTCGGATGGTGAGCTGGTTTGGTCTGGCACACAAGCCAGCTCACAGAGGCACACAAACAGACAGACAGTCACTCAGGAAGTCACTCAGATCTCTGACCTGAGATCAACTGTAGACAGTATTGTCCCTCTGCTCAACCTATCCAGGTCCAAAGTCTGATTTATCTTGTGACAGTATTTTGTTTGTCACCAGGTAAAGCAAAGCCAGACATGTGAGGGTTACACGCAAATGAGCTATTGGAAAAGAGGAGCTGTTCAGGTCACTCAGCAGATGACATTTTTTGGATGTGGTGAAGAAGTGATTTTAAGCCAGTGGGAGCATTCTGTTGTTCCACAGAGGGATCTTGTCTAGAGCTCCATTAGATTTCTTGCCAGGTCCAGCTGTGCTGAAGAGCATGTTGCTCATGAAAACAAGCATCTGAGTACAGCCTGAGTTGCTGGGCAGAACTTGTTTTAGCTATCAGTCCCTTCAGGAGAGCCTTCCCCACATCAAAGAGCAGAGCTCTGGCTCTGTGCTTTGGGGAGGTCCTGTGCTTCTGTCCTTCCTACCTCCAGAAACTGTTTAAGTTTGACCTAGTGGCTCCAGCAAAGTTGTGGCCTCACCAATGCTGAAGGCAAGGCTGCAGTGTGAGCCGGGCACCTCTAGGCACCTGATCATCTTTGTCCAACAGCTTGCTCCTGAGTACCTTCAAATGCCAAGAGGTAACATATACCCCTCACACAGGTGCACTGGAACAGGCTTGGCCCTCCCTTGTTCCCAGCCCCCCCCCCCCGCAAGGAGAACTAAAAGCAATAGATGTGATTGAACTTTTAAGATCAGACTCAGTCAGGTGATGCTTATCCTTCCAAGCCAAGCATTTCCAAATAACAGAATACACGCTAAACTAGCATCCTCTCTCCCCTATCACCAATATTTGCATTGGCCCAGATCTGAGTGACATGAACAGACTTCACAAAGGTCACAGGCATGTGGTGGCTGCACCTTCGCAGTTTGCACTGTTTGTTTACTGACATCCTCAATGTGTGAAGAATTTAAGGAGCACATGTATTCCTTGTGGAGATCAGGCTTTCGTGGAGCATTTGCTAAATTCCCAATCAAGAAATCTTAAAAATCAAGCAGATTACTGATCTTTGAGGTTGGTATGTTGCTTTTGTGTCAGAGCATGGAAAAAAGGAGACAGGTAAGTTCAGACTTTTGAGAGTACCCACCAGCACTGGTCAAAGGGCAAAGACATTATGTTACCTTCAGCAATAGAAATCTTCAAACAAAGCCTCCTGCACATCAAGGAATTACGCATCACTTCTGTGGCAAGATCTTGGCATTCAGTGATTTCTACTATTGCATTCTCAGACAACTTTGTTGCTGAAAAAAAAAAAGCAATTTTATACATATATACACACAAATATTATAAACATTTTTTCTAGCAAATTCTTACGATGGAGATGAAGTTGGAGACATTCTGGAGATCTGGATAGTCACATTTCTTTGTTGAAAAAATAGTAGTACTTTAATAAATAGTATTGTCATGTAAGACATGATTTTAATTGCCTTCTGAGAAGTTAAGTACTTTTTAAAATTGAAGTGACTTTAATTTTCCACATTAGCAATTTACTGAGATCATGCCTTAGCCCTCTACAAATCATTTGTGGATTACAGAGTGACAATAAGAAGCACCATATCTACTTATATTCAACTCGTATTTTCAAGGTTGTCTTGATTACAATGGTTAACACAAATTAAAAAAAGAAACCTAAAGAAGGAAGAGAGAAGCACACTTTCTGCAGAGTTGATTTTATACAAAATGAAGTTCTGCAGAAACCTTGTGTACCCTGCGTCTTGCCCACAAGCACAGCAAATGGAGATACATGAAGGAAGTTCTCCAAATAGTACTACTGGGGGAAAGGAGAAGAGAATGAGCTGTGTAATTCTGCAGAGGCATGCCTGGGTTTACATGTAACTGTTTTGTTTTCATCATAACTGAGCTGATTGATGAAGCTTGAATGCAAGCCCTGACAAGACAGAGAAGTAATGAAGATTTAAAAATGAGACTGAAAGAAAACATGATAAGGAAAATTTGTGCAACAAATCCAACCACATCATTTTGAAAAGAAAAGGAGAGGCTGTTACCATCATCCAAGCCAGGGAAAGCCTGTGCAGGTTTCATATCACTACTTCACATTCAGTGCAAATCATCACTGATTTTCAGGGCCTAAAATGGCATCTCTGACCTTTTACTATTTACATAGCTAAAGACATCTGCCCCAGAAAGTGGTCACTGACCTGCAACCCAAGTAGTGCAGAGAGGCTCACACCTTCAATACTCTCTCCTCGGACTGCCTCAATCCACACTGCAGAGCATTTTGGTCTGAGTGTCTTCTTGCCCCATGGGGTAAATGAAAGCCACAGATGACATTAAATAATAAGATTTTTGTATTTTTGCAGCCTAGAATAAGTGAAACAATGTGACTGAGTTCATCTGGTATGGAAGAAGGTGCTTGAAAAGCAGTATGTAAGGGAAAGGGCATCCCACTGCCCCGGTATCATTGAAAACGGGGTGTTGTTCTGAACCCCTCTGACACAGAATGAGCCCTGCCACTGACTGTCTCCTTGCCATATGGTACTTATTACTGTTCTTGTGCTGTATTGAAAAATTGTGCTTGTTTGAGTCCTCAGATACACGTAAGCCATCACGATATATGTATTTTCTCTGAATTAGGTAATCTTAACAGAACTGATGTTCTTTCTGGCCTCTTGTCACGCACACCAAATACCAGCAGCCATTTCCCAGATGATATGGTTTATTCAGTATTTTTGCATTGCAAATACTCCCCTCTCACACTTACATATTTGCAGGTCCCTGGTTCTTAATTTTGATGTTTTCATATTTCAGATTTAGATATTTCCCTTCACTGTGGTGACTTTTCTGTTTAGATGACTCAGTGGAGGAGAATTCTGCAGCTCCCTTCAGGTTGGGTTCAGGTGCAGCGTATGTGGACAGCCTGTTGCTGTTTTGTTCAGTCCAAAACAAAGCTGCGAGGAGCTGTTATACCTGCTGGCCTGTCTTTCAGGCTTCTTGAGGATTTGTGATTTATTTTATGCAGCTGCTTAGTTCTGTTTGGGGGGTTTTTTTTGGTTTTGGGTTTTTTGTTGTTGTTGTTGTTGTTTTTTCCTTCCTGTTTTGCTTTCAATTACATTTATGTATTAGACATATGATAGTTCTTCACTGTAGACAGGTGATGTAAGTTGTGTTATGTCTGATAGCATTGCTTAATGAGCTGTTTTACAGTTCCAATTTAGCATCTTAGTCATAACTAGTGGTAATGCTGTCCTGCCTCTCACCCTCTGTCTTCTCCCTGCAAAGCTGTTTATTGGGTGGGGATGATCAACAGCTGGCCGGAGATATTCCTGGTTACCATGACTCAGCAAAGTGCTTCTCTCTTTGGCCTGTATTCCGCTTTACCCATTTGCAGAAGTGGACAAAAGTGTCCTCCTGCATAGAACAATATTTTATATCAAACAGTGGGTTTCTTTCTTTTTTCTTTTTTTCTTTTTTTCCTTTTTTTTATTTAATGTAAACAATTCCTCGAAATGAGGAACTGAAAGTAAGCAGCTGAGGCAGGGCCGCAGTGGCAGTGTCTGAGTCACATGCTTGTTCTGCTACAGGAGGCTATTAAATTTTATATGCTCTTAAAAGCAAAGTGCTTTTCCAGTTTGCTAAAGAAAAGTGCTTTTCACTACTAGTAAAGTTGGTGGGACTGGTCAGGTGCATTCCTCTTTCAGAGATAAGGACCTATCACCCGCCATCACCCTCGAGGGAGGCAGCAGCTTTTTCAGGAGCTTCACCAAGGCCAGTAAGCAGAGTGCAGTGTATGCAGGATGCAAGTATTTAAGCTAGGTACCGTCAGAGGACTTCATGGTGGTGACATGATGACTTGTGGTCTTTCAAAGGCACTGGGAGATTTGCTGCTGTTCTTTCAGGGGACTGTGGGTCAGGCCTGAGGCTGAGTGGCCCTGCCAGGACTCACAGACAAGTGACAAATACTCCATCACTTGTAGGGGTTTGAATTAGAGTGAGTGAGGCTGTGCCAGTACCCCAGGCAGGGCATAGCTGATCACACATGCTCCTTCCAGTTTTGGATTCTCAGAGGAAGAAATAACTCAGGGCGAACCTGTGAAAGGTTTCAGTGGAAGCAGGACTCTACCCTGCCTTGCTTTGTTTTGAGTGCTAATGGCATTTTTCTCCACCAATTGACCACCAAAACTGTTCTTGACATTCAAAGCAGCAGGGGACACAATTTTCAGTCCTTATTCGTACCATCAGAAGATACTGAAATACAACATTTCCCTCATATTCCAAACATCTGTTCAGGTCTGTTCAGCAGGATCTGCAAAGTGGTGTTCAGTGTGCTCTGTTACATCCTCCATTGAAATATCTCATTCCTCAGCATGGTTCTGCTGTCATTTTGTTCACAGAAACATCACTGGGTTTTTGCCTCTATTATACACTTGTTGTTTTATAATAATTGTGGGAAGAGTAAGTTCCCTGTTGGTAATGGTCTCCTAGGTATCATTGAACAGCAGCAGGAAATTTCCTAGGATTCTTCAAATTATCACAATGCCTATAACAGATTGGTCCTGCAGTGTTTTCAGAAAAGTTCCTTGCAAGATTTATTGTACAGGAAGATGAGTTAATGCTGTTGAAAACAACATGGCACTTGGATCCAGTTTTAGGCATCATAATAAGCAAATTTCATTTAGAATAGTAGTGATTGCTATTTAGTGCTCCCGCAGAGAAAGTAAATAATAGAGCAGCTCCATTACTTTGGAAATCGAGCCTCTTACAAATGGGAGGTACTCTGTTTAATCTTAAGTGTGGAGCCTCAGTTTAAGCAGCTAGTAAACAGGTCCTTCGGCGACCTATTAAACCTGACAACCTAGCGTGACAAATACAGTTCCGGGTACAAAAAAGTTCCTGAACTGCTGATTCCTGGAAACAGGTAAGGTACACTGAGAACTGTCAGTACATTTGCTTGATCTTTATCCTTTTTCCTAAGCATCTATTATTTGCCACTGTCAGAGAGGGGAATTTGAACTAGATGGGCTTTTATCTACTCAGTATGGCCATACTTGTTTTAGGAGGGCTTCAGTGCTGATAGAAGGATAGGGATAGTGCTTTGAGAAGGTTTCACAAAAACTGGGAGCATAACATTCATGGTCATTTACAAGCAGCCCTGCCCTGAATTGTTCAGCTGGGTAAATGCCTGTCAGGCTGCTGTAGTATCTGAACAGTCTCAGTTTGGCTGTGCAACTCGCTCTTTCCCTCTCACACTGCCTGACCTTTGTGTCAGAAATTCATGCTAGGGGATATTTTATTTTCACAAACAAAATACATGTTCTTACCCATCTCCAGAGGATGAAAAATGTTAATTTTCTGTTACTGTTTTAGGATGTGCCGATTGTCTCTGGAAAGGACCTGTACAGTTCGATGGTTTGGCTGTAAGCTTGCTAGGATGAACTGTCAAAGGTTCACCAACCCTGCTATCCTTGATTGAGGCCCACAGCAGATGTAGGGAAGAATGGGAAGATGGGACAAGTGTAACTGGTAACTTCTCTCAGCCTCCAGCACTTTGCATCTGAAGGTTTTTACAAAACAGATGTGATTTTAGACACAGTTGAAGATGGTTATCATCTACAAATCTTAAAGCATCTCACAGGATGTGGCTTTCAAGCTGGAGTAGGATATGAATGGGAAATCTTCTGTTATATAATAGTTTTTACATATAAACTTGGCACCGTTAAAATTGTTTGGGAGATTTGTTGCAACAGAAGTCAGTGATTTTTGTGAATGTGGTCTAGAGCTGTACTTTTTCTTTCCTAGGTGGCTGGCAAGAAGTTAAGAGACATTGCAGAAAATATTGAAGAAAATTTTAGAAATCTGGGGAAACTTCTAGTTCTCCACATGGGCCTGGATGTCTTGGTTGTTTTTCTTTGAGAAGGTACAAGTATTTTTCAGATCACTTTGCAAGTGAATTTCTGAATTTGATCAAAACTTGCTGAACATTAAGCTTGCCTCACTGCGGGCAGCAAGTTTTGTCTTCTGTCTATTTTAGAAATGAGGTTTGCGGTGGAGAAAATGAACAGGACTTATCAAGTGTTTTTGCAAAACAGAGTTGATGGTGACTGTGCCTTACAGGCATTGAACCTTCTATTCAAAACCATGTTGTCTGCTCCCCCTGATGCTGTTTGCACGGCATGCCCATGGCTGCTAAAACTGCTTAATGCGACAAAGAATTGCTAGTAAAGCACTTAGGGGCTTGACTGTAAAATTAATTTGGCCAACAGAAGAAAATTTGGCCTGAGTCTTGAAGGTCTTTGTTCCTTTCCTTTCCTTCCCAGTTGGCTGTTTTCTGCAGCTTACTTTCTCATTCTTGTTGACTGTGTCATGATGGTTTTCTTCCTTGCCACTCCAAGCTCCCTGCTACCCCATGCCCTCCTTCGGTGCATCTTCTATCCAGCTTCCTATATCCCTTTTACTCTGACTACTTCCCTTTGGCTGAGACCTTGTGGTGGCCTCAGGAGTCCCCGTCCCCCTGGCATGCCTGCAGCCTGGGAATACCTACTGCTTTTTTAATATCTTATTCCCCAGCACTGACACCTCAGAGAAGCAGCTGGGCTCCCTTCCATAATTGTTTCCAGCTGTTTGCAGATATGTTGAATGAATGAAGCCTGGAAGCGTGAAAGGGAGCTGGAAACCAATAAGCTGAGCTGTCACCAGCAGATCTAGATGTGCTCCATGAAAACAGCCAGTGTCCTTAGCCTCACTTTGTTTTTCACTGGTTTCACTTTCTGCCTGTCCTGCTCCATCCATGCACATTTCAACACTGACAACCCAGTCTCTGTGTTCAGGGGGTCATACCTTTTCTTTTCAGACTTGAATAAGCTCTTTTTATTCTATGTTGAGAAATATTCCTTTACAAGAATTGACATTTTGAGCCCAAACATGTATGTGTTCTATCTGGCAACACAAGAAAAGTTCCTCTTTCTAAACTGAACATTTCTGTTATTTTTAAAACAGAAAGACATCAGTGAAGACATTACTAAATATTTTAAATAGTTCAAAGAGAATTATGAAATCGATTTACAATCTCACATACTGTAGTCAAGTGTAAATAATGTTCACCTCAGAAAAAGGCAGCTGTGCGAGACAGTGAGTACTTGAAATATTCTCTTTTTGTCCCCTCTTCTTTTGTTTAAGACTTTCTGAGGATTGGACTATCACATCACTAGACAGAGTAAAAAAAAACAAATTAAAATGCTTTGAGAGATAAATGGAAACACTAATTCTCAAATATCACAGCTTAAACTTTGTCTTTCTATTGCATATTGCCTGATTGTGGCTTTTGTTTAGGCTTTAAAAGATTGTATAAGCATTGCCAGGGAGCCCACTATTTTGTGCCCGGCTCCACATTTCTTGATGAGAGCCTGGCACTCCTCTTGGGCTCCAGGAGAGCTCTGCCTGTGCTGGAGATACCAGCCTTGCTCCTGTCTACAACCCATGTGTAAGCTTGGGTTAGCGTGAGAGTGACAGGGTACTGTGTTTCTTTGGCCTGACTTTTTGGCATGTTCAGAAGATATCAACGATGAATTATTTGAAAGATCTTTACTGATTTACTGTGTGAATCATGGAGAGATTAATTTATGACATCTCCACACTCTTCTCAATCTTTGATCAGGAATAGCACTTCTGACTGGCACTGTTATTGTCCTCAGGCCTTGGGTTAATAAAACATGAAATCCAATTTTAGCATGCCTCACCCCGCATCCAAACCACTAATGCTACTTTATGTTTATAAGATTTATTGAAGATTAGATAGTGCCTGACCAAACCACATCGATGCTTTGCCTACATGACAGCCACAGGCTATTTTCCTTTGCTGTGCAAAGCCAGCATGAAAATGTGATTCTAAGAAAACCCTATTTTGAGTTAACTTGATTTGTGTGACTATAACACTTGCAGTTAATCTGGATCAGGTTTGTCCTGTGATGTGATCTGGCAGTCCATAACTCAGGGATGAGCAGCGGCAGAACCATGAAACTGAGCTTCAGGTGACCTAGCCCAGACATGCTGCCTTTCCTCTCCAGGATGCCTGGAGCAGGGATACAGCCGAGAGCAATGAGCTGTTGCCATCATGGTGAGGCTACACTTTGAATACTGTGTTCAGTTTTGGGCCCTTCTCTACAACAAGGGCATTGAGGTGCTGGAGTGTGTCCAAAGAAGGACAACAAAGCTGGTGAAGAGTCTAGAGCACAGGTCTTATGAGGAGTGGCTGAGGGAACTGGGGATGTTTAGTCTGGAGAAGAGGAGCCTGAGGGGAGACCTTATCACTGTCTGCAACTTCCTGAAAGGAGGTTGTAGCGAGATGGGTGTTTGGTCTCTTCTCCCAGGTAACAAGGAAAAGGACAAGAGGAAATGGCTTCAACCTGTGCCAGAGGAGGTTTAGACTGGATATTAGGAAAAGCTTCTTTACTGAAGGGTTTGTCAGGCACTAGAACAGGCTGCCCAGAGAAGTGGTGGAGTCACCATCCCTGGAGGTATTTAAAAGACATGTAGATGTGGTGCTGAGGGACATGGTTTAGTGGTAGACTTGGCAGTGCCATTGTTAACGGTTGGACTTGATGATCTTAAGAGTCTTTTCCAACCTAAATGATTCTATGGCTCTTTGATTCCCTCTCCACAGGTCATGAGGAACCAAAAGCGCTGTGGGATACACATGAAGAGTCACCTCTACTTCTTTCCCATGTGAATTAGACCCACAACTTTTTGGTGGCTGACCTAAGATGAGCCAGGTCTCAGTTTTCCCCACTTTTCGTAGTTTGCTTCTTCCGTCACTTCTCCTTTACAATTGTTTTTCTGGTCATGCAGTAAACTGAAGTAAGAGTTCAGCTCAGGTAAATACTACTTTTTATCATGGTATGACAGTGAGCAACAGGCTTGTGTTTAAAGATACTGAAACTGTTCATTAAGCTGTACCTTTGGTGGCTGTTACACCGGGAATCTGGAAATTGTTACTTATTGCTGTGAGCAAATTCAACTCACGTTTGCCGGAGTTCGGACGTGATTGCTTTTGCAATGTCGTTTGCATTTATCATTACTTAAGGTCCTGAGTGAAGTGCAGGTATATGCTACATGCTGTTTGTTGACTGCTTGTCAAAGCGTGGACAAAGAGAGGTGAAAGGTGGTTGAGGTGGAGCTGAATGGCTTTCTGGAGGTTTCCATTCTCTCTCCCCATACTGTTACCTGGGTGTGTGGTGTAGACTAGATACCCCACTTCAGGATCGTTGAGGTGAGATCTACTTTATCCTCATGCTTGGTCTGCAAGTTTTTCTGGGGAGAAAACATTACACACTTGTTTATAATAGTTATAATCAAGGTCCAACCTGAAATTTTTGAAATATTTTTGTTTACTATGAGAAATAGAATATTCTGTTGCTGTGTCACAGCCTCCAGAGTTAATGGAGACACAAAGACTGGCCAGAAGAGGCAGCTAACAAGTATAAGCTATTCCATAGTAGGCAGAAAAAATCACTGTAAGGAAAATGGGACATTTGGAACTGGAAGGTATAAATTACATTTGTTTATGCATGTCCATTGGGCTGACACTATTAATTGCAGCTGTAATCAGCACATCGGTACTCTGCATTTTCTGAAGAAAATTTGATATCAGTTTTTTAACTAATTTGCACTACATTTGATTCTTCATTCTTAGTAAGATTAGTATTATTTACCTGTCTTTGAAAAGCTGCTAAAATGAATGTAGCCTCAAGCCTACTTTAATTGAGAGGAGCAAAATACATTATTCTTATAAGGAAGCATCCTGAAATTACTGATTAAAGACTGATTTAATTTTCCATCCTAGTGCAGTTCTTCAGCCTAAATCAAATACAATTTCACAGTTCATTCATGCTGAGCTCAGCATAAAAAATGTTACACTTTTTTGTGAAATCACCTCAGACTCTTACAAAATCATCATACTAATTACCTTTTTAATGAGCATAACTGAAGGAAATGAGTGTACTTACAGGGTCCAGGGAACACAGTATGAAAGAGAGAATAATACTGTTCTCAGTATTTCAAGACTGGATGTTGTTTCTAAGGTAGTAGAAAATTCAGCCCAATTTCAGAATCACATAGTGTGAAATCCCATAGTAAATGGTGGAAATTTGTGACAAAAATTGAAAATTAAAGAATCACACTCTATCATACAGGAAAGTGAAGTTCCAAAAGGTCTTGTTTGATAACATCCATTTCAGTGGCCTGATTTATTGAAAGAAGCAAGTTTTAAGTGGGTGCAGGGAGAATCAGAACACTGAAGACAACTCCAGCAAAGTGAAGGGGAAGTCTTGGAGATAGAGGTTCCTCTGCTGCCATTTCTTTCAAGCTCTATGCTTTAAGTTACTGGTGGGGTATTCCAGGGCACACAAAGCAAAGGCCACATGCATTTTATTGATTCTTGTTTGGCTGAAAGATTGAGTGGGCTGTAACCACAGTGAAAAGCCATTCTTCCTTGGGAAAGACAGAAGGAAGGCACAGCCTCAGTGTGACTGTGTGCCATCCTCAGGGGAACCCCATACAAGTGGGCAAACCCCCACAGTCCCAAGGAGACCTGCCCTCCTGGCATCTGTGCTCAGGGACATGGTAAGCACTGATCCTATATGCTTGTGTAGCTGAGTCCTGCATGGCAGGGATCTAGTGAAGGAAATCCGATTTTGGTAAGAAGCAGCTCACCAGTTAGGCATGGCCCAGAACCACGGAATTAATTGGGGCAGAAGAGGAGAGGGGATGTTAGTGCAGAAGCTCACGTGCTGCTGTGCTGTGGTCCTGTATAATGAAGCAAGCTGAATTCAGATACTGCATGAAAATAAATGAATGAATGAACTAATAAAACCCCATGCTAGATGCACATGGATTGGGAGAAGCAATGGAGTATCTTCAAAGTGGAGGTTGTAAAGTGTCACTTATACATTTCTCCTCTCCTCTCCTCTCCTCTCCTCTCCTCTCCTCTCCCTCTTGTGAGGCAGTATTAGTTAGACAGTCCTCTGTATTTTAAGAAGTCATGAGAAAATAAGCTGTCATCCTCAGAGTGTTGTGACACTGCTAGCACTATCAGAGCAAGCCTGTCTCAGTTGCTGAGTCCCTTCGGCTAGACAACAAAACTGAAATCAAGGTAATAATTAGTCCTCAAAGCCATTTTTTTTTCCTGAACACCAACAATTCCTTCAGCTAGTAAAACCTGACAGATGGTCTTTATTTTCTAATTGTACTTTAAATTTTGCATTTTCCAAAATACTGACTATAGATTTTTTTCCCTGCTGATGAAGATGTGTACAGTGTTGAATGTGATCAAATTTGCTCCAACAATTTGCATAAAAGCACTAACAACACACAGCTTTCAGCCATGACTACGCTTTACATTTCTGCACAATAAATCTTCCTCCCTCCCACCCTATTTTTCATGCTGATGAACTCTCCTGAATGCTATGCAACATCACACAGCCTGTAAAATGGCTATTAGGGAGCACTGGTTATCGTTTCAGCCGTGCCCTCTGTGGGACTGCAATGGCAGTGGTTGGCAATATTTGATTTTGCAGCTATCATAATATCCTGTCTTGCCTATCCCCTTGAGGCTATTATTACTGTCTGGAGTTATCTGCAGGCAGCCTGATACTGGTTGCAAGTAGACAGCTCTGAGAGCTTTTTACTTTTTTGTGCTTTGAAGCTTTGGTTAAGAAAGCTCTGCTTTTATCCATTTTTTTTTCCTTAAAGCCGTTGTCAGCTACCATTCGCAGTTCTTTGTTTTGATGGGAGTGTGCAAAGAAATGCTTCAGCCTTATCTTCCCATGACTTGGACTGCAGTCCTAACAAGCTGGAGGCAATATATTCCCATTAACATCTCATTATATCCTCTTCCTTCTGGCTTTCCCTATGCTAAGCCACCAAGGTAATGGTATTGTGCAGGATTCCTCACTGAATTCTGCTGCTCTACCCTGACCTTCAGAACTTCTCCAGTGGTAAATACTGTGAAGTGATGCCCATTTGCTGAGCACCTTAAATGGGATGAGGTGGGCTGTGCCAAAATGTCTGTGTGCAGGAAGAAGACTTTCTTCACCTTCTCATCCACACGTCTTTTGTGCCCTCTGTGCACCTTCTGGATCTAGCTGCAACCTCTGTGCTGGGGATGGATCATTCAAATGTAAGGAAACTCCAAACTAGGCCATGCAGAGCACGCAAAACAGGGCACAAAGCCAGCATTATGGGTACAGTGATAATCATAATACTATCAACACCTAGTCACTGGTTATTAGTTGGCCATCCCTGCCCTACAACTCCCCATGATTTACAGGAGTCACTGGCCTGTGTTCTTCTATTGTAGGTGTACCAGGGAATGTATTCAGCAGCTATCTTGGTGCAGCAATATGTACTGCTCATTAATGCCCCTAACTATTTGCTTCCCCCAAAATCCCTCTCTGCTTTCAGAAAAAAAATCTAGGTACAAATCAGAGCTGGCATGACTGGATCATCTGAGATTTGCTGTCATCTTTGCCAAACTTTTGCTGTTTAATAGTGGGGAAAACAGGTAAGTTAATACTTTATATTTGAATTTTAATATTAAATTATATCTACTATTTTCAGTTGTGGATGTCTGAAGTCAGATACATCTCAAAGTGACTGGTATGTATAGATCCCTTTGATTTGACAGTTGGTGTCCATCAATCCTGGGAATCTAGAGGGCCTTATAATTTTTAGCTTAGACGTTAGAAGTTGCTTTAGATCACATCCTTTCTATTTTAGGATTTCCCCATGAATAATATGAACATGTTGATATTCTTTGGGTACAAGGAATATAATGCAAGTTCAATAGGGCTAAATGCTCTTCTAGGTTAAGAACATAAAACTGCCACCAAAACCTATGAAGAATCATACAAGAAGATAATTACCTTCAATTCTCGTGAACTGACGTGAGATTTTTAGTTGTCAAGTCATAAAGAATAAAGTATAGTCTAATTTCCTCTATAATTGATAGAGAATAATTTTCCCTGCTTTATGATGTTTATTTTATGAGTAATTGTTTGATTTCTGCCTACCAACTTGCTTATTGTGGGCTTTATCTTCTTGTACAGTGTGGATTGCAGCCACAGTCTAAAAGTTTCCTTTTAAAGGAAACTATAATGTCCCAATCTGCCTTTTTTGGCTTTATATCATTTATAGACGAAATGAACAGGATCAAACTACAGCTTGAAGAATCATGGCATTTTTAGCTAAGGAAATGTTCTTGATGAAAACCCAGACTTTATTAGTGATACTACAATTAAATAAGCCATTATCAACTTCCTACAGATCTTCTCGGAGTAGCTCTTTTTCATTCTGGAGCCCAAATTACGGAAGCAATCTTCATAAAGGCCACTTCCCCAGCTATAGTGCCTGCTGTGATATGATTCATGCCTTTTGTCTTCTGCTTGGAATTTGGGGATGTTTATGAAGGACTGTTATAAATACTGCATCTAATTCCTCTTTTCACAAGATGCTTTATTCACAAGGAAAAAAAAAAGAAAATTGCATCACATATGTTCGTCATATCATTTCCATTCCTATTGCCATCTGGTACTGTTCTTGTTGCCTCCTTCATGTACATACTGAAAGGATGTGAGACCAGTGTCAGGCAGACACTCTGGAGCACACGTTTCAGTACCAGAGCTGGTAATTTAATGGTGCACAGGACGTCTGTTACAACGAATCTGTGTAAGTGTGTGTATGAAGGCTGGAGGTGGAATAATCCATGCTCAGGAGCAGAAGGAGAGATAATGCATAAGACTCTCATTTTCCACGCTGTACATTACTAGTGACCTTACAAAAACATTATGAAGGTGAACAATCTCAGCCCCTTTTATACTGTTCAGACTTGCATTTTCAATGGGAAACAGAGGTATCATCTGTACTTGGAAAGTACCTGGCTGTGGATTTAGCGTGAATAGTTGTCAAAAAACGTGGGTCAGGTCTTTCTGGCATGGCAACTTCTTTGTGACGGTAACCACCACGCTATGACAGTACACTGCTAATTACAGCAGGATCTTTTCTCAAAGAAAAGAGAGTTTACAAAGGCTGAGAAAAAATGATGGATGATATCTGCAGACTCACTGTGTTCATCGTGCCTACTTAAGGAGAAGTGTGACGACAATGGTTGCATTCATATTCAGGCAGTCTATTTATGTGAACCATTATGCTAATACATGACAAAATTATTGGTTATGAAATTCAGATGGGCCTCCAGGTTACAAAGTAACTGTCATCATGTGACAGGGGAAAGTCATGAATTTAGGAGCCAGGGATTTCACGTCTGCAAAACACAGACAAGAAATAATCTGGCCATGGATTCAAAGGGCTGATACCTTTTATGAGGTATACCTAGTTATAGGTTACACTACTATCATCTCTGTTCTCTGTCCGTCCTAGAGTCAGCACTACTCTGACTTCTAGCAGCTGTGACAGAACTGGACATGCAGAAATTGTTGTCAGCAGACACATCCAGCGGTTCAGGCTCCCTGGGGCTCCACAGATAGGGCTTAGGAAGGCAGTTCGGCCATACCCGGCACCTATAGCCTAACAGCATCGAGGAGCACACACAGGTGGCCAGAGCCTGAGAGGAAGTGTTTTGGAGACTAAATAACTATCTCAGCATTGCTGAGCAGAGCACAGCTCAGAATCACTGTGGAACACTCACTGGTTGGAAGAGCAGCATTTGCCTGTGCCCAAGAGCTGGAGCTTGTTTCAGTAAGAAAGATGGAGCCATAATTCTAGAGCCTGCAGGTGAACAGGCCCCAGCAAACAGCGCTACAGGTGGAGCATAAAACCAAAGCATTGTGTGGCGGTTTTGGTTTTGTTGAGATTTTTTTATCCTCCAGTTGAATAAGGATTAGATGGATTACTATGCATCCTATTTTGTGGTCTGGCGTTAAGTCATTAAAGTGATTTATTTTTGCAAAGACTGATTTTTAATCAGCTAAGTACAAATTAACCAAACTGCAAGAAACAAAACAATAACTTTTGAATTATTCATATTTATTGAGTCAAAGGCTGGGTTCTCATCTTAGTAGCTCCATTCTCTACCCTGAAACCTTGAAGAACATGAAGTGCAAGCATGCCTGACTGTGACTCTGGGGCTCCTCTATCTGACGTGTCAGTCCTGATACACAGGAGCGATCCCGCAGGAGAAACAAAGGCTGAATAATTCCAGGAAAGCAAAATATAGCAAATGTGTCACAGTGAGCTACATGACCCCAGTGTCCCTAACACAGCATTTGGGATTATCAGCTGTAAATGTAAAATTAGTGGAATTAGTTGAACTTCAGGAAGTTCTTCCGGAGAGTTCACTGAGTTCAGCTCCTTCAGCCACAAACTCCCCAGATGAATAATGCCAGATCTTGAGTGCTGCTCTGACAGCAGCTGTGTGGGCATCTCAGGACAGGGTCTGCTACTTCAGTGAGTGAAACCCTGTCTGACAGCACCTGGTGTTCACCACTGATCATCAAGGGAGAACTGATGACTGATTTACAGTGGAGTCCCGTTTCTAGAGAGCTGGAGTTAGATTAATTAGTTTCCCTACTGGAAAACAAACTTTCCATTCATCACCACTGGTGTGATTAGGAGCAGTAGCAATAAGGTCTTTCTAATCCAGAGCAAAGACATTTCCACCCCTGAAGCTGCCTGGCAGTAACAGTTCCCCATGACCTAGATTACATAATCTACACGCAAAAGCAAATTCCCAATCTCTCTTTATTCTGCAGGCATTACGAAGCTTCATGCACACATTCTGCTTTTCAAAATGACTTTAAAGCATTAACAGGCACATCGTTTCAAATAGGGCAGGGAAACTGAAAGCTCCCACTGGTAAAATAAAGGCAGTTGAATACCATCTCTTGCTCTGAATTGCTTTCCCTTGATTTATGAAGAGAAAACTGAGAGTGACTTTCAATACAAGTGATGCCACACTGCCTCCCACTGCTGCATCCTGCTCCTCTGGAGCCTCGTCCACCAGTGCCTCAGTGGGAAGGGAATGGGGCACATATGGATGCTAGGACCTGCCTCATTTTTTTTCCAGCACTGTTGATTTGACAGATTTCACATGGGTATATCTAGGTCTAGTCTAAAGGCTCCTGACAATCTTCAGAGCGTGCACCTAAACTGCCATGTCCCCTTGTCGAGAATGGATTTCAGGGAGAGAAGACATCCAAATTAAAAATCTCCCAGGGACAGTACAGGATGATGTTTCTTATTTTTTTCTAATGAAAGGATCACTCCATCTCCTGGGAGAGCACATGCACGGACCAGCCTCCACACTACTGACAACAGTGTTCACATACAAACTAAAAACTATTAGGCCACACATAGGATATTTGTTTTTCACCTTCAATAGTCAGTATTTTGTATAATTCCATGCATAAGAATGCATACATACATTTTTAAATGTATCTTTGGCATTGTTTGACTGACCAAACCCTGAGGCTGAGAGCAAACCAGAGGCTGAGAGGAATGACCCTCTTGTACTAGCAGACTGCTGGAAGGGCTTTCCATGCCCTGTAGCAGCACAGTGGCTCACTGAGGGTTAATTGCTCTTCTGAATTGGGGGTTTTCCTGGCCTCATAGCCGGCTGCCCAACTCACCATGGTGGGTGCAGATGTGTAACCACTTGCCACCACTTCCCAGGACAGCCTTTTCCTCCCCCACAGATCTTCCCAGAAATGCGACGACTTTGAACATGCTTTTGATTCCAGCAATCAGAACAGAGATTTTTGTTCTCCAGTATGGGTTTGATGGGACAGGTGGGGAGATAGCCCACTCTGGCATTTCACAGTTGTTTTCTGAACTACCTGGGCTGCAACAAGCAAACCTCAAACTGTTCTGCTAAGTTTCTTAAACTCTCACAGTATTTGATATCTCAGGAGTTCTTGTGTTTAAGATTGCTGATTCAAGGGTATTATTGTATGATCACCCTTCAGTGACCGCGTTACCCACATATCAGGCTCCTGCACAGTCCTTGTCTCTGGGTTCTGATGCAGTGGGGGACCAAACCCACCCAGCCTGTGGGCACCTAGCAGCAGAACAGGCCGTACAAAACCTGACCCTGGATTCCCTACTTGTTAATCACTCAAACAGGTTTAACTTGTTTTGTAAGATAAAGGTTATTTATTTTATTTTTTTACTTTAACTATTTCCTACCTCTCCTATAACAAAAATCAGTGTTCTCTAGTCAAGTGGCTGCATATCAACTGACAGCCTTTTCCAGCCGAAAATTGCAGTGCTTTCACACGGTTGGGTTGGAGTCTGATATTTTTATCCTGGGAGACCATAAAATTTGAGCATATGCTCCCCGACAGCCTCCAGTTTTCTTTTGATTTCTTAGGTGGGTTTCCAGTGACATGCAAGATTTAATCCCCTGTGTCTGGTCTTTCTTTGATGAGGCTGCCTGTTCCTTTGATCCAGTGGGATGCTATGTTTTTCCTGGCAGTCAACAATGTAAAACGCATGAATGATTGTTTTGGAACTATCCAGTGTCATCTCAGAGAGTAGCTTCAATAACCGAACAGTTGGAAAAAATAAATTTGTGACTTTCATTATTTTTCCCAGCCTCTTCATGATGCATCTGTAGAAATTCTGGCTTCAATTCTCCCACCGTAAAGGAGAGCAAAATGAAATACAGAGCTGATTTATGTTTTTTACAGAGCTTGGAAGTGCACACCTCTAAATTGGTGCTTTCTTTTGGGGCTGAGGTAGGTTGCATCTGGGAAGATGAAAAACTCCTTGGTATCTTGCATTCGGAGGCTCATGATTCACCCTTGGGCTGCGTGCAAATGCTGCAGGGAAGCAAGCAGAGGAAATCCTTCCTCCGGTCTCCTCGTACGTGTGGAGCAGCTCACAGCTGGGGTCCATGCTGGCGTGCCAGGAGCACCGTGGCCAGCGTGCCTGTCCGCAGACACGGCCGCTGCTCTGCAGGGAGGGGTGCAGGCATCCCTGCTGCGCCACAGGGCCTGTGCAGGCCTCTCCTTATCTGCAAGAAGAATAGGCACCTTCCGTAGGTGGAGGAGAGGCTGTCATTTCCTCCAGGCATTCAGGGGCTGGACCCATGTGTCCGTGTCTCACAGCACAGCACTTGCTCTGGCAAACTGCGTGCCCTCACATGGCTCTGTGTTCTACGTGTATTGGCAATATATTCACGTGTAGGGAGACATTATTCCTGAGAGCCAAATAATGCTAGCTGGTAACATTGATCTAAGAAAGCAACCTGTGGAATACCTATCCTTCCACCTGTGAAAATATGCATCCCTCCTGCTCCAGTGCGTAAAGTTAGCATTGCTTTGCAGCAGGCTGCCCTGACCCAGGATGCGGGGGGATGCAGCAAACCCAAAGGCTGCCACAGGGTTTGCATGAATTCTTGCAGTGAGAGTGAGCAGACGGGTAACAACCACAGCTACAGATTTTGCATTTGTGCTTTTTCCCGTTCCAAAAATGGAAAAGGCTGTTCAAGGAGCCTTAGTGGTTGATAGTGGTTCATAAAGAGAAGAAAAAAAAAGCAGTGAGTGGTTGTTTGGTCAAAACCCATATTGAAAATACAAATTGGGTCATAAAGACCTAAAGTGGGAACAGCAGCTACCTCTGGTGTGCCAGATGCTGGAGGCACTTCCAGGCCCTGGCCATGGAGCAGCATGCTGTTACATTAGAAAGCCCGTCATCTTTTAACAGCGAAAGGCAAACTCAGTTCCATAGCAACTGCGTTAGGTCTGATATGCTGGAACAGCAGAATTCATGACTAGAAAAGAAAAGCTGAACATGGCTTTGAAACCTGAAACTGCCACTCCAGCTATGGGGATGAGATCAGAACAGATGTCATTAGAATAAGATGCAGAATGCTGTGTCACAGGATGGGGAAGGAGAAAATAATTTCTGAGGCTTTTCCTCTCTAGGATGGGCAATAAAGAAGAACGAATGATTTTTGTTATCCTCCAATATTAATTAGTTCCATTTGACTTCTGATTGTCATTAGTTTAAGCTATAGGTGTATAATAACTATTGAACATCTCTGTGGCATCATGATAAGGCAGATGGGCAGCTGCAATAGTGTTGTAACTTAGTAATCTCCCATTATAGTTGTTGTTTTAGTGCAGTTCACAGTCATTCCCTAGAATACAGAGTGGAAAGTTCAACTCCCTCTTAAAGGAGAGTGGAACTGGAAAAGGTTCAGAAAAGGATGACGAAAGTGGTCAAAGGAATGAAATTGCTTCTTTACAAGAAATAAAAAGTACAGTTCTTCTAGCTGGAGAAGTGGTGACAGAGGAGATGAAGGCAGCTTTTGAGTGGCAGGGTGATGGAGAACAGGGAATGGTTTTCACCATCTCTTACAGTGCAAGCACATGAAGGAAACCAGTGAGTAGGAGATTTCAGGGCAAAAACCAAGGTGGCTCTTCAAACACCATGAGCAGGCTCTGTGGAACTCCTTGCCACAGAAGGTGGAGGGTGATAAAGCTCTTGGAGAGTTTAAAGAGTCAGCAGAGAAATTGGTGGAGGGCTGGTGAACACAAACACAGCCTGTGTGGTCCAGGCAGTCCCTGCCCTGCAGGTTGTTACTGGCTGGCAGGATGTTCTGGGCAGTATCTCTACAGGCATTTCCTTACCTTAAACATTTCTGGAGGTATCTACTTCTGGTCATTGTCAGAAGAGCATAAATGGCATTTGATCCAAGCTGATATGGTTTTCATATTCTTGGAGACTTGGCATACAAGCAGTGACTATTTTTGAAAAAAAGGCCAGAAATCTCCAGTGGATGCCTCTGTCCTGCCACATTTCCTATCTGTTGTTTCCTCCTGAGTTGTGGCTCTGCTGAACATCCTCACTGTGTATGTGTGTGCTCTCACCTGAACCCTGGTCCTGCATGAAGTCTGCCATCCATGGGGGAAAACCCAGGTGGAAGTAAGCCCCTCCATGCCACCTGGCCCTCAGATGCCAGGGTAATACGTAGGTGCAAGGCATATTGTGCGGAATTATTCATCCTCAGAATCTGCCCCAGTATTTTTACCATTGCCATCAAGGGTGAAAATTGCTTTCTTACAACTTTGTTTTGAAGGCCACACCAGAAATTCCAATTGTTTCGTTCTCCAGGTTAGAGTCTGCCCCATTTTCCTATAGCGAACTCATGTTTAAAATGTACATAGCCACTTCACAAGTTTTGCCATAGTCAGTTACTACATGGTTATTGCACACAGAAATTGTGTATCATTCTACCGGGACCTTGACCACTGTGATTGATTTATTTATTTTGTTTTTTTTTCATTTGCTTATCAGCTGTGTTTGGAGAACAGAAATTTTTCAGAGTGTTACATCCTTGGCTGCCGTGGGTTGAAACCTGATGCTACTCACGTTAGTAGAGAGAGGTGTGCGTTTGTGTTGCATTTGTGAAGAGCCTGTGAAGCTTTTCCGTGTTTCTGTGCCTGTGTTGCCCTCTGCTGACCGGTGGCAGTTTGGAAGATCCCCGAAGTCCCTGCAGAGCAGCTCAGATGCCTGCAGGCACCTTGCAGCTCATACAGGCTGTGGTTTTGACCTGGGATCTCAGCCGTGCTCTTCTCCTATTTCTGGTTAGCTGTGTAGCCATTGTTCTGAATTCACCAATAGCTCAACAAATAGAAGAATATACCCCTGCATTAACGTTTTCAGCTTAGCTGACATTTATTAAAGTTTAGCAAGTTAACTAAAATCGATGAGGCTTTAAAACAGGCTCTTTGTTACCTGTGAACAGTATCAAATGCCTCTCATCAGCTGGTTTAAGAAAAGCACAATATGACACAGCATGAAGGGAGGATAGAATCTGACATTAGCTCTTTTTCAAGGACAGGAAAAGGAAATGGCAATGATTTGAAAATAGATGCAAGTCTGGGCAAAGAGAGAAATCCAGCAGGAAATGTGAAGCCAGAGATTATTATATACTCAGGTCATGAACCACTTCAGACTCATCTTCAGAATTGAAAGGAAACTCTAATACTTGGTAAAAATGTGCTCTCTCCTGCACTCCTTTAAAGCAATGGTCCTGTACCCTGATCCTTTCCCAGGAGGTGACTGAGGAGTGACATTTATTAAAATGTTAACAGAGAAATTTGTGTCAGCTGCAGAAAGACAAGCTTGCTCTTTGACATGGCAGGTTCCTATCTTAAGCACAGTCTCCCACATAAAAATTGCTTTGAATAGCTCTGCCAAGATTTCAGCAAACTCTTGTTAATAATGCTACCCCATATTTGTTGTCAGCTTTGAGACCTACAATTGAAAAAGCACAGTCTAAGCTGGGGGCAGTATTTACTTTATCCACAAGGACTGAATGGAGAAAGCAAAGTGAGATTGAATGATGCTGGTAGACAATGCAACAGCCAGTAACAATACCACTGGCACAGATGCCCTAGATCTGACTTGAAATTTTGTCCTGGATTATAGTCCTTTTAAATCATGCAGACTCAGGACAGGCTGAGCTGAGTATGTAGGATCTGTTTAGCCAGAGAGCTAACATTGTGGACACACTAAAAAAACCTCAAACCCCCTGTAGAAACAACTATTAGCTCAGACAGTGCTACCACTCTTTCAGTTTAATAAAGCTGTGCAAGAAAGTCCTGCATTTACAGATTCAGGCAGTTCAGTTTGTGGTCTCATTTGGTTATGAGATGGTTTCTTGCTAATAAACACCATATTTTGAAAACTAAAGGTGAGTTCAGCTGTACAGCCATTTGATACTAGAGTTGCCCCTTTCCATATATGCTATAAAATTCCATTTAACAGCAATATTTCTTTCATACGTGATTTCACCTTTTCATAATTTCTTATCTGATTTTGAATGGAGAAACAAAGCTAAATGTAGATCTGTACTGTTGCATGCAATGCTGAATATTATGTCATGCTCAGACAGGTAACAGCCTATCAATGCAGGACAAGACTCGTATCTGGCCCTACTTACATCAGGCTCAGCAGTGCTACAACTTTTTAAAGTGTGAGTTCTTTCTCTGTGAGCACCTGAAACATGTGGGTGAACCCATGTATAATGATACCTGCAAGCCTGCAAAAAAAAAAATGAACTTGGATCAGTTCTACAGGCTTTTATTAAAAAAGGAGAGAGAGCTTCAGAGAACTGCTTTAACCTGTGATGACAGATAAAGAAATGTACGTTCAGAAATACGAACTACCTTCAGCGTCAGTTTAATTAAGGAAACTCATTTAAATATGATGCAAAGATTCTTACTCTCCAGATGCATATTAACTCTTGTGATAGATTTATTTCTTATTTGACATGTGATTATCACTAATTGCCTGCATGTATTGGAATGTCTTTGATTATGTCGATAATGTCAATAGTGGTTTTGGGAAGAGACATTATCAGTTGTCACTCATTAAGGACAAAAGAAATGTCACTGCAATTAGGAGCGATACATACTGCTCATTTTTAAGAACAGCAAGACGAGCACTCTCAGGTTGGTTTGTTTACTTCAAGTCTGATTTCTAGCTTGGAGACCACTTATGGGATAAGGACTGCTGCCAGGTGTCCTCTCATCTCCTGCTCCTGAGAGCTTTTTTTTTAATAAATATGAATGCCTTCCTTACTGGAAATGAAATTAACAGTATTCATCCCAGCAAGCAGTTAATCCTTGGGATGGAATTCCCATACAATATGTACGGGTTATAAACAGGTGTATGCACTGTGGTCTCTAACTAAATAATGCAAGGAGGGTGCAAGTAAATTTGCATCAGATTAATACTGAATTTATTTTACCTTATCTTATGCTTTCATCATAGTTTCTGTATTTTTCCATGACTTGGTTCTTCCCAGAGTCTCTCATTCTTTTTCTTATCTTTTGTTTCCCCCCTTTCTTTCCCATTCATACTCTATTCTCCCATGCTGCTCTTATATTAGACCACTCTTCTGGTACGGTTCTCCTCCACCTTCTTTCACCCCAGGAAGAGCTGTCACAAACTCCACCAGGTACCACCACCCTTCCCTAGCATCTGGGCATGGTCAGAGGAGTGTGGGCAGCAGCCAGAAATGGAGATGTGGTTAGTGGGGAGAATGCCTGTGAAGAGCTGTGATAACACTTCGACTCATGCCTTTGGGTGTAAATGGTGAGGCAGGACTCAGTGTGGCAAGGGATCAGGCCCACCCAGTAAGATGGAGTAAAGGAAACACAGGAAAATTGGACTGAGGCTTGCTTATGTTTCCAGATGGAAGCTAATGAAACATTATTTGCCTTTTGAATCTTGTGTATTCCTAATTCCTTTGGGTCAGTTTCATACCCAGGTCATGAAGGCAGTAGCCAAATACCCAGTGTGCTCCCCCTGCAAGCACAGGTGCATTGAGTTGCATTGTAGACATCAGAGAAGCCACAGGGGCTCAGGGTGCCCTCAGCAGCCTAGCTCAACGGGACACAGCCCTCACTAGAATCACTATTATGGCTACCCTAATTGCAGGAGAAGCTTTCATCAGATGCCTCACCTTATTGAACAGGTAACCCAAGGGGGTGATGCCAAGCCTGGGGGAGGCAGGCTCCAGCAGCTCTGCAGCTGCACCGTTTCTTAGGAGTCTTACAGTGTGCACCACTGGAAAAACAAGGGGGCTTTCCATACACAGGCTGTGAGATCTTCCAGCTGGATGGCCTCCATACCATTGCCTCCCTGTAAGTGAGGACACCTCCAGTGCAGGGAGCACCACTGGGTACCCCCAGCTGTGGCTGTGACTCAGCCACGAGGACAAGTCCCAAGTAAGGGTGACCCCATGGGCACAGCCCCTGCTGGGACAAGGGGGCAGAGGACATCAGAGCAAAGACGGCAGTGCTTGGACTGCAGTGGTACAGATTTACTCCTGTTTTTTCTCTGATGTTTGATAAAGATCCACATATGTCTCAGCATTTGCAGGGGTCAGGAGCTGGTAATTCCCTGCCTGCCGCAGTAATCCTTTTTTCCTTAAACACAAACGCTGTAAACTGTGAAGCTGACATTTCTTACAGCATTTTTACAAAATTCATAGAAAGATAGTAATCCCCTTATTCCGAGGGGCTTAGAGCTGAATTTGGTTAAATACAATACCAAGGACAGTGGGTCAAGTGCTCAAAATGAAAATGTGTCCATCTCTGAGGTCAGTGTGGGAAAGTTTTGTGAAAAAAGGTGGGTGATGAGGAGGAAAGAAGGTAAAGAAACAGAACGGGGAGAAAATCCCATTTCAGACCTCTGACCCTCTCTGGAGGACTTAGTTATCAACATGTTCTTCACATAAAACCAAATGCATCATAGTTTTTTGAATGTTGTGTTGGTTTGGGTTTTTGTTGGTTTTGGGGTTTTTTCAGTTTCTTTGGAGTCCACACAGCTTCATTACAAAGCAAAGACAAGCACAAAAGGCAGTATCTGAAGTGTCCATCAGGAAGGAGGGTGACAGGTAGCCTGCCCTGGGGGAGGATGTATAATAAATGCTTGCAGGGAGCCCCAGAGCAGCCTATTTTTCCTGGCTCTTGGGAAAGCCAGAAGAGGGCCCTTTCTCTCAGCTGTCTCTCTATTGCATACAAATCCTGTGGAGGTTAATGATGCCCTGAGACTGTGATAATCCCTGAGAAACCATCAGCCCTGCACAGGCAGGTAGGCTGGGGACTTGGCTAGCTTCAGCTTCCCGCAGACACCCCCTCTTTAAAATGAGGTCCCTGTAGATAAGGAGGCATCCTCAGCATCTGCAGGGAAATCTGAAACCTTGTGATGTCTCTGCAGCTGAACTCAAGCTTGGGTATGTGAAACTTTGCCCTGGCAGAAAGCAAAGGAGGAAAGAACCTCCAGTGCTTCCTGAATCCACAGGGCTGTTGGCCACAGGCTCTGGTCCCAGCTGCTGCACCCCACCCTATAGGGAAGTGTGAGAGCCAGAAGTTTGACAGGAGTGTTACTGTATGGTACTGCAAAGCTTGACAGGTAAGACAAGAGAGCAGCACACAAGACAGCACAAATCTGAAAATAAGCACTGTGTAAATAACAGTCCTTCTTGTAATATTTTCAGTTGTCTGCAGTATGCAGAAATTTCTATCAGGGCTGAGTCCTGTTCTCACCGCTCCTTCACTGTGTGGCTGCTGGACTGAGCTGCCCTCAGGACAGAAGCTGCAGCCAGTGTGTCACTGCTGCTGGCCAGCCTGTCAAAGCACTCGCTGAAGCATTCTCCTACCTTGGAGCCTGTCAAAGACACTGTTACAATTTTTCCTTCTTCCGCTTCACTTGCAATACCATTTTCTGGAAGACGATCCCTGCCATTCAGGGCTGCTGCTAAGCCCCACTGTCAATCGTATCTCCACAAACCTCATTATTCTGCATCCAGACGAGTGTCAGTTCCCTTTGCTTTCCTGCCTGTGACTCTGCAGCTGTTGTTTTCCTCCTGGTCCTCATTTGTGTTATGTTTTCTGTCATCACATACTTATACACAATGAGTTTTCGCTGAAAATTAGTCACTGCAGCTCTGCCAGCAGCAGAATGCTACAGGTAACAGCAGCTTTACTGTAAACCAGCTGCTATTTAGTGCTATTATCTAAATGTACTCTGAGGAAATCTAGCTGATACTGTGATAAAGCTGAGATGGTCCTGGTTTTGATCTATACTTGATTTTTACAGTTCCCAACTCTCCCAGGAGGGGAATGCAGAGAGAGGCATTTACATGACTGTAGATCTACCATTACTCCAGCAATGCTGGCTTGACTCTGCCAGGACTTGACCATGCGCTGTATTTCCTGGTTGCCATTTACAGTGCATCCTAAGTGGTGAGACTTTAAAAGAAGCAATCCTAACAGAAACTAATATTCTGTTAAGAAATTACTCTGCTCTTCTACTCTGTGAATACTACATTCTGATTTATCACAGGTCCAAACAGTGATAGCTGGAAAGAGTTGGGTGTAGTTTCCTACTGCTGACTTGCAAAGCCCTGGTGAAAATCAGACAAGTAGGCAGCTGAGAAGGCTGTCTTTGGGTGTAATTTTAGAACTACTTATTCTGACCATTGCACCACCAGCAACCTGTACAATGGGAATGTCCAGCAGGTCTGGCAGGGTCCATAACTCTGTACAAATATCTCACTGCAGTGCAGTCTCATAGACAACTTGTATAGGTTCCCAGAACCAGCCTGGCTTCCCAACAATATAAACACCTTCAAATATAAAGCTTCTGGGCCTGGAAAAGCTGTGAAATACCTTGAGCCCTTACTTTGGCTCATGTGAAGAAAAAATACACCACCATACTCCTCCTTCCCACTGAGAACATGTACCTGAAAAGCGTGAGTGTTAGCCATGCAATGAATAGCGAAGCAGTTTTCCCCATCAGAACTAATGAGCAGATCACTGTTTGAAATTATCTTGGCTGCCTAGCCTGAGAGATTGAGCACTCGAGCATTATCCTCTGTTTCTGTCCTCTGCACTTGATTACTTTAACTGATCTTGATTCATCTGAGGAAGACAATGCTGAACATGACTGTTCAGAACGAGGTGTCAAAAACTCTCACAGTAAAAGATGTGTGTGCTGGGTGTTCATTCTCATGGATAAAGCAGCCAAGATGGTGGACTGCTCTGGAAAGCCTGTGTCTCCTCCAGGTGATGATCCAGATGATCCTGTTCCTGCCTCTTCATCCTCTACATAATTTTATATTGTTTTTGTGTATTTAAGCTGTATTTCTTAAGTCCCTGACACAACCTCCTCTATTTCGTTACTTCTGGAGGGAAAAATTGCTTCACTAACTCAATCACTTTTCCAGCAAGGCTGAATGCTTGACGTAAAACTTCCGAGTGTTCTTGCTGCTGCTTTTTAATAGTCACATCTTCCTTCTCCTCTCCCTCCTACTCAGATGAATCAAGAGTCAATCAAGGTGAACGATGGAGAATGCAGTAATGAGGATGGTTGGTGGAGAGAATATTTGAGCAATCAATGGTGGATCTCCAAAATGAGGGATAGGGACATGACAGACAAAGGGGTGCCGGGTCGCTGGAGGAGAGCTGGGTGCATGCATATTCCTAACTGAACTTTAAAGTGCTGTTAAGTTTAGGTCCAGGTCCTTCTTCCTACCTGTCATTTCTGTATAGTGGTGTATCTCTGCTTTCTGCACAGATAGTTCCCTTCTCCCTCCACTGATCATACAGGGCAATTTCACTACATATGTCCTTTCTTTCTGCCATTTGTTTCTCTGGGTGACTGAAGAGGTAACGTGGCTGAAGAAGTAAGGTGGCTGGCACGCAATATTACCTTAATCAAATGCTGTTGTACCCCCCAGCCTGCAGTCCCTTCTGCAGCTTCTGCGCCCACATTTGTGGAAGTGCAACCACTGGTTACATTGCATGGCGATTGTCTTTCTAAAACCATTTTCTTGAATTTTTAAACATTGCATCTCAGTTCTCTAACCCAGCCTGTAGCATGGGCTGTGGGTTTTGACACTCAGGCTGTGGCTTCACAACTGATGTTATGTGGAGCAGGAGCTCCCACCAGCTGTCCTTCCCATCCCGTTCCTTGTGCAGCCTTCCAGCCATGCATGCAGGGTGGAAGAGGAGCTGGCCTGGCCCTTGGAGAGGGAAGGTTTTCTGTATGACCAGCTGCCTTTTAGTGAGCAGATCTGTGTGATACAACTGAGTGAATCCAAGCTGTTCTGCCAAACGTTGAAGTCCTTCTCTTTGTTCTAGGTCCTCCCCACCCCAGGTACCAATGCTGGCACTCACTGAGCCCCTTCATGGGGCAGTTCAGTTTATCAGCCTAGCAGAAGATGAACCTTCACAAAAAGGACTGGCTGTGATGCCAAGGCAGCCCTAAGCCCACACAGCTGCTGGCTCTGAGGGTCTTGCCTCTGGATCCCATCCCTAGTGGTACACCACAGCCCTGGTGCTGATGTATCTCAACATGCTAACTCGGGAGAAGGTAAATTGCTTGCCTTTTGTTGTCTCAGAGCAGCTCCAACAAGAGGAGAGCAGGACTGCAGTTCTGCTGTGCAGTGATGGCTGGAGCAGTTTGAGCAGGGTTAGTGAAATAAACAAGGTCAACAAGAAGCAGGGTGGTGGTAAGTGAGGGACCAGACTGGCTGGCTGGGGTTGGAGGTGTGGGGAAAGGACTGGAGAATGAGACTTGCTCACCCATGATCATCAAGGTGCAAGTTGCGCACAGCATGTCACCCACCTGACGGCAGCAGCCCAGTCTGCACAAGCAGCCACCAATCCTCACTTGAGATTTAATATCGGAGCTTCTTGTTTTCCTGTTCTAAGTTCTGCTGGTCTCTAAATCCCATCTCCTGGCAGAGGAGCTGGAGGAAGGTGGTTCGCCTGAGATGTGACCATACTGCTGTCTTAGATACTGCTATTTGAATGGGAATTTTCTGGATTTAAGGACCCTCCATTTTCTGTGACACAAAAGGTGCTAGATGCAGGCCTGCAAACAGGTTGCTGACTACATACATGCAGTTGCTTGTATGTATATGTGTGCATATATGTATGCAACTGCATAAATTCATGAGAATTCATAGAACACTGCTCAGAATATCACAGCAGTGGAGTTTTCCTCAATTGTAGTGTTTCCTCAATACACATCGGAAAAAAATGAAAGAATTGTATATATGTTACTTAAATTGTGCAATCCTTATTCATGATGATTAGAAATCGTTCACAGGAAAACTCCCCTTCATCTGACCAAATGTACTCAATTATATTTATTCAGATAGAAAGTCGATCTGTTGAATAAGCTGCCATTTTTATCTGACCGCAATTATTCTTCTTCATGGTTGGGGTTCCTCAGGCCTCATGGGACAGATTTCTCCCATAGTGTCATTCACAAGACCTCACATCAAATTGCTTTATCATCTGTCTGCAGTGTTTCATTGCTGTTATCAAGCAGTAACACAGCTCAGAAAGCCAGCTATTGTGATCCCAGAAGACTTTGAATTTATGACTTAAAATAATCCAAGCCATTTGAAAAGAGTATTTGAAGTCATCTTTACCACTTGGTTGTAGTCTACTCAAAAATAAGCAGGTTATTGCTGTTAGCATGCCTAATGTTTTTGCAGGATTTTCAGTCACTAGTAATTTGAGTATACAAGATAGCCCTCATCATTTGAATGAAAGAGCAATATTTGAGTATACAAGATAGCCCTCATCATTTGAATGAAAGAGCAATCGACTTCATAGATTAAATTGATATTTTTTCTGTCAAGATTGTTTGCTCTACATGATAGATTTGCCCTGGCTACAGCCTTCTATTTCTCACTAAATTAGCCAGCCAACATTCACAGATGAGAGAATCAATTCATTTAGCTGTAATTTATATAGAGCTCCACTACATCTATACAGCACAGGTTTATTTGGGGGGTTGGGACAAGCCAGCCTCATCCCTGATGAAAAGAGCAGCAGACACTGCCAAAGCCAGCTCCTCAGTGTTTATCGAGACACAAGAGCTGTCTCACTTTAATTACACTGGTAACAGTTTCAGTGACACAGTGACCCCTCGCGTGGATGCAATAAAAAAGAGCTTATGTTGTTACAGCTATTCAAGACCAGAAGATACTCAGATCAGTATCAGACAGCTTCATGCTGGGACAAGTATGTCAGTGCTTGAGTTTTAGCTGGTGTAACTGAAGTTTAAGATGGCACTTAAATAAAAATAGCTGCTAGGACTACAGTAATTATCTAAATTAAAAACAAATAAACAGCAAAAAATCATACTTTTAGCTGCAATCTTTTTGCTGGTAAAATGTGTGTGAGCCAGAGGTGAAGGCTGAGGAACATTTTGCTTTGGATACAGTAGCTTAAGCATCTTACCCAGCCAGAGCTGGGCACTGGCCTGCAGACAGGCTCTCAGCTCCAGGCATCAGCATGTCTGTGCCCCAGGCAGCAGCTTGGCAGCAGCCCTTCTCTCTGCCTGCTGCAGGCTCTCTGTCACCCAGCAGGGACAGCCAGGCAGTCCTCACCTTTTCGATATGCCCTCAGCAGCACTGACATTCCTGGCCATGCAGCCCAGGAGCTGCTCTGTGGAACATCCCTCATGCAGATCCAAGCTGCATCCTCCCTGGTACAAAAACCTTTTAAAACTCTTGCAGAGCTAATAGCCTTACTATGATGTTGCAGCTTGATCTGGGTGTGTGTATGTATTTTTTTTCCCCTGACTTTCAGTGTTCCCAGATAATCTGCAAAGCTGAACACTGATTGTGCCTCTTGCTTATTTGTGCAGAGAAATAAGCCTTGTGCAGCCTTCTGGCATCACCAGCTCTGTATTTACCACCAAGTATTTACCACTGCTGTCTGATCCCAAGGCCAAGTGACACAGACTGGCTGTATCCATGCCGCATAGTGCTTGATCCTGGTCTCCCATCTGGTGCCCCTGTGGCCCTAAGACATTGGTGTTAATATGTATATGTTCCTTTCTATTATTATTATTATTATTATTATGGGCTTTTTGTCACTTATTCTGTCTGAACTAATGTAGTAGCTGTGCTACGGTCTACAAGAATGGTGTTTTATTGCATGAAACAGGGTTTGTATTGCATGAACTAGGGTGGGGCGGGAGGGAAGTTTGTGGCTGCAAAGCCTCCTGAGAAAGAGCTGGAAGAGCAAGCAGGGGAAAGGAAATGGGAAACAGTGCAGTCCTGTCTCTGCGGCTTGTTGGGAATAGTCCCTCCTGCGTGCCACCCTGCAGGCTGTGACCAAGCACTGCACACTAACAATTAAGCAGTGTGGATGACCAAAACTCCAGCTTGATTCCTGGTCCCACCATATCCCTCAGTGCAAACAGCCTCTGAGATGTCCTGGTGCTTGTTTAAACACAAGGGATGAAGCTTGGATGTGCAGCAAAAGGTGCCTTCACTGTGCCAACCATCCAGGCCCTTACGGGAGGGAGGTAAGACTTGGGGGTCTAGATGGGTCAACCACAGCCATGGCATGTGGTTGCTCTGTTCCCCAGTTCCACCAGGGCTGTATCCAGTCCTGCATGCTTACAGGCAGGCTGTCCCACTCTGGGCCATGGGTTCCTCACTGTCTTCTATTTCCAGGTCTATGTGTGAGGCTATTCTGCCACCTCCCTGTAGCTGCAGCAGCTTGTTCCCAAACATATCAACAAAGGGGTTTCAGCTTGAAACTGTGCTTGAAACTGCACTGCCTACATTTATAAAAGCCATCTACTACTTCATAATTTTCTTTTATTCTTCATAGTGTAAGCAACAATTTTTTGTTATCCCTTCTGTTTGGTGGAGTTGCATAAGAAATGTTTCACAGTACATTTGTATGGGCTACAAATATCTCTTCCAAATGTTGAAGAAAAACAAATTTATGTGAATTATCTACAGCAGATATTTTAACTTCTGCACAGTATCTAAAAATAAAGCGGAACCTATATTCGACAGCTAAGTAGCTTTTAATTAGGTGTTATAATAGCATGAATTATCTTTCAGAATGCAATAGCTCCGTGATCCGAAGTCAAGTGCTGGGAGTGATAATTGTTTGCAAAACTGTTCTATTGAGGGAAGAAACTCAATGCCAGAATGTATTTGGGTTTTTTTGTATAATAGGTCTTGGCAGTCCGATTAATATTTTGTGTGAATTTGGGCTTATGCAGTTATTGTTCCTGTTTTAATATAGCCAGTGGGTCCTTTCAAGTACTAATGTATAAAGAGGACAGTGGAAGCCTGCCTCCTCTGCTAGTCCCCATCATCAACGCTTGCATGGTGATGCCTTTGCACATGACAAATGGCACTGCTGAAAATGACTGGCTGAGGTCCTGGATGGTTTCCTTCACTTCCTCAGGCCCCCCTCCCCTTATTTTGACCATAGGTAAGCTCAGGGTTTGAACATAATTAATATTTTGAATTGAGAACTAAGATACAGCCTCATCTCCTGTCCTGTCCACCCTCCTGGGGGCTGAAAAGCTCCAGCAGAGCTGGCAGGGGCAGTTTCATGCCATAAACCACCACAGCTAAACCTGCCAGTGCCTGTCTCGTCAGGGTCCTCCTTTGTGCCAGCCGGAGAGATGCTCTCAGCCACTTTAGCAGCTAAGATGCTTTATCTTCATTGTCTTTGTAACTCAAGCATAGCATTTAGTTCAGCGTGGTGGGGCTGGGGGTGGGGAACACTTCCCTGCTTTTTTCAGCAGGGAAGACAAACCTTGAAGGAAGGTCTTTTAAGGATAAGAGACTCACTTTCAGTGCCACAGGGATGGTACTTGGCACTTCCAACTGCAGGCAGATGCGAGCACAGTGTGTTTGAGCACAGGCAGAAATAAGGAAGTTATTGCGTTGCTGGGAAATAAGGATATATCCTGTGACAGTGACTATCCTGCTGCATGAGGCTGTAACATCAGCCTGATCAGATGGGCACTGCATAAGGAAAGTCTTTCCAGGATGCAATACTGGATCCCAGCTGCCAAAGGGGCAGGCCAGAGCTGGGATGCAGACCACGGACATTTCTGCCCAGCTCTCCCCCAGCTCTCCAACACTTGCCGTGTCGTGCCTCTGCGTGTAGGTCCTGAGCTCCTATCTCTTCTTTTCATGCTACACTGCCTCATTGTGGGGGCTCCCAGGCAGGAGGATGACGTGTAGCATCTGGCCAGCCTCAAAAACCAGGAATCCCTTCACGGCCCCCCTTCATGCATTTGCCCAGAGGACTTAGTAAAAATTAATTGAGTTGCCCAGCATTAGACACAGATCATAAAACTCTCATCTGATCTCATGCCTGCTGCTGATTTTGACAGCTGATTGGAACAATGAGCACTGGCTCACCGGCAATATAACAGTCCTGCCAGAGATAGCTGTTACACAGGCTGTACGTGTAGATAAGGCTTTAAACATACAAAGAGCCTCTGCCTGCATCACAACGCTTACTTCCCTAACAGGAGTAAAACCCCCGGGCAAGAGTTTAAACATAGCAAAAGTGATAGAGATTACTGTTTGAGTTATAAGTGTTGCTGGAAAGCAAGCTTGTGTGTCTGCTTGCTTTTTATTCATTTTCTCGTTCATTTTAAAGTGAAAAAGAAACGAACTGGGAGTGAGGGAGAACTGGAGAGTGGCCAGCGAAGGAAGGGAAAGCCTTGCCACCAACAAGCCCGATTTCTGTCTGGTGTCATTTGAGGCACCATCACACCTTCCCCGGCAGATGCTGACCTGTGCCTGTATTCCCAGGAAAACCCCCATTCGATAACCCACTGTGAGCCACCCATTTGCTTACTGGGTGTTCGTTTGCCCACGTACTCACGGCGATTCCCAGGAGAAACGGGCAGAGGTAGAAACGTCCCACAAACGCAACCGCGGGAACTTCCTGTGTTACCTCTGTCGCCACCTCTGTCGCGATGCCTGTACCTTGCCCGGCACGTCCCTTCGGGGCCGCGGGGCGGTGGGTGCCCGGC
>VZRW01010319.1:100357-127155 GCA_013398125.1 Aegotheles bennettii
AGGTGAGCGCCGCGCACCTCCGCATCCCTGCTGCCCGCGCATCCCTGTCCCGGCGTGGGCTCTGCTCCTCGCCGCGGGACCGCAGGGCCGGGTGGGCGTGCGTGGGTGAGTGCGTGAGGGTGCCCCCTCCTTGCCCCCCATCGCCTCCGCCGCCCCTCCGGTTCTGGGGGTGTTCCGGGGGCCGCTCTCTGCTCCCCGTGCCCGGGCGGTCCGAGCACCCCGCGGGGTCCCTCCCGGCTGCGCAGCCGGAGCGCCGTGGCCGAGGGACGGGACAGGGACAAGAAGCGCTCTGAGATGGGGAACGGCTCCTGGGCGGGGGAGACGCGGGTGCCGGGACGCGGCGGGTCCGTAGGCTGCTCCTCTCCGCTGCCTGTGCCGAGGGCGCAAGCTTGGGTGCGGGATAGCGAAGCGAGCCCAGCCTGGTAACACGGGTAGCGTGTGTCAACACATCTCTCCAGCCAGAAGTTTAGAGGATGCCAATAAATGGGCTGGCTCAACTGGGCGTTGCAGCATCGGCGCAAACCCCGAAATTGCCTGGTTTCTGGCAGCAGTGTGTTAGCGGTGTGCCGGTGCCCCGGGGAGCGGGGTCCCGGGGCCGGCTGGCGACCTCCGGCTCAGCGCAGGCGAGTGGCGAGTTCAGGGCAAGAGCCGAGTTACAGCAACCACCGGCTCACGGTGCTGAAGCTGCGGTTACTGCCCCTCCCGTGGAGTTAAACGGCTTCTCGTTATTTTGCTTAAGAATGATGAAAGATAAAGCAGCTACTGTGAATTATAAGCTGATGTTTTGGTGGCAAGGGGAAGGTAACAAATCTGTGGAAGATAGGGCAGCAGGTCCGGGTCTCCCTGCTCAGATAAAAAGTCTCTGCTTGAAGAGCTCTTCATATTGGTTGGTTGTTTCCAACTCTGGGTACCTTTTCCTCCTCGCTTCATCTCCCTTGCTACCTTTGCCTCTGCTTCTTTCTCTCTGGTCGCTGTCACTGCCTCCCGAAGGTGACAGCAGTGTGGAGGGGCTTGTGAGCTCTGCCCCAGCCTTCACACCAGTCCATGCTCTCCACAGGCACCTCTGTTAGGGAGCCAGTGGTCTCTGATCACACTAAGTATGAAAAGACCAAGCCAGAGCGAGCCTTGACATATATCATTGCATTAAAAACTGCAAACATAAAAATATTTCTCAGCGGGTCAAACATTAGAAATATTTACTGATATTAAGGCATCAGTAGCAAAATAATTAAATGTCAAGTGTTTGCATACAGGTTAACTTTGCAATGGATTGCATTAAGGAGGCACTTGGCAGCAATTGAGCTGGATATAACATGATGCACAAATGCCTTGTATTGATTTGTGTGATTTAATACAGAAAGTGTTTTATGCTCTTTACATTCAGTGTAGTATTTGTGGGTTTTATTGTTTCTCATGCTTAATTTCAAGCAGGGATGTGGGCTTTCCTGTATCTCCTGCTGCATAAACCCTTTACCAGTCTGCCCTCTCCCAATGCAATTAAATATACCCGGCTACTTGTCTCCTATCTCTGCAGTCTGTTGTGGAGAGCAGTACAGCTTCTGCAGCAGGAGAGTGGTAGCAGTGAGCTACATGTATACAAATGAGGCTTAACTTCTCATTCTGCTTTATTTATCATCACCTTAATTTCTGCAAAATAAAGAATAAATTAATGTACTAAAGAAGGATTCTGTAAGTGATCCTTTGAGCAATGTACTGCGAGTTTGCAAATCACTACTTAAGGCAAGAGGTAGTTGACCAAATCTTTGCACAGCTGCATCCATGTGGTTTGTCTGAAGTACCTTTTGATATGGTACCATGTCTTTCTTTATGTCCATCTCTTTAAGGTCAGAGGTAGGTGTTTGCTACTGATCTAGCAAATGACAAGTGTAGGTTTGGGTCAGACAGGTAGTTTTTAATTTCTTTACAGCAAAACTTCTTCTAGGTAAAGTTTTCTAAAGTGTTGTCTGTTTTGTTCGTGATACTTCCTTGTTTATTACAGTCACTAGCTTAAAACTCCTGGCCTAAAGTTCTGGAGTGTGTATTTCTATGCAAAATACATTTATGGTAGAGTAAGCAGTGCTAGATGTTTGGGAAGATAGTGGGGAGAGAAGAACTAGCAGCACATCTACTGCAGAAGTGCAGTTCTTCACATCTGTAAAGCACAGCAGCACATCGGAGGCTGTGCACAGAACTCAACAGCCAGCAAGAAATAGTCCTTCCTCATTATAAATTAGAAAAACTAAGACTTCCAGCTTCCAGTGTACATTCTCCAAGTATGTGGAGAAAGCATCAGACTTCAGCGTGGGACAGAGAATTGTAGCCAGAATTGCAGGCTCCAGTGAAGTGTGCTCTCTGGAGAGTCACGCAGTGGTAGATGAAGTGCAGCACAATACAGTAGAGACTCGTACACAGTGGTTGGGTTAATATTTGATTGAACACTCTGGAGGAGGAAAGATCCAGGCATAATAATGCACATCTCAGTAAAGATATTTGCCGAAATGCCAGCAACAAGCAGTGCAAGAGGATCCTTTCCCCTCCACCCCTGGCTGGATGCTGAGGTTTGCTAAAAAGACAGCTAAGGCACAGCTGATTTAGCAAATGCTTTCCCTACACAAGTGTCACATTTTCATAAGTCATTTATAATTATGAATACTGGCCTTGCTTAAATGCAACTTTTACTGAATGTTCTGCAGCCAGTTTTGTTAAGGAAGTCATAAGTAGCTGAAAGTGGGGGGAAAAAAGGTAGCAAAGAGCAGTAAAACTTATGTGCGTGATGGTTTGTTTTATACCTGAGTTTTCTATTGCAGACTTACACCTGTTGAAACAGTCTTTCCTCAGGAAAATAATTCTGATTCATTTTTATATAACTTATTCTGGCACTATCCTAATATAAATAGCATCCTTGTGAGCCTGGGAACATGGCCACTTTCTGTTGCTTGGGTATGCATTTGATGCTCGGCTTTCTGAAAACCTTATCTTTTTTACTCTGTCCACTGTCTTTACATGGTATCTTGCTATTCTCAATTTTTCGATGGGGAACTGGGAAGAGGAGAAGGTCCAACACTTCATCCAAGGTCACCAAAAAGATTTGCAGAGTACAGGCAAATGCTGTAGCCACCTGAGTGTCCCCTGCCATTGGTTTAATGAGAAAGCCCTACTTAGTGAGGGTTTGTAGGGTGAGAAGCAAGAGGGGAAATTATTAGCTGATATAAATTGCTGTAACATCACAACCAATTAAAGGTCTGTCCCATATCACTCTGTATCTGTCACGATACAGAACCAGGTTAGTATTTTGCAGCCAAAAGGCATATCTGTAAAACATTGAAAACATTTGAAAAATGGGCCTTCTGTTGAAGAAAGGGCTCTCTGGAAGATTTTACTTAAGCAGTCACTTCAGTAATTTCTTTAAAGAATTCTATTTTCTTTTTCAAGGAAGGGGCTACAAAGCTGGCAGTCAGGTAGACAGGCTTAAAGCTCCTGAGACAGTGAGTCTTTACGTTTCAGGGCAGGAACTCTTTTTCTGCTCAAAGAAAAGTTGTTTTCTTTTGAGGAGGCATGGTGTGGCACAGCACATAGTGCTGCCCGGGAAGTGGTGCCAGTGGTGCACTAGCTGGAAGGTAAGGACATCAGAGTTACGTTCCTGTGAAATTGTAGTAAAATTGACACTGCCTTAGCTTCCTCTCCAAAAACTCGGAGAAGCACGCGGGTCCACTCTTGCTTGGCCTTTGGGGACTGTGGATGGAGAAATCCATTTTGTTCCAGCAGAGGCATCCTCATCAAAAGTCTCTGCAGATGACTTAATCCTCAGAAGGATCTGGTATAGCAGCAGTTCTCGAGCTTTTGCTGTTAGTGACATCACTTGCAGATCAGTGATTTTAAAAGCATTAGCTGAAAAAATTCCTTGGAATCCCCTCCTAGCCTGCAACCATGGCTCTTCATGTAGATGATGCTGTAATACAGGTTGCTGCTCCTTGTATGAGCCTGAGGGTTATTCTGCCCGGAGCTAAACTTTGAAACAGCTATTGCATGGGATGCAGAGCTGGAAGAAAGGTGTAACTTGTTCTTCTTTGCATAGCTGTGAGTTTCACTTCATGCATAAGCACTGAACATTTACAGGAGAATGACTTCCCTTTGAAATCATAGTTAAAAAGTAAACAAGCATCTAAAAACACATGCTGGGCTAATTAGTTTCTCTATTAAGTTTTACTTTTTGAATTTTAACTACTTGATGGGTTATCCTAAATGAGTTGGCTTCCATGTTTATTATCCCCACAGGATGCCTTAAGTTATGGCAAAATGGTAAGGCTGCCAAAGACCCAGTCTGGCAGGCAAGAGTAGCTTGAACGGAGATGCTCCAAAAGTGCTTTCGCCTTCTGGCATTTGTTGTCTCTGCCAAGTTTTGCATGGGGCAGGTAGAACAATGACCCTTTAAGCCACCTGAGACTTTTTCCATCCAAGGCAGTTCTCATAATTCTCAAGTTTATACTGCCAGAAAAATTCAGAGTGACCAGTTGGCTCCTCAGTAGTGTATTTATGCACTACAAGTTGTGTTAGTATTACTGAAAAAGAATTAGATTGTGATGGGGGAAAAATAAAGCTTTGTATTAGGCATTTCTGAGCTCAATGTAATTTCTTCATGCCAGAGTGCTGGGAGGAATCAGGATGTGCTATGCCCAGGGAAAGCTGGCAAGATGCTGAGCAGAGATAACACATTCAGAAGCAAATTGCACTTGAGTGTGCTTGATAGAGCCATGCTCTCAGGGTGAATGCATTCCTGCTGATCTACCACAGGATCAGAATCTGAGGTTCTTCTCTTGCTGTTATGACAAAAAGTTGTTTAGCTGTTGATGCAATATAATAGTGAGGCTTTAAAATGGGAACAATAGTTAAATAATCTCTGGAAACAATCTCAGTGAAATCAAACAGCTGCATGAATAAGACTAGAAACATGGAGATCAGGAGCACGTACTTCGGACAGGGTTGCTGTGTCATGGCCACAATCTGAATACATTACTTGGGCTTTAATGCCAAGACAAGTATTCAGCATGGGCACTCAAATTAGGATGTTTCTTAAGTGTATTAAAAGGCTGAAAGGCTAGGAGAACAGGAGATCAGAGATCTACAAGAAGAGTGCTTTTCCCTCCTTTTTTCAGATCTTAAACTAAGAAGACTTTACAAGAACATTTGAAAAGGATGGAAAACTTTCTTAAACATAGTTTGTAAGCTAGAAAGAAATTAGTAAGTTTCTAAAACAAAAACATACTGGGTGAAATGTTGATCTTGGTATTACAGGAGCTTGATCAAATTACTGACTAGGGCTTCCTGAAACATCTGCATCTACCCATTCTTAATACTGCTGGAGGAAGCCCCAAATATGAGTTAAGTGGCTCACAACTGGGTCAAACAATGGATGTTGTTGTCAGTATGCATATTTGCTTAAAGAATGATGTGGATGCATAGATATATAATATAACATTATACACACAAAAATGTTGTGTGCATTACTATCAGAATTATTTACAGTAACAATTTAAGATGACCTGGTACTCTGGAGGCTCTGCCAGATGAGCTTGCATTTTTCATTGATGGAAGTGTCAGAGGGGCTTATAGCCACCATCCAATCCACACTGCAAAGTTCAGGGCCAAGTCCACAGCCGTTATTCATGTGAGTAATCCTTTAACGTCAGTAGAGCCAGCAAGACACTGATGCCAAAGAAATTAAAGCCCTCAGACTCAGTTCAGAAGATACAAGCTTTGCCCTCTACTGAGGACCCAGTGGGAAGACGGACAAAGGTTGCTTTATTTCACCTTCCTGGTTCTTGAGGCCTTGGATGAAGTGAGAGCTGAGCCCCTGTCCTATAAGCTACAGAAGCTTTAAAGTTAAACTGATTACAATGGAAAACATGATACTGAGTCTGACAGACCCACAATGTTAATTTTTAGCTGCTCAGCACTTTAAAAAAAATCAAATAATGAAAAAGCTGTCCTGTTTGATTGTTCCTATTACATAATAGCAATGTCTTTGGGATTTGAGAGGAGCCACAGGCAACATGTGCCTTATGTAACAAATCCAAGTTGCTGTAATCCCTCCTGTGCTGTTGCTGACCCTGGGCAGCCAGGAATAGCCTGGGAGTGAGGCTGAGCTCCCTGGACTCTCCTCTGGGGCTGCAGGGAAGCCATGGAGCAGAGGTCCTTTGCTCTAAGGGGTTTTCTGCCAACCATGCTTGCTGGATTTGCAGTCTTTCTCTCCTAATAGGGTGGAAATAGGGGCTGAAGCAGAAATCCTGCCCTTAAATAGTCCTGTTTTGCTTCTTATGGACAGAGCTGATCCTCCCCACTTTGTTTTTTTGTTTGTTTTTTCCTGAAACGTCAGTCTTTACCCCCATTTCCAGCTGGAAAAAAGTAATCTCATGATCTTGGTACCTTTCCTCCTGTGCTTCTTTAAAAAAAATGGCCTAGAGGCCAGGTCAGACCTTTGCAGCACATTCTCCTGAGCCTTTCTTCTGTCTTTTAGGACAGTTCCGTGGCCTGATGTCTGGGGATGTGCTGGGCTTGCTAGTGGGGGTGCTTTGGGGGAAGAGCTGCAGCCAGGTATTATCCTGAATTTAGTAGCCTCTTGTGTCCCCCGGCTTCAGTGGGGTGTTGGGGCCTTGTTCCTGCCTTGTGATTTCATGTGCTGGGTGTGGAGGTGGTAGATCGACGTGGGGGCTCATGGAGCAGGATGGAGGTTAATGGGAGAAATCAGCTCCATGTGCTTGGAGCTCAGTGTCTAATGCAGAGAGTCTGACCCTTCACTTGAGCCTGTTGTGTTGATTGGTTGACTTGATTAAAGTGGGTAAAACAGCGTGGAAGAGTATCTAGACCCTTAGCCTTGCCCAAGGGGTCCATGTGCCTCATTTACTGCAGATCCTGCCCTGCCTTCTCCATGGGAGAGCACTGCTCTGCCCTGATCATCTCTGCTGCCTCCAGTGTAATTACGAGCATTTGAAAAATGATAACATTAAAAAAGCAACATTGTGGGATTGTTTAGGGGCGAAGAACTGAGGTAGCTGTGCACAAAGAGACCTATCTAATTAAAACCGCAGGGGAATGGAGATGGTGGCTAATGAGGCTGAACATACAACTTAATTTAACTGAGTTATTTGAAAATAAGCAACCTGACTTGCTGGGGAATGGAAAGTGAGGGAAACAATAGAATGTACCTGGAATTTTTTATTAAAGTATACATTCCATTGTAATTAGTGCATGTTTTGCTGCAAGTTACTTTGGATTTGGGATTTTACCACATTTATGTGAAATTTATCATAAACTATCAGTTGCATGTAACTAAAATATTTTAAAAGGGTGTTTGATTACATCCCTTACCTAAAATTCCATCTGTATCTTCCATCTTTTAATATTTTCTCAGCTTTTTATCCAGTGTTTCTCCACTTGATCTTTACCACAAAAACCCACAATCCCCCACTCCCCCCAACTTTTTCCATTTTATTTTTTATATGATCTGGTCACAGTCCTGCTTGAGATCTTCTAGTTTCATTGTTAATTCTTGACGGTTTGACTTTGACTCCTTCTGCAACTGGTAAAACCACATCTCATGACCTCTTATCAACTCGCAGTACTGGCTTTCTTTCCTTCCCTTCGTTGACCTGTTGTATTTTTTTACCATAACTCACACTCTCTGATTCATGATAGAATATGCTGTCATGAGACCCCACCTGGAGTACTGTGTCCAGTTTTGAGAACCAAACATAAGAAGGACATGGAGTTGTTGCAGTGAATCCAGAGGAGGGCCACAAAGATGATCAGAGAGCTGAAGCACCTCTCCTATGCAGACAGACTGAGAGAGCTGGGGTTGTTCAGCCTGGAGAAGGCCCTGGGGAGACCTTGGAGCAGCCTTCCAGTACCTGAAGGGGCTACAGGAAAGCTGGAGAGGGACTTTTTTACAAGGGAATGGAGTGACAGGACAAGGGGGAATGGGTTCAAACTGAAAGAGGAGAGATTTAGATTGGACATTAGGAAGAAAATCTTCCCTGTGAGGGTGGTGAGACACTGGCACAGCTTACCCAGGGAGGTTGTGGCTGCCCCCTCCCTGGCAGTGTTCAAGGCCCAATTCAATTTACACTGCCTTTTGAAGCCAAGAAGAAAAAGCAAAAGAAAAGCAGAAGAAAAAACGAAAAATAAATGTCTCTGAAGCAGTGTCTGTAAGACCTGAGAAGCATTTCGCTTCTCACTAAGACAGGATGATCTATGGAGACACGATACCCATGACAACACCTTTCAGAGGATTTAAAGGAAAAGGCTAGTTACTGCAGGATGTCCAAACAGCTCTAAACATGCAAGATAAATGGCAAGAGCCAGCAAACCCTGGCAGAACCAGAAGTGCAATCAGATTCTTCCAAATGGTTAGTGAAGCCAATGAGCCTCTTGACAAGACCCACTTTTCAGAGATGAATGTCATTATGGATCATTATTTTGCATTTTAAAACCGCTCTTCAGCCAGTGTGCATTCGAACACACCATTTCAAAGTGTGAAATAAAAGACCCTGCCCCAGTAAATCAGATATCCATAACTGAACACCATGTCACTCGGGTGTAACATTGTGGTAGGGTTGCTGGAGCTGCCTCAGTGCAAAGTGAGAGAAGACATTCAAGCCCCAGGCAGCTTTCTTGCTTATTCATGACCAATATTCTGTTGTCATAAACTTCATCATGAAAGTCGAAAATGCTGAAGTCAATCCACAGGGAAATTGGTCATCTTAGGTAAGAGATCAGTTATTACCAGGAAAGGCTTGTGTCAAAGGTCAGAAAACTGAACTTCTTAACTTCCTTGCTAGTGATTTTCTGCAGAATTGGAAAAAAAATATAAGCCCTATCATTATTGATCAAGCACTAAGCGCATTATGCAGCAAAACTGTTTTTACCAGCATCCCCACCCAGCTTTACCAGTTGACAATCTCTGGAGATGTAAGCAATGAAGTGTAACAAAAACACAAACATACTGCGGAGGCAGAGACGAGTGGTTGATGAGTAAGGCATCAAACTGGCCAAAGCTCAGGTGAAGATGTGAATGGCTGTCAGGGCTGAGGATAAGCACTCTCTATAGTCTTGGCTGTGGGAGAAGAGGCAGCAGAAAAGGTCAGCGCAGAAGGTGATGCAGCAGGGAAGAGCAGCCAGGAGAGTGGTGTAGACAGCTGTGTCAGGGAAGCAGCTGCATCAGAAGTGGGGCATGGAATATCTAAGGGATGTTACAGGAAAAGGAATCAGGGCAACCCCATGCACAAATACAGGCTGGGTGGAGAATAGACTGACAACAGCCCTAAGCAGAAGGACTTGAAAGTGTTGGTCAATGTGAAGCTCAACACGAGTCAGCAGTGTGTGCTTGCAGCCCAGAAACCCAACATTATCCTGGGCTGCACCAAAACAAGCATGACCAGCAGGTCAAGGGAGGTGATTCTCCCCCTCTAGCCTGCTCTCATGAGACCCCACCTGGAGTACTGTGTCCATCCCTGGAATCCTCAATATAAGAAGGACATGGAGTTGTTGGAGCGAGTTCAGCAGAGGAGGGCCACAAAGATGATCAGGGTGCTGGAGCACCTCTCCTATGAAGACAGGCTGAGAGAGTTGGGGTTGTTCAGCCTGGAGAAGAGAAGGCTCTGGGGAGACCTTAGTGCAGCCTTCCAGTACCTGAAGGGACTACAGCAAAGCTGGAGAGGGACTTTTTACAAGGGCATGGAGTGACAGGACAAGGGGGAATGGGTTCAAACTGAAAGAGGAGAGATTGAGATTGTATATCAGGAAGGAATTCTTTGCTGTGTGGGTGGTGAGACACTGGCACAGGTTGCCCAGGGAGGCTGTGGCTGCCCCCTCCCTGGCAGTGTTCAAGGCCAGATTGGATGGGGCTTTGAGCAACCTGGTCTAGTGGTGGGTGTCCCTGCTCATGGCAGGGAGGTTGGAACTAGATGATCTTTCAGGTCCCTTATAACACAAACCATTCTACGATTCTAAGATTTCTTGTGATTTTAGCATTTTCTTGACTTCTGAAAGAAGCTCCTTGTATGCGTTTTCCAGATGATCTTCTTCACCCTTTTGTCTTTCTCCTCTTGCCTTCCATACTTTTTCTGGGTGATCTCATCATAAGCAAATTGAGCTAAATCTCCCTGAAAAGCAACATATGAAACTTATACCACTAAAATGCGTGTAGAAACAAGGCATCAAATAGCACAGAGTCCCTTAAAAACAATGATCTCTGTAAATACATCAAAACCTGATCAAGTTTGATCTGTGCTTCCCCTTCAGCTTGTGTACCTAAATTTGACTGAAGGGTAAAGACTTACTCTAAAGATACTCCAGAGGAAGAGAACAGAAAGTGTGGAGTTTTTGTTTCACAAAGTTTTTGTATCCTCTTCCCCTTTTGAGAGTAGGTGCATTGCTTCATTTCACTCACTCCTAACAATGACTAACTTATCTGTGAGTTAATGCCAGGAAACCTGGACAGGGTCATAATCAGAAGAGCAGGATGTTTAATCTTGAGCACTGTGATTACAAAAGATTTGATGGTGTATGCCCTTGTTACCTACTCTAATTCTAATGAGTCTTTTATTTGTTTTCTTAAAGGTTTCCACCCTGGCACTTTCTTCTAGGGCAAACTATCACTAATGGAAGTAAAATCTGTTTTTCCAGCGTTTTGGGTAAGTCTGTCTTCTGTATTATTATCTGATTTGATCTTTTAAATGTATTTGCTATCAAGAGCTCTTTTTGCAAGTTGTCTTTTATTTTTATATTAGTGTTAATCTATCTAATAAAAAGAAAACTCCCTCTAACAGTTGTATAAACAATGGAGATAAACTTGACTTCAGAGCAGACCGTGAAATTCTTTTACTGGGGGGAATTATAAAACAAAAATAGACCTTTGCTTCCTTAATGTTTTTTATTTCTGCCTGGTAGCTATAGTATAATTGAAAATATGAATATCTAAACCAATGTACTATATATCAAAAATAAATCCAGTTACTTTATCTTGAAATACTGTCATACTGTCTTAAAGTCTTTCATGCTTGGGAAGGCATAACTTTGAAGGCTGAGAATGACAGTGACATGGATCCTGGTAAAGTTGTGTTGTAGTTTTATGAGATTGTGTTCAGTCATGAGCAATAGCAATGCTTGCTGAAGCCTCTGGGAGGTCAGCAATGATGTTTTACCTGGAAAAAAAGACAGCTATGCTGGCAAGTTGCAGGGCAGTATTTGCCACCTGGCTGGACGCATTGGTTCTTTGATTGCCCATCAGTAACAGTCTGACAGTGGTCTCAAAGACTCAAATGACTCAAGAAAAGAGATATGACAGTGAAGGCTCTGGAGGAAGGCTGACTGCAAGGCGTACTGCCAAACCCTGGATGGACCAAATAAAACCAGAGCTCTCAGGTTGCTCTTGCTGTGATGACCAGGTCATGATGGGACAAAGACTTTTGTGGTCTTATACTGTCCTTGGTTTTACAACAGGCTAACAGTTGATTTTTCCTGTGTATCAGTAGGGTGTGACAGCCTGTTATGCCTTGCTGGCTGAGCAACCATGGGAAGGAACAGCAAGAACAGCTGTCCATGTAGCCCAGTATATGCCTCCCTGAATATGCATCTCTTGAGGCAAGGTCTGGTCCTGTCCCTCGAGTGATAAAACACAGCCTGGCTGAAGAAGTTCTGATGGCAACCTGGCATAAACATTGCTCTCCCCCTTGGGGTGACTTGGATCTGGTCTGACCTGGAGTCAGAAAGGTCTGACAGGAGCAGCCAGCACTGGGAGATGGTCAGGACCCCAGCAAAGCTTTGGGACATGGCTCTAATGTGCAGCACTGGATGTGGTGAGGAGGCACCCAAGGGGTGTGATGTTTCTGTAGTAATCCGACTGAGGGCAGAAGGCAGATGGGAGCAAAGAGAAAGCAAACTCGGCTCATTGGCAAGGACATTCCCACCATTCCAGTCCTCAATGTAGGAAATCTTATACCATGTCTACCTCCCTCTCCAAACCAGGCTGTGGGGCTGACAGGTACTGGCTCAGAAAGGTGAAGCAGGACATCGCTATGGCATGATCCCTGGCTTTCAAAGGACTCTTCGTACACTCAGATGCCTTTGAGAACAGTGCTGTGTAGTATGAACTGTGTGATCCCAGGAGCTTGGGGAGGAATATACCATCCTTTACCCAGGTCGAAAGCTGTTTCTCTGGCAGCAGTCATGCTTAGTCACAGATGATGTGGCTTTGGCTGTGAAATGTGTGATTGAACTGGTGAGTTGCTGTCTTCTGGGTGGCATGTGGACCCAAAATAGCAGAGGAAGTAATTTCTCAGTGGTTTTCTCCAAAAGGACACATTAAAGTGTTCCCTTCCATAAGGTATGTAGTTTCACTGTTAACAGTTAAAGTACTTGTTTCATTAACACATCCTCTTACTTTTTGAGCTGACATGTCAGTGGTATTCAAGGTAAGGCCTGTGAAAAGCAGCTTGAAGTTTTGGATTTCTTGTAGCTAGAAGGATTGGAAATTAAAGGCCATCAACTGCAAAAAAGCTTTGGGGATCTTTGAAATTAATTTGCTCTGTGATGAGTGTCAGAGAGACTCAGCTTCTGAAGGGGAAAGTTGTGCCAGAAGTAGGTGTTGAATAGAGGAAGAACCATAGGAGGCTATTTTGCAATTTGAGAGCTTGCTGCAAACCTGGGAGGATAGATTTTCCTGGCCCATTCCAGAGTTGTCTGCAAGAACGGCATTTTCAAACTCCTGTGTTTTGTTTCAAATAGACAGGACCAAATAACGTGGTTTTGGCAGAGACAGTGTGACTTTTACCTCCTGTACTGATCTTAGAGCACTGTCTGGGAAGATGATGGGTATAGAAGAGCAGTACCCTGTTTGAGAGGTTTGTGTGAAGTTTCAGTGTGTTACAGTCACAGCTATACTGATGGGAGACATTCTTACGTGCCACAGAAATACTGTGCTGATAGCATTACTTTGAAAAAAACCTTATTTCCTTAAGGAATAGGTCGAAGTGCTCTATATGGGAATTTGTGGATCAAGAGTTTGATACCACGCCTCTGTATTTCTGCAGACAGCTACTGAGGTGCTTCAAAGAGGGATAGGTTTTTGCTGCTTTCAGCTAAAAATCAGAAATTCAGGGAAGTGACTTTATAATATTTTAACAGTCATCCAGTAATTTAACACTGGATTACAGCTGAAATCCCATAGAAATACTCAAGACACTTCCTACTGTATCAGATGGATTAAGCATGATTCACTTATTGCATTAAATTTGAGAGGGATTAATAATGTCTGGGTCATTGTTTCCTAGGCTTATACATTTAAAGACCAGAGGGGACTACATGAATATCTATTCTTACTGCCTGCTCAGGGCAGGTCAGAGAAATGCAGGATGTATCAGCAGTAGTCCCTCAGTTTTCATTTATTTAGCATATCTTCCTGAAAGGTCAGGGTCTTGATTTAAGGGATGCCAGCAATAACGAATCTACCATGTCATAGGTAAGTTGTTCCAGTAAATAATGAACCTGGCCTTTTGAGGCTGTCTGTAGCTCTTTTCAGAGTTGTACCTCTTTTTTTTTTCCTGCTGGACTGACAAGGAATCTGTTATCTGGGTGCTTATTCTCCATTTAGTTATCCATTTAGTTAGCCACTTTTGAAATTCATTTGCTATGAGCTGTGTTAATGTAGTATGGTGAATCTTTTAATTCAGGATTTTATGTATAGCACGATTTTAAATCACTGGGTAGTGTGAAATTAAGACCAGAAATATGTCCTGTCAGCACACTACCATTATCAAATGATGATGTAACTGCATACAAATGATCAGATTTACATGATCAGGCCTATTTTCCATACAGCTGTGTTGATTGGTGTTAATTATGCTGTCTTTCAATGCCTTATTGATTGTGTCCCATGGTAACCTTTCCCTGCTGTTGCTTACTACTGATGTCAGTCTAACTGTTCAATAGGTGCTTAGGTTATCCCACTTAACTCTTTTAAACACTGCTTTGATATTAACTCTTTCCAGTCACCAGGAACTTCTTGTGTTCCTATGTTTGTTAAAAGCAGCCATTGAATCAAAACATGTTGGTATGTCACTACTCTTGAGTGTAGGGTTTTAACTGAGGGGCTATTTAAAGCTCTCTCCGGTTACCAGTGGCATGGGAGGTATGTCATTATCACTAAGATGTGAATATAGCATCTTGCATCTTTCTGAACACAGTAGAAGTAGCTGTGAAATACATTTGCCTTTTTCTGAATTGTTTTATAGGTTTTATCTGGAATGACCAGTTATTGAATCATTGCTTGGCATTCACTTATTTTTATTCCATTTAGGGAGGAGCTCCTATTGTCATAAGCTTCACCACCATAGCTTTTTAATGTGGGATTGTTTTTTTCATCCATCATTTGCTTGCATTTCTGCAATGTTAATTTGTATTCATTGCTATCAGTGTTTTGGTTTTTTTTTCCCCCATCTGTTGTGTACTTTAGGTTTGTTCTACAGATTTCTCTGCTGCTGCTGTCACTCTCCTTAGCCAGGATTCTTCAACCAAAAAAGCTTCCTTTCATGGCTGTAGCACAGTGATTTATTTTTCTCTTTTTTTGGCATGTAATAAAACATCCCTTAGCAGGTCCTCTTTGTATTTTTGTATGTGACTATTTCCCCCTGCTCAGTTTTACCCGTGATTGTTTTAGGTTTGAGAAATTGTCTTTCTAAACTATCCAAACAAGTAAATTAGGTACTGGTTAAGATTACACATTGTTTTCCAACTGCAAATCAATTAGAGCATTGTCCTTTGCCTGTAGCGAATCATAATTTTCTAGTTAAATGGTTCACCTGTATTCAGTAGGAGTCCAATATAACATTAGCTAGAGTTGACTTCACTACTTTTTGTATTAAGAGATGAACTAGCATTTGCAGACTTTTCTGAAGTTTTACTAGTAAAGTGGCTCTTCCAGAACAGATTCTCTGCTAGAATGAAATTCCACATGACAATATTTTTCATATCTTCAAGGATATGCACTCAAAGAATGCCTCATTCTGTTCCTTTACCTCATTTGATAGATTTCTAGCAGACCTCAGCCTCTGTCTCAGCTTGTCATTTGCCAATACTCCAGATTCTGCTTTTCTTTTTGCATATGAGGTGTCCATGGCTTTTTCTTCTGCACAGCCTGTTTCTCTTAAGTACAGTGCACTTTAGTGTTGATTTTTGTGTTTTCTCCATTACCTTCTTAACCTTTAATAGAATTGAACTTCCTTTTGAAAAAGGCAATTCTAATTTCTATTGAAATTGAGCCCAGTCACTGCAAGCTTTCAGGGGAACAAATTGTTTGCCCTTTTTAAAAAAGAAGCTATTCCAATATCCGCAGTATGCTGAAACCATCGTGTTCTATTTCTAGCTTTGCAATACACAAATCATAAGTTTTTTGACAATTCATGCTGACATGTGGAGGCTCTTATTTGTCAGTCAGACCTCTATGGTCCATATGGCCTTTTGCAAGCCTGTGGTGGCTGCTAGGCTGCTGTGCAGACAAGGTAAACTTCATGAGATGGGTTTCTTGCTGCAGTTGGCTTTTGGGCTGGCTCTGGAAAGCAGCTGAGACAGAAGGAAAAGACAGTAGCTGAGGTCAGAAGTTGATATGTTTTCTCTTCTTAGGCTTTGTGAAGGTTTTAGAAGTATAGTTTTAACAAATGGTTGTTATTCAGATCACTAAAAACTTAGCTGGTTTAAACAGCATGCATGTAGAAATTAACTTCTCACTACTTGAAGTAAGTGACTTGTCAACATGCAGTCTTGCTCTGTCACCAGAACTGACTTGCACATCTAGCCTTGGTGAAGGCTTGTGAGGAGCTGTATGGACAAAAGATAGTTTGCATGAGATGGTCACATTCAGATGTCTGAGACCTGCATCTCCCAGTATTATACTGTGCTTAGCACAAAAGTATGTGGGCAGCTGAGTATCTTGAGTAGAGAACCTGCAGAATGTTGTACTGGATGTGTTCAGGTGGGTCATGAAAGTTCTACTCGGCACTGGTGAGGCCGCACCTCAAATACTGTGTTCTGTTTTGGGCCTCTCACTACAAGAAGGACATTGATGTGCTGGAGCTTGTTGAAAGAAGGGCAACAAGGCTGGTCAAGGGTCTAGAGCACCGGTCTTATGAGCGGCGGCTGAGGGGACTGGAGCTGTTCAGTCTGGAGAAAAGAAGGCTGAGGGAAGACCTTAACGCTTTCTACAACTGTCTGAAAGGAGGTTCAAGCAAGGTGGGTGTTGATCTCTTCTCCCAAGTAACAAGGAATAGGACAAGAGGAAATGGCCTCAAGTTTTGCCAGTGGAGGTTTAGATTGGATATTAAGAAAAACTTCTTCACTGAACAGGCTGTCAGGCACTGGGACAGGCTGCCCATGGCAGTGGTGGAGTCACCATCCCTGGAGGCATTTAAAAGATGTGTAGATGTGGTGCTTAGGGACATAGTTTAATGGTGGACTTGGCAGTGCTGGGTTAAGTTAATTGATGATCTTAAGAGTCTTTTCGAACCTAAATGATTCTGTGACTCTAAGTTAGTAGTTTTCCTATGTAAATTCATACCATTATTGGATTGTTTCTAAGGAGCAGCATCCCAGGTGAAATCAAGTCCACAGAGAAGGAATCTGCTTGTAAATGCTTTGGGACAAGAACACCATTTTCATTCAGCATTGTGGGGCTTAGAATGAGGGGTGCTACTCCAAGCATCCTTTCATAAGGAATTAGTCAAATAAAATAAAGGACATAAACAAGGGCTAAGAAATCTGTCTGCAATGACAGAATAGCAACAACTTCATAAGCTCCTGGTTTAGCCTGCTTAAGTTACTTGCAAGGAATCTTCTAATATGTTAATTATATTATTCATACTGTTTTTCTGAATTTCAAAACAAAGTGTGACCTTGATTTCAAAGTAAAAGCTCATGAAAGCATGCTGTGCTTATTTTTCATAATTAATCATGTATAAGCCAATTTTACAGCAAAACAGATAAATGAGATGTCAGAATATTTGTTTGTAAATACTTTGCTTCAAGATGTTAGTGCAATTCGTGTCCTAGCTATAAAGAAATCCAGTAGTTTCAGTTTTACTGTAGAATGAAAGCATAGTATGAAATATACTGCAGTTAAACTCTAAATGGATATACCATAACTAGAGTACACATTTTGTTTAGTAATTGCAGTGTGTGTGCTAAAACATACAAAAACATCTTCCTTTTTCCTTTCTGTAGTAGCCTAGGGCAGTGCTACTCATTGCCAGCATCCCTATGAATCATACTTGTGCAGCTCAGCTTTCATGAGAGACTGACTTGGTACTCATCAACAGTTTCAGGGCTGCAGTGAAGCAAATATCAAAAGGCTTGGTTTAAGGTGGCTGCTGCTTAAACCAAGAAATGCCAATAATCTCTCCTCTGAATGTCAGGGGGGTCCTGAGCCTGCCTTGGAGGTTGAAGCCAGTGCTTTTCCAGAGAACTCAGAAAATGGGTTTTTCTTTTCAGAATTTTTTTGCAAGTTGTTGCTGCTCTCTCCCTGGAAGTCATCAAGGTCTGGTTGGATGGGGCTTTGAGCAATGTGGTCTAGTGGGAGATGGCCCTGCCTGTGTCAGGGGAGTTGGAACTAGATGATCTTTGAGGTCCCCTCCAACCCGAAGGGTTCTGTGATCTCCAAAGGAGATGATGATGGCTCTAGTTTGGCACTACAATTAGGTGTGCAGTGGGGTAGATTAGGTCTGGGGCCAGGGCAGCCTCCCATCTTCCATCCCAGGGAGAGGTGAGGGGGTACCAGGGCGAGTAACCCCCAGTGGGGCTGCTCCCAGGGTGGGTGGATGGAGACATGGGGTCCCTGACCTGGTCCCTGTGCAGGCAGGCTGTGCCATGTTTTGGCAGCCCAAGGGGATGGGGATGCTGCGGGACGAGCTCAGAGGTGCAGGAGAGATGCTGCCAGCCAGTGTGGGTTTGTACACACAACGGGGCTCAGCTCCACCCAGCCAGGGCTTCAGTTACAGGAGCCTGTCAGGACAACCAGAAAGCCACACTGAAACTAAACAAGTAGAGCCATTTGACTAATAACAAATGTTCATGAACGTCATATATGGGTCACTTTGCATACTGAAGTTCACAGCTGATGATGTGTGTATTATAAGTGCTTTTAAAACAGGATTTACTGAATTCAACTGTGAAGCGTCACAGGACAGTATTATTTTATAGCTCACTTCAGTTGTCTCTCTACCTCTATCTAACAAGGCCTGGCATTTAGTGTCTGTTACATATGGAGTATAATAGGTTTTGGCATTAGGCTGCATTCAGTGTATAAGCCAGTATTAGTTTGAGTCTTTTAGCACTTCCTCTAAGCTGCCAAGTGGTAGAGGATATAGCTTGGATGAGAGAAAACAACTTACTTTCTCAGTGAGCCAGTTTTGAGGAGAGTTTTTCTCAAATGCAGGGTTTCACACTGAAGCAGAGTGATTAAAAGCCTGTGGGGGAATCAAGCGTGGGGATGGCTTTAAGGAAGATCAAGGGACTGAATGCAATTTTTTTCTTCAAATGATAATTAAAGAAACAGCATTCTCATTAGCATAATACACTAAATGATAAAAAGAATTGGACAGATGCCTAATCTCAAAATGCTTCTTAATTTACAAGTACATATTTTAAAAAGAAAGCAATTGAGGTCTGTTCTTTCTAGTGCCTGCCCGAATCATCAAAACAGCTCCTTATATAACTCGCTGTCTCAAAGAGGAAAGAAATACACAACAAAGTAAAGTTGTGTGCTCCAGAACACCATCCATACAATGTCTGTTGCACATGTTTGGATACTAGAGCATCCACAGTACTTCAGGTCTTCTGAGATTAGATGCCTACCAGACAAAATTACACATTTGAGTGGTTATTTTCAACTGGGGCCATATGTGGCTGCAAAGGAGTCCAAAGGCAGCTACCACAAAAATGAAACCTTCGTTTTCTGTTGATTCTTGACTCTTAATTATCTAGAAGGTGACCACTGAGTTTCGTATGATCACATGCTGAGCCACAGAGAAAAGTATCTGAGAGTCCCACCAAGTTTAGTTTTTGAGAAGAATTTCTGAATCCTTGTTAAGGGCAAAAATTACTCTGATTTTAATGAAAATGTGACAAGGAGAAATAAGTGGCATCCACGTTGCCTCCATGACTTATCTATATTCTGTTCTTGTTCACTGTCAGATGCAGTGGTATAGTTTTTGATCCACTGTAAATATCCTAGTTCTGTTCTCCCACCATCATGCCAGTTTTGAAGTGAACCCAAATCTCATGAAGTCTCCTTTGCCACCTGCAAATGTGGAGAGGCTCATCAGATCTCATTAGACTGTCTACACTGCTGAATGAGAGCCAGGTATGTGAAAAAGAGTGACTTGCACTGCTTGGTGCACCTGGTTCTATGCCAAGTGTTGCTCTTTACTATCCAGGACTCAGCTTGGGGTCTCTTCTGGGCCCCATCTAGTGCCCTGTACAACATAATTATTGCTTTGTGTGCATTTTCTTTTCCATTCAAAGCTTGTGAAATATGGTGAGCACCAGAGTACTTTTTATAGTATGAAATTGAGGGTATGTGTTGAGAGCACAAGGGGTCAGCAAGAAGGCATGTTGGGAGTGCTAAAAGTTGCTGGGCTAGTGATGGAAAGCTGTGTTGGTGTGTGTGGGGGAGCCAGACCTGACTTGGTCTTGTCCATGCTGCTACTGAGAGTGGTCCCTGGTCTAAATGGTCCCCCAGACCACGCTGGGGAATTGCCAGACTGTTTAAAAAAGAATAACCTTAATTAAATGATTCCTCTGTTTATCTAGTAATGCTAGACTCTGCACCTTTGGAAGACTGGAGTGGGAATTACACTTTTAATAAGGTGAAGTGGATCAAGGAGAAAATGTTGTTTTAGGAGTGAAAATGATTTCACAGTGGGAACTGGCTTTTGAGTTATTCCACTTACAGCCCCGATGCAAGGTAGAAGCTGACGGCAAATCAGATTTTCTAGCTGGAAGTAGCCCTCATTTTCTCAAATTCTAAAGCTACTCTTCAGATGGAGAGCTAATAACCACCACTTTGTGAAGGGACGGTGGCAGCCAGAGAGCTATCTATTTAATGTTAGATAATGAAACAACTTCAGCTAATGAGTATATTGACAAGGACACTCCAGAAAAACAGAAGACCTTTCAGCCATCTGCTAGGTGACTGCTACAGGTGATAGTGTTAACTCTGTTGCTGGCTGGGTTTGTGTTTGGCATTAAGACATTTTAGGGACATGGTTTAGTGGTGGACTTGGCAGTGCTGGGTTAATGGTTGGACTTGATGATCTTAAAGGTCTTTTCCAACCAAAAGGGTTCTATGATTCTGCTGTTAAGGAACAAGGTAAATGATATAATGCTTTAGAGTAAATATAAAGACTGCTCAGAAGATGTTATGGCAGGTAACCTGTGCAGTTTCCATCTTAATCTCTGAAGTACAGGGTGTTTCAAAAAGATGAACCCAATTTCAATCAAAGGTTCACTTCAAATGGGTCCAACTTTTGAAACACACTGTAATTTGGAGTCAAAGACCCATCTGTTTGATTTTTTTTTTTGGTGTCTTACATCAAGCTGAACCCTTGATATCCTGCTGATCCTTCATATATGCTGAAGTAGTAACCATGGAGCTGAAGAGTTCTGATATATAAAAGGCAGCACTATTGATCTTGGTGATATATGTATTTCCACATAGGGCTTTGAACTTGTGATAGTTCTGGAGAATGAATAAATTGAGTGGTACATGCTAGGGAGTGCACTTTCAAGGGAATGCTGTATCTCATTCAGATATATAGTTACCTACAAGTGAGTTACTAACACTAAGACTTGAGCATCATTACTGCTAGTTGGTCTGAACGCTGGTGGCGCTTCAGCTATTCAAAATCCAGCATAGCAGGCTGTAGGGCTCCACAGACTTTCTCTGCATACATCCCTGTTCTCAGCTTACTGTGCCTGTGACTGCTGAGCTGGCACATGATATGGGGTGGAGGGTGACCCTTCCTCACCCAGTTCAAGAACTCTGGGATCCACTGGGGCCCTGTGCTGGCATTGCATCTGTTTTTGGGTTTTTTATCAGATGAGAAAGACAGGGACAGGGCAGCATGGGGATGTGTTGCTCTGTAGGGTTGGGACATAGTGGGAGTGCATCCCCAGGCCTGGGGATCCAGTTCTTCCAAAATAGCTCATTTTCATAGTGTCCGTGTTCATGGAGAACTTGTTATGGCTTGTGTGTGCTGTAAGGACCAAATTTGAAACTAAAACTTCCCTCCTTGGTTTTTAGTAGATTTTAATGATATTCATTACAGTCCTACTAATTATTCTTGTGGGTCTCCTGATAATTCATGATTTTTCTTTTTCTTTAATGCATGTTTCGCATACATGTTATTTATACATACTTATATAAGCTTTTTCTAATCCCTACAGTCTGAGGGAGAAAGAGCTAGGAAAAGTAATGCAACTGCTCTCAAACGCTGAACTAACAATTGATAAACAAATGTAATTTATTTTTAGTGATGAGGTTTTGGAGGTATGACTCATAACTTTTGAATTGCAGAGTTTCAGTGTTAAATTTGTTCTACTCATATTTGTTTTAATGACTCTTATAAGTAAATAAATGTAGGCTCTGTTATTTTTCCTGCTGGAAGTGAGTGGGATCGTAGCCTGGCATTTATATTTTTTTCTAGCATTCAAGTAATTTGTTTAAATCTCATCTGTTTACATTTGAGCTACACTTGTGGATTTGCCCGTGTTCCTCTACTGGGACCTATCACTACAGTACTTAAGAAGTTTCTCAAAAAACACTCAGCAGTGATCCTCCTCTTCCTCTCATAAGGGTTTTATTTTTTCCTCTGCAATGTCTTCATTCATATTACATCACTGAATACTGGAATACAACTATTCATATTCATTTTTTACTTTCTGGGAAAAGAAACTTGTCAGATTTAACTTTATTGTAAGTCTTTTGTCCACCCAAATAATACTCCTAGTATGAACAGCTTGCCATGTATGAAGATGTCTCTGAGTGCAAGATTCAGGCTGCCTTTTGCTTAAGTGAATTTAATCCTTAAGAAGGGAAGAGAAAGTCTTCTATGCTATAATAAACCATTCAAAAAATAACTGTAGAAAGCTTGGAGCCTGTCCTCCATTTTCTGATTTGCAAGAGCATTCTTCTTTCTCTTTCTGCCACTGATGCTGCTTAAGAATTGGCTCCTGTAAATTTCGGGGATTTATTAATTTGACTTGTATTTAAAATTATGTTTCTATGCAGTCAAAAGTATGCTTTGCATGCTGGTTCCATAGGAAGTAGAAGAGTTGTTCCACTCCTCAAGATGAGAAAAAAAATCAAGATTATACCAAAAGCCTTTCTTTAAAAGTAAAGAAAAAAGACAATTTTTCTCCCAAATCCTTCCTCCTAAAGAATACATTTGTTAGATATTTGTTCACTTAGGATTTTTTCTGATTGGAGGAAGCCTGAGTATAAGTGTATAGCTTGCTTTAGAATGTATATTTTTCTGTGTTCATTCATAAGGGTAATATAAGTATTTCATACACTTAGGGGTCTATGCTACTTCTAGATTAGAATGTAGGGAATCATGAACCTGCCACCGTTTTAAAAGAAAGCTACATTATTTTCTTTTTGCTATGAATACATGTTCCACTTGTACTAATTTTCAAAGACTATTTGCTAAAACTTCCTGGGCAATTGGCTTGGCATCTACTAATGTAATTCCCATGTAGTACTGTAATAGTATATAAATTAGAACTCTGGGGACTACTGATAATGTTCAGTGAAGATGAAGCTTCGAAGGATGTGAAAGGGATTGCTTTGCTCATACTGCAAGTGGCTACAGAGGTAGAAGAAAGTTTGGGGGAGTAGTTGAAGCAGCTTGAGCTCTCTTCCCATACTAAACCCCAAATGTGAAGAATTTCTTTGCATAAAATATTTTTTCCTTGTATCATATAAATGATTGAGGATAAACTTGCTGTGATAATGAGTGAAAATAGGTGTTGACTGTCATCACCTTTTGCATCCTGAAAGTCAGCAACCAGGTTTGTCTTCCATAAGTCTCTTTCCTGGTCTCCCTCAATTAATTTACCCGTTCCCTCGCCCTCTCCTGTAAATTCTTGGCCTGGCACCCTTTCCCTTCTCAATTATTTTACTATTGATTATTATACTTCTGATTATTAATCAATTATTATCAATAAAAATATGCTGGATCTGTTGGTTTTTTGATTCCCCTCCTTCCTTCACCCAGGCAAAAGGGAAGACTCTGGAGAGGTCATGTTGCTAAAAGGCTCATCTCCTAATTAGAAGGGAACAGGGCACAAATTATAATGGAGCATGTATAGATTCATACTGAGATGCCTTGAAAATAATGTTTTGGTTCAGTTAGAGAATTTTGGTGTTGCTCTACTGACATGAAATTGTGTTGGGTAGTAGTATAGCCATACAAGTCTGGATAGGGGCAAGAGGGAGAGAGAAAGCTTACCTTATGATAAAGAAGAATGGAAATGGAAACAACTTTCAGAAAAATTACTCTGCTGTTTTTTTTACTATTCTTCATGGGTCTCTCCAAACTTTGCCAGACCTGCCATGCTTTCTTCCTCAACTTTTTCAGCTTTTTTGCTTGAAGAAATTAAATGTTTCCAGATTTAAGTTCTGCTGTTGACACTGCACTTCACATGAAAAACATTTTATTTAGAAACATGCTGAAATTTTTGCCCAGCCATAGCTTATAAATCCATCCTCTACTCTCCATTCCTGGGTGGGGGGGTTTCTTTTTAGTTTGTTAGTGGGACCGACCTGGTTTGACCGCCTTTCACAGCTGCAATTACCATTGCTAGGTCATCTCTTTCCATGACTACTTTTTTAATCCTGACCTGCCTGATCTCCTGCCATGTCATTATGCATCTTAGCCCATCTCTGGTTCCTCTCTGTGAATGGCTCATCAGTATTCAAGGCATGTAGCTAAAAACTACTTTTCTCTGCACATTTTTCTGTGCAGTGGGCACAGTTGACTACTTGCTACCCACTCCCATAGCAGGGAGTTACCTGGACATAATTCTACTTCAAATCCTGTCACTTTTCATAGAATCTTAGAATGGTTTGGATTGGAGGGGACCTTAAAGTTCATCCAGTTCCAACCCAGCTGCCATGGGCTGGGACACCTTCCACCAGACCAGGTTGCTCCAAGACTCTTCTAACCTGGCCTTGAACACTGCCAGGGAGGGGGCAGCCACAGCTTCTCTGGGCAACCTGTGCCAGTGTCTCACCACCCACACAGCAAAGAATTCCTTCCTGATATACAATCTCAATCTCTCCTCTTTCAGTTTGAACCCATTCCCCCTTGTCCTGTCATTCGATGCCCTTGTAAAAAGTCCCTCTCCAGCTTTGCTGTAGCCCCTTCAGGTACTGGAAGGATGCACTAAGGTCTCCCCAGAGCCTTCTCTTCTCCAGGCTGAACAACCCCAACTCTCTCAGCCTGTCTTCATAGGAGAGATGCTCCAGCACCCTGATCATCTTTGTGGCCGCCCTCTGGACTCACTCCAACTCCATGTCCTTGTGTTGAGGATTCCAGGGATGGACACAGTACTCCAGGTGGGGTCTCATGAGAGCAGGCTAGAGGGGGAGAATCACTTCCCTCGACCTGCTGGTCATGCTTGTTTTGGTGCAGCCCAGGGTAATGGGTTTCTGGGCTGCAAGCACACATTGCCAGGAGCTTCTCATCGACCAACACATGGTTAGTTTCACTAACCATTTGGAAGAATCTGATTGCACTTCTGGTTCTGCCAGGGTTTGCTGGCTCTTGCCATTTATCTTGCATGTTTAGAGCTGTTTGGACATCCTGCAGTAACTAGCCTTTTCCTTTAAATCCTCTTAAAGGTGTTGTCATGGGTATTGTGTCTTCATAGATCATCCTGCCTTTGTCAGTGAGAAGCGAAATGCTTCTCAGGTCTTACAGACACTGCTTCAGAGACATTTATTTTTCCTCTTTTTTCCTCTGCTTTTCTTTTGCTTTTTCTTCTTGGCTTCAAAAGGCAGTGTAAATTGATTGGGTGTCCAGTTTTCACATATTTACAAGTTTCATTAAAATTTCATTTCAGTGGGTTGAGACCACTGAATCTTCATTGGTTTATTGTGTTGAGAACCTCAAGGTTGTATTTCATAATACATAAAATTTTATTTCCTTTTTGTAGATGTTGTTAAAGGAGTTTGGATTTTTGTCTTAAGTTGTTGTATTACAGTGCTGCAAACTGCACTGAAATAAAGGGTGCTGCTACTCCAACAATGAAGCTGGCTTATGACATGTTCTTGCAGTAAATGTTGTTTATCTGCTGGAATTATAAAAATTGCCATTGCTACTTGACCCAAAGGAAGAATTAGTTGCACTAATGGACAAAATGCACCTGTAAATCATTTCTAGGACAATGTCCTGAAGAAAATTCTGCAGTACATAGTGGCATTGATACTCCTGGAATCTGGTCTATGAGGTGTAAAGGTCTGCTTGAGTTGGAGCTGCCCTTTGCAGAGTGTCTGGATGTTTTCACATGATTTGAGGACATTATAAGGAGGATGCATTTCGGAGCACCTCCTGAAATGCACTAGAATCATCCTTTCCAGCTGACATGTCACCTTTATTGTGGGAGAGTGACTATACCTGTATGAAAGGACAGAGCAAGACAGAACTTCCTCTTTGCCTTTAATTGCCTAAACCTGTAAATAACTGCTCTTCACTAGAGAAGGTGGTCAGTCTCCATTCCTACTGCAAAAGTTGGGCCTTGCTGATTAGTCCGCAAGCCCTCTTCCAGGCACCTTTTCCGTTATCTGTAGTCAATAATGGAACAGCCCATCTTTCTTCTGTGAGAGCAATTAAGTGTATTAAAGTAAGGTGGAAAAGTATGTAACCTTATGTTGTTGCTGTAATAAGAATATGTGCTCTGTGAAATATCTTTAAGGGTCAGAAAAGATCTCTTTTTCTGCTGAGAAGCCAGCTTCCCACAGGTCTAGCAAAACTCGGGCATCTCTGCTGCTTCTCAGCTTTTCCATTCTAAGAGTTCATCTCAAGCACTCTCTTCTGAAAGTCCAGAGAAAATTGCTTGGGACATGCAGAAGAGTGAATACGAAAACACCTTTGTGTGCAATGTGTAAACTCTTATTGATATCAGTGATAAACAGAGCCTTGATCTATGTATACTATGATCCTTTTTGTAATCAGGCAGATTACAAAAGCACACACGAGTGCTTTCTACACAGCTTCAACTCTTTTTTTTCTTGCTCCTAACTGCTCATTTAGCAGACTGGCTGCTGGCATGGCCAGGCTCTGCAGATTGCAGGAGGGTGCTCTGAATGACACATCATTACACAGGCTCTGGCCCTGGCTGTGGGGAATTGTGTAGAAATAACACTAAAAATATCTGGCTCACTAAGGCTGAAAATCACAGAACTGAACCATTTGCTCTGGTTAACTATTGGCATCAGAGTATCCTTGGGCACTATGTTAAGCCACAGTAGGTGTAGTGAGTAAAATTAAATCTATTCACAGAATCACAGAATCTAAGGGGATGGAAGGGACCTCGAAAGATCATCTAGTCCACCCCCCCTGCCAGAGCAGGGTCACCTAGAGTACATCACACAGGAACGCATCCAGGCGGGTTTTGAATGTCTCCAGTGAAGGAGACTCCACAACCTCTCTGGGCAGCCTGTTCCAGTGCTCCGTCACTCGCACAGTGAAAAA
>VZRW01010319.1:127256-145964 GCA_013398125.1 Aegotheles bennettii
GGGTCCTCCTTCTTGCCCTTCTTGTAGACTGGAGTGACATTTGCTTTCCTCCAGTCCTTAGGCACCTCTCCTGTTGCCCACGACTTACCAAAGATGATGGAGAGATTACACTATTAACAATGTTGCAATTCTATCATAGGTATTTTAACCTAACTGTGCAAGAGAATCTGTGGCAGATTTAACTGTGTCTTGGAATGGTGCTTATCACTTGTTTTCATATATAATTTAATTAAAGAGTCAGTACAGTATGGCCGTAAGCATGGTTTAAAGTGAAGTGGAGATATAGAAGGGAAGGCATGAAACTGAGGTTAGAGAAAACCGACTAAGGAGAATAATTAGGTGAGAAGATGGGAAGGAGGCTAAGGGATGGGTAGGTGGAAGTAAAACTTCAAGGGATGAGAAGGAAGTAAAATCCAGGAAGTCAACAAAAGCTTTCAAAGAGAAAGGTGAAATGGTCTGCAGTATGACATAAACAGATACTGCTCAGCACAGGCTTTATCTCAATGGTGTATGTTGTAGACTCAGAAGAGGAGAGCTGGAAGGCATCTTGAGACATCTTTTATATTTCTCTTCCCCAAGGCAGGATCATCTACGTACTTGAAAATATTGCTGACCCATTTTCATGTGCACTGAAGAGAATGCATAGCACTCGTTAATTGTATGGATACTAATTTAGACTGGCTCTGCTCAGGCATCTGGAAATATTTAATTGATACCAAACATGACTGGAGGTTGAATCCAGGTACTAGAATAGTTCCCTCAATACAAGTAACTTGGTAAGTAGCCATGTATGTGTATCAGATACCAGTATTAGAATGGGAAAAACAACCCTTCAGGAGAAAATCTCTACTGATAGGACTAACTTAATCTCCAACAGCAATATAAGTGAACTGAAGTTGTTTTTGTTGAAGGACATTTTGGTTTTTAGCTTCCACAGAATTGGCAGTGGAAGATAGCTAGAGAGGACATTAGTAATTAGAGCCTCTCTGTGTTTGGAAGTTTTGGCTCCCATCAGAGATCTGCTACTGGTGTAATTTGTGACCTTTTGCAGGTCAGTGGACATCCCTGTGCTTTCCCTACTTGCTCCATGATTGAATTATTGGCCCTTAAAAGCTGGATCTAGAAGAAAAAGTCCCATGCTTGTAAGTATGAGTACTTATGCAGTTACCAGTATTTATAAAGCTTTTCTTGCATACGGAATGTGCTATCATGTCCAAATAAGAGTATAATTAAAAATAAGGGTAGGGAGAATAAGCTGTTTCTGAACTGACTGGAACACTTCTACTGTGTTCAGTCAATTTTAGAAAACTTATTTATGAGCACTGGGAACTCCACTTCTCCGTCCTTTCTAACACAAAAGCAATGGGACATTCTCTAAAATTCAAAGTTGGCAAATCCAAATCAATTCAGAGAAAAGGAAAATCCCTTTCACATGACAAATTATAGCATCCCTCAACTGTAACATGCACATGAAGCAATGTACACCAAAAATTAGTAGAATTAAAGAAACATGATAATTTTATGGGTTTCAAGACTTCAGAATTAAGCTAGTGATCACAAAGCTAGCAGAAAAACTAATGAAGCTTAGTTTCTGTTAGGTTTGTCTCGTGATTAGTTCTCTTCTTAACTGAGTTATGCTAAGCCTTATGCATCAGAGAAGCACAGGCAGGAGAGCCTTCAGTGATGCTGTAATTGCTGGGGAAGCTTGTCACAACTGCCTCTTATTAGACAATAGACAGTCACCATGGGAGAGGAACCTTGACGATGAGATGAATTCCTTGGTGTCCCATAAAACACTTATTTCAGTTGCAGCTTTCCCATCATTAAGGAAAAACTCTTTCCCATGAAGACATTCTGTTGTTGCGTGAAGTTAAAGCTTACTTTATAGCCTTTTCTCAGCCTTTCTTTACAGAACTCTCACTCTTCTCTGTGGTCACTGACTTTTACAAAACTTGTGGGAATTCAACTCTTCCATCGAAGTTGCTTGAAACTGTCCAGGAAGTTAAGAATAAGATAGGTCATGCATATAAGCTGTAGTTTAGGACATATTTAGAGGGCTATAAAGTACAACTTCACAAATTAAGAGCTCATTCAGTCTTCAATGGGTGGATTTGAGACGAGGGAGTGTTTATTCCGTGTATGCTCTCTGCATTACTCTTCCAACATCCCCTGACATATTTGGTTCATACTGCTATTGGAGATGAGATGAGAGGCCAGATGGGCTTCATCTCTGATCTAGTAGAGCAACTGCTATAAAATACCTTCAATTTCCTTCATAGGAAGGTGATAAAGGGATGAAACACCACAGTGATGAGCATCTGAATACAGTAAATGTCAGACAGTACGCCAATACTAGTTGGCAGCTTCCTCAGAAAAGCCAGAAATGAATGTGTATGGTGCAACCAAGGAGCTCTCTGGACTTCACAATGACTGAAGCCATCTTCTGTGACAATTTTGCAGCTCAAGGAGGACTTTCATCTTTAGGGCTTCAATACAGCAGACCCTACAAACACCAAAATCACTTAGATTTTAAAAAAATAAAAATAAAAAATGGAAACCCAGAAAAAACTGTTTTACCATTGAATACTAAAGTACAGTATGGACAACTGGGATTTTTATTCTAGGCAATTGTTATTATTTATGGAGAATTATATATATGATATCAAAGGAAAACTGATCTGGATGATGATCCTAGCTTGTTGCATATGCAGTCTGTGGTACACAATGACTGTATTGTTTGGATGCTTTCACATTAGGCAAAGGATGGTTAAATATGCAAGTCTACTTAGCTAAAATATGGCTTTCTGAAGTAAATAAATGATGATTTTTTTCCAGAAGCTGTGATTTTTAAAAAAAAAACCAAAACCCCACAACCCTTTAAAATGCAGAATTTTATATTGGTGATGCACAAGTTCTTGCTAGATGAAGAAAGCATTTTAGGCTTTTATTTCTAATGCTGTTGCCTCTGGTCTTGAGAGCTGCTTGTGTTCCTGGTGTTCCTCTTGTCTGATTTCATACTTAAATGGTTCTTGGGAATATCTTGTTTTAGTTAAAACTGGGTTTGTCTTATAGACAGGGTTTGTATATTTTTGTTGTTGTTGCTGGATTGACCGAGGAATGCTGGTATCTGTCACCAGTTTATATCCTAGAGGAAAACTGGGTGTCCTCTTTTTTGCTGACCCAGTAGAAGAGCACCCCTTGCATCAAAGGGCATGGCAAATGTATTGTTGCCTACAAGGAGATCCCCAGTTATGAAAAATGTTTATTCCTTGTAGAATAAAGAGCTGAAGACTGTTTAACTTGGGGTGGTGGTGAGAAAGATCACAGAAGTCCAAAACTGTTTTTTAGTTGTTAAAGTAACCGGCAACCAAATCCTAGTAAAAAGATAAAACAGGTATTTGAACACTCTGCAAATAAAATAATTCATCAAATGGGTTTGCATAGCAAAAACAGGATAGTAGACTGTATTAAATGTACACTTTAAAAGTTATACTCCAGTTCACTTTTTATTTCAACAAATTTAGATGGTAAATCTCAGACGAAGTATCATGTAGCAGGGAGGCATACTGTGTTTGTTTTTCAGTGTTTTTTAACCATAAATAGCTCATGATAACTTATATTCAATTAAAAGAAGCCCATCTGTTACTGTTCTTGTTTTCTTACCCATGATTTAAATGGTAAACTTCAAACCATAAATACTTCAACTGTGTTGTCCCCTTTGACAAAGAAAATGTGAAAACTGTTCACCTTAGTGTGAAAGCAATGCAGAACACATACAAATATGGTCTGAAATCATCAGCTTCTTTATGCAAAATAATTATTTTCAATGAGCTGCCAAAAATTTCCCCACCTGGCTTCTGGTCACACATTTACCTGCTTTTCAAACTTACTTCTCCATTGATTTAAAGAGGTAATCCTAGCTGATAGTAATATTTTTAAAAAGGGACTGTTTACACCCTGTAAATTTTTTACGCACTTTTTATTCTAATGGTCTACATATACTTGCTGTTTAATGAGTTTGAAAAGCTTTAAACTGCAGTGGGTTGCTCTGGTACTACCACCCAATCACTCTCATGCGACACTGATTCTTGTCTAACAAGACAACCTACTCAGAAAATTGAGTGGTAATTTTTATAAAAATGTTTTATTTCCTGGAAAACGGCAAATAAATGTGCCCAAAGACTGGTTTTGAGCACAAACTATTTAAAGCCAGCCATTGTTGCTGCTGTTGTTTGCATCAAATTTAAGTTTCCCGTTACATCTCTGCTGTCATTCAGTACTTCTTGTCTTTCTGGACCTGAAGTTTTTCTTTCAGCTGTATCTCAAAAGCCATTTATTTTAAATTCTTAAGTTTTCCTATCATGACAAATATACTATTTATACTATTTTCACTGATGTTCTGAAGTAGCTGAGACAAATGAAAGGGGCTGAAAAAAAAGTAGGTTTTGTCTGAACAACCATGATATTACATTAAGCTGCAGGTTTGTCTCTGTTAGCAAAGAACACTGCCAAGCCCTGGGAAGAGGCTGTCTGCCTGCATGGGGGGGAACTGCTGGAATGGTCCCTAGCCCAGATTTGGCCCATGCCAGCCAGCTTTCTCCCACTGGCTTCCAGGGCCTGTGTCGGGAGTTGGACAGCTGGGAGATGTTCCCTTTAGGTGATGTGTATGCAGTCAGCTGTTTCAGTCCTGTCTTGGAAGGTGGCCTTATTCCTGGGAAGCTACCTGGGCATGTTAATTTACTCAGATGGACATAGCCTATGAGGTTTCCTCAAGCAAGCTGAGCTAGCAGTGCTGGCAGCTGGTGGTCAAGACAGCAGCTTTCCCATAGTACAAGTATTTGGTCCTAAGGCTATGGGTGTCTCTCCCCCAGTTAATGTAGGGGTGATGTAGGAGATGAAGAGTGGTGTGGTGGCATGGCTCCTCTCTGCCCTGCTGCAAACACAGTGCTAGTGGCCCATTGCTCTCAGGAATATCCCCTGCCATGTGCTGGGCACATGCGCATGGTTCAATGGATAAAGTAATGTACTACAGGAGCAGGTCTGCAGCAGTTACAGGGAGCAAACAGCAAGGAATTTGGGATGTATATCAGAACATGGCATTTTCAGGCTGGGGAGATTAATAAAGTGATTTAAAATGGGCTTGGGGTTTGTTTGTGATTTTACTTTTTTTTGAAATGTTTTTCTGAGCGCTGTGGTCTTTCATTTGTGTCTCAGATCATTCTTTTCCTTCCTTTTCTCATGGCAGCTCTTCTCATGCCTGTTCCCTCCTCCTGTTGTGTTCCCACATCCCTGGCTGCCTGCCTCTCTCATAGCTTCTGTTACATTGCTTAACTTCACTTCCCTGTGCCCCAGTCCTGGTCTTCTGTGGTCTCTCTAGAGCATACTTCATCATCTCCTCACCACCCTTGCCCCCGCCTCCCAGTGAAACCACAGTAGTGGTGCTCATGCCTCTCCCTTCTTTACTTCTCTTCAACTCTTTGCCCCCCACATCCCCTTCTTTCCCCTCAGATTTGTGTAGGATTGCTTCCCTTCCCAAATTTCTACCTCTAGGTGAGCTCAGAGGGTCCTGGGTCCTTGCCTGTCCCAGCTATGGGGTTCCTCAGGGTTGTCCCATCATACGGATAGCCACAGATCTGGGGTCCTGGGGTCTCATACTGCACAGAGTAGAGGAGGTGCTGGCTAATCACTCCTGCTCAAGCAGCTTTAAAAAGCAGGATTTTTAATCCTCCCTGTTTCCCAGTGCAAGTACAGTCAGGTGAGGCTTTTCCAATTTTAGAAAAAAATTAGACTTTGTTGCCATACAGAGGGAAAGGGGGAAACAAAGGATTATTAAATGGTGGCAGCTGGGAAAAACCCTCACATTTAGCTATTTTGTATTTTTGCAGCTTAAGTTGCATAAGTGACAGGTGACAGCTCTGCGCTTGTCTCCGTGCAGGCTGGTAAGAGCACTAGGGAGGACTGTGAGTCTGCTCATGGGGGAGAGGCGAGGTGGCTGCCCAGATACTTCAGATTGGTGCTTCAGCAGTATTTTCTGAGCCATAATTGCTGGATTTCCAGGCTGATGCAGGGGAATCTGCGAGCAAGCGGCTTCCTGACAGGATTCTGGGAACAGCACCAAAACCCACGACAGGCAGTGAGCAGGTTTTATGCTCAGAGTCAGAAGCAGGCTGAGAAGATACAGTCCTCAAAGCATCAACCTGAGCTGGAGAAGGACATCTGTGCCAGAAGGATATTCCCAGCATGAGGTTCAGAGCTTGGGGGGACCTTCTCCTGCCAGCATGCTCGGTGAGTCTGCAGGTCAGCTGCTGGTTTTGGTGAAATCATGGGAGAAGGGAAATTGTTTGCTGCCTTTCACCATCACCGCCCCGGGCCAGCTCATCCTTCTAGCTATTTCTGTCTGTGCTTATCTATAGCATCATTGCCCTTGTGCCTGTGTACCTGCCAAGCATTCAAAACAGGCACTGCTGTGGCAGCCTCCTTCTTTCTCTCCAGCCTGGAGGATAAATGACTGGATTGCTTTTCTTAAATTGTTTCCCTGCATCAAGACTTTATGGTGGGAAAGCTAAGCTGGGTTGGCAGATGCCCCCTTGTTCTTAGCTCTTGGGGAGGTCCTGCAGCCTGGCCCCTGTCGGGCTCGCTTGCTGCGCCACGCATCTGCGTTCTCTTTGAAAGCAATGGTTTCCTGGAGTGAGATGTGGTCTCGGGTAATGACAGCCAAAATCTGGATGCAAGGGAGATCACCTGGACCTGACTTGCTTGCAGGGGGACCCAGGACAGAAAGCTGAAGTGCTTGGGTGAGTTCACTGCAGCTGACTTGTCCAATGCAGGACACTGTACTCTTCTTTATTACAGACTGAGTTATTCAATGTAAAAAATAACAGTATCAAAAATCCTAATATATATATATTTATTATCTATATACTATATGCTGTCTGTATACTATATGTGTTGGGTTTTTTCAGTTTGGGCTGTGAAGTGGACTGTGCTCTGGGTTTAGTGCAGCTCACTGTGGTTTGTGACTTTGTTCCCAGATGGAAATCTCAGTGCTTGCGTATGTAGTCGTGCAGATGCAGGTGTGCAAAATTTAGACTCTGCTTTTGAGTCTCAAGTACCAGCTTGAGCCAGTAAATTTCACTTGGTTTGGAAAATTAGAGTTAAAGCATGTCTTCTGCCACTTCAGTGTGTGACTTCAGAGGCACTGATGCATAGATAACATGTATGTTTGTAACATACTGCTTCAAACCTTAAAATACAAGGTGTAGACATAATGCGATACCACTTCAAAGCACCTTCCCCACAATTACTTTACTGGAGAGATAGAAAAAGAGATTAAATAAGCATAATTTTTTCTTTTAAATAATCAGATTCAAAAGGCAATTTGTCTGGGGTTTTTTTAATAACCAGACTATATTTCAATGTGAAAGTTGTCAGAGCTCCCCAGATATTTTATTCTATCCTTCCACTGAGTGAAACTGTCATTGTAACTTTTGAAATAAGACTTGCATTCAGACATCCTATATTAACACTTATGTTTGTCAAGTCTGTAATTTATGTATGGATTCTTATGGCAATACCTACAGTGGAAGTTGTTTTGATGAGCAAGAAACTTTGCAGTATGTGGAATATCTAAATTAATATATTGTTTCTTTAAGTGTTTGTAAAATAGCTCTATGCTGTAGGCAACTATTGATTTACAAAATTTAAAACATTAACAGTTTTTAGTTCTTCTACAATGGTATAAAGATACTTGTAGTTGTCTCCTGCCCAGATGGAGCCTTGGGGCTGTGATTGCTTTGCCCTGCTAGCCAGGCACTGGATCATGCTTCTGGCCAGAAGTGGAGTCCTCAGCTTTTTGTCTTAATTTCCTACTGGGCTATGAAGTTAAACCTGGTAGGTCCAGAAAGGAGTGTGTTTTACCTTGATTGTTGGAAATTATCCAGCTTTTCTTGGGATGAGTCAAGCAGTTTTCAATATATATTTGTATATCAAGGGTTTTTAAAATCCGTAAGTAACAAAGCTTGATTTTTCTCTCAATCCATAAGTACAGGTAACTGGTTCTTTTGCAGCCCTTGTCATGAACTGATGAGAAAGTGCCTTACAAATGGGGTCATGGCCACTGCACCATTGCACACATTCACAAATGGCAGCACAGGAAGTGGGAGAAACTTCTCTCGTTTTTACCGTCTAGAATTTGAACTGGTCATTCAGGCTCCCACCACACCAAAGGGAGAGGTGCACAGTTCATCACACTCTGGAGGAGCTTCTTTCCTTTTGAGTATGTGATGTCTACACAGTTAAACTTTAATTTTCCTCCTCAATCCCAGGTCCTGGTCCCCCATATCAGACAGGCTGTTTCTTTGCTTCAAATGCTTGTCTTTTGGAGACAACTAATTATTTCTTTCTGAGACAAAACCCAAGTTAGTTTTGAGGACAGATTACTGGGGAGGCTGACACTGAAGGAGTTAAGGGTGACACCACACCAGGTCTGGCTCCCCATGTTGTATATGGTCCTCCAGTGCTGTCCCAGTGGGAGGGTTACCAAAAGCACCCACATGCCCATGTCTTGCTCCAAGATATGAAATACACCCTTCATGCAGTTAAATGTGGCTCTGATGAGCTGCAACATAGACCTTATATCAGACAATTTTGAATGGAGAAAAAAATAAATTGCCACATGTCACCTTGAGGCGTGGGCAAAGTGCTTAATGTATGGATGTGACCAGGTGGGTAGAGACAGATGGCTTTGTGGGCGCTTGGGCAACAAGAGATCAGTCTGTGGGGTGGGTGTTTTTGGCAGGGTAGACATTGCCTCTGTTGGCTAGGGAAGTGCTTACCTGTTGAGCTGGACTAGATGCATTTCAGGCAGCTGACAGATGGAGCAGATCTCACCTGGTGTGACTTGCACAAGGTCACTCAGCAGGTGAGTGCCAAAGCTGGTTGCAGAAGCCGGGCCTGTGTGTTACTCCCTAGGACACAGCACGTGCCCAGTGCCATGCTTAGCACTGAGGCTACGTGAGGGTGTGAAACCAGCTGTGCCTGCAGGATGAGAGGAAAAAACAAGAGAAAAATGATTCTTTTCCTAGATTTGGCAAAATGTCATAGCTAAGATTGTGTTGTGCAGCAAAGGCAGCAGGTGCCTGGCACTGTCAGGCTGGTCATAGTGGCCTTAACTGGTCCTTTGCAAGCCCTCAAATTGCACAGCATTTGTGAACACTGCTGCAGTGTGCTCCTTTGCATTCTAGTTCCTATGGAAACATGCTGTAAAAATGTCTAAAATAACTGCAGTTCTTTGAAACTATTATTATTTTGATCTTTCATTTCCCCCAAAAAATCTCCTTAATCACCTTTCTGGATGAATTTTTAATACATTAAAATGTCATTGTCCTTATCTGGCAGCAGTGTGTTATGCAGCTTACCCAGGTTCCCGCATCCCGGGATCTGATGGATCCCGGGATCTGATATGGAGATCAGTGCTCCCTTCCCCCATGCTTCCTGCTCAATGAAGTGGCAGGTTGTGGGTGTAAGTGTCGAACATATATATATATATGGGTGTAAGTCCATGTGTATATACACACACTGAAGGAGGCTTGGCTCCAGCTCCTTTTCTTTCCCATGTAGTGACTGAGACAGTGTTGTTTGCCACAACAGCTGAAGGCACAAGGTTATTCCCAGTTCCTTTTAGGAGCATGGCATAGTGTTGGCTGGAAGGGAGTGCTGGAGGTCAGAGTCCCAGCTGCACATCGAAGCAGAGCCTCCATTAGTGATGCAGGAAATGGTTGTGAGCCAAATGGAGATATCTTGCAGGTTCCCTTTGTCCTGTGGGAGGATCAGTGCTACAGCAGGCTGTGGGCTGTTTGGGACAGCTCTTGCAAAGGAAATTACTTGTTCTCCCCAAAAGGATGCTCATGCTGGTAATTGAAAATAGGGCTGTGTGTCTAAAGCACTTCTCCCCAGTGCACCTGTGGTTTCCTTGTAAAGCTATCATCTCCCTTAGAGCAGTCTCCCTGACCGTAGTAATGTCTAAGATTTTCAAAGTAGCTATGTCCAGTTTTCAAAAGCCACTTTTAATGGGAGAGCTTTAGGAGAGCTAGGGTTAAATCCATTACAGGGCAAAAAAGCCTTATTTAAAACTAGGTGTTAATTTTTGCTCATTTTTAGTCTTCTGGCCTCTTGCAGTCCCACGCCCAAGAACCCAGTGTTAGATACCAGAAGAAGAGATGAAGATGCTCTTCAGCATTCCAGAGGGAAAGAAACTTAAATTCCTGAATCAATGCCAAAACCTATGACATCCCATATATGCTATATGTTTCCCTTGGTATCTAGTTTCTCCAAGTGTCTTCTGGTCTGGGGAGCCACACACCTGTTTTTTCCCTAGAGGCCTGCTGGATCCCAAAAGAAGAAGTAACAACAAAGCAATTTTGAAATAAAAGTGAGTTGACACTGAAGCATTATTCTTCATGATTGCACATCCTAGACAAAATGTATTAGTCATGATGATACACATCTAACTGACATTATGCTTTAACATTGAACCACGTTTCAGCTATTAGAGAAATGTGGGCATCTGTTTGAATCCTGTTCCAAATCATCAAGCCAATTTCTGCTCACAGGGTTACATCTGCACAGCCAGCGAGCAGCATGCTGTGCAATTGTGCACCCTGCTTTATGTTGCTGCATGTTTAGTCTTTGCATGATGTTTTACATTCTTGTGGTAAGTGTAGTTGCAACATCAGATCTGTTTTTTGGGAGCGACACCAGAGGCCAGTAGAAGAAATGAGTCTAATCTTATGGCCAGAGGAAAACTATAGACTGATTTCAGGGTTGCTATCATAGTGGAGTTAAACCACTCATTAACCAAGTAGACAAATTAAAATGTAAATGCTGGTGCAAAAAAAACCCTTGTGAAGCTTGGCATTTGCATTTTGTATCTGCAAAGATCCTTCCTTCCTTGAATAACAAGTGTTGGCTCCCGCACTGAAGCGAATACCAACAGAGAAGAGAATCATGAACTCGGCAGCAGTTGTGGATTACAAAGAGAAATTGCTCTATATTAACATGGAAATGCAAGGCTAAAATTTTGATTGTGAGGGCACTTCTGAAACTGCTTTGGAGCTGGGCCACTGTAGATGTAACTTTTGTAACCCAATTGATAAGCTCATGCGTAGGCACAGTATGTAGGTCATTCACATTTATCCTGGAGTAGCCCAGAAATGAATGCAGTAAGACTTCAAAATACGTTGCCTTTTGACCCTTTCATTGTAGCAGATTTCTCTGTCCCACTCCTCTGTGTTCTTCTATGCATTTTAAGCTGGAAAAAAACCCAACAAGATACCATCTGCTATGCACAGATAAATGCTAAATAAACAGCTACACTGACGAGAGAGTAAAGGGCAGCGGGTGATGCGTATACCTGCAAGTTTGGGGGACAGGCACTCTGAAATAGGGTATTATTTACACCTTTACTAAATAATTGCAAATTCATTTAGCAGTCGTGGGAATTTTGAAAATACCTTCAATTTGAGAAGGGCAATATTGCAATGATTTAATAATTATTCTGGCATATGCCACTAGATGCTATTAAATTCTGACCATAATCAAGTAATTGTTAAACTCTCCAAGGAGAAAGATTATACGTTATCTTGAAGGATATACCTGTGTGGTTCAATAAAGGAAAATCACAGAATATAGAAGTGATTTTTAAAGGTGACATTTGCTTATGTACAGTATTAATTTTTTCATTGTATTCGTATATTCCATAGCCTCCTAGTCTTGTCTACCATGGTAAATAAATCTTCTTGGGCCCCTGTGATGTCGGACATACCAGACGTGGCAGGAATGGTAATGATAGATGGTTGTACTTCAAATTGAGACATAGTGTCCGTGGGGTTCCCACAGGAATTCATGTTAAGTCTGGTCGTAACTAATGATCTGTGAATACAAAAATCAATTGTATTTGAAGGCAGTACTGGACTGGGAGGTAATGCAAGCTCTGCTGAAAACAGGGATAAGTTTATAGCTGGGGAACTAGAAATACTAGATTTCCTATCTGTAAGACTCAAAACAAATGTAAACAGACAGATCTGTGGAAGATGATCCGAAAATATGTAAACAGTAGTGCTGGGAAAGAGGATAAGAGGTTAAAGTTGTAAGCCTGTAGTGCAATGTTTTTAACACTGGAGAAGTATTGGCTCCTTTTTTTAACACTGGAGAAGTATTGGCTCCTTGACTGTGCCAGCCTGAGCCAGACACTGGCAAATGGCACTGTTCATTCAAGACACTTGTGAAGGGAGCAGCCAAAACCTTGTTTCCCTTTTGGCATGAGTGCCCCAGGAGCCCTGCTGGCACTGCAGGCTCGGTGAAGGGCAGTGGCTGGTTCATCACTACAGTGAGCTGCCACATCACCTCCATCTGCAGCGACTTGCCTCGTTCTGCATCTTACACCCATCTCTGTCTTCAGCCTTAGTTCCTGCTGGTGGTCAACAGATATAAAAGTGGAATTAAGTATAAGCAGAGTGCATGGGCAACCATGGTATGTGGGGACTGGAGCTGAAGAGAGACATACACCTCAGCAAAACAGGTCCTAGCCAGATTTTCGTTAGGTATCTGGGGCAGTGGGTTGAGTTGCTGTCTGTACATGTCTACAGTTCTCCACTGATCATAGACCTGAGACTGCTATAGAATTAAAATCACTGAATAAAACCAAGTGTTTATCTTTTAAATAGCTAAAGCTGGCTCTAATATGAATGTGCCGTAGGGAAGAGGAAAAGGCTGCCCAATTTGCCGCGAAGCCTGGGACTCCTGGGGAGTCTGGTGGCCATTCATGAGGTCTGAATTTTCTTCAAAATAGTGCACTGAATGCTACTTATTTCTGGCATGTTTTAGGATATGGGCAATTTAATTCTTTGTTTTTCAAATGAAACTTTTTCTTTAGAAAACAATCTTTTTCTTTGTGGGATGTTGCAGTGCAAAGAAAGACCAGTGTGTAGTGAAGGTGTGAGCAGAGCAGAAAGGTACTGCCAGGGAGTCCCATCACAATAGATGGGGAGAAAACAGCAGAAAAGAAGAGGGGAACAACCCTCTTCACTGAGCCACTCTCACTGAAACACCAGTCTCCTTAGGTCACGCTGGTTATACTGGGTAAGCAGAGGGTTAGCAGTCAATACAGGTTTTGATGTCATAATTAGTTTTTACTGATCAATACAATTTGCCTAATCAAATATCTATATGCCTTCAAGGATTAACACTTCCATATTTAATTTATCTGTCCTTGATAAGGATAAGAGTCAGGGTACATTATAATAATCTCTACTTTAACTTCAATTCTGTGTTTTCTCAGTTAAGATATGACACAACGTTCTGTTGTCTCAGAAAATGCTTTTGTGCACACTAAACGTGTGTGTTTGTGTGAATTCTTCCCCTCCTTTCCCAGCCACAAAGAGCATCGGTTTTCATAGATGCCCTGGGGAATTACATTTTAGTGCATCATTATGTTTGAAATTCCAGATTTCTTAAAGTGAATATACAACTTGCTCTCTCTTCAACCACATGAGATACTTTTTTTTTTTTGTAGTAGAAGGATTGGATGCTTGAAAGAAAGGAAGGGTTTCTAGTAAGCAGCACTAAACTGAGTATCAGGAGGCCATCAGCACTTCCCTCATTGTGTTATTTATCTGTCCAGACCTGGGATGAAGCATTTCACTAATCTGTTTCTTCGACATGACTTTGGATTTTCCCCACACTTTGTTTTATCTTGTCCTGCTGTAAACTCTTTGAGGTGATGTCTGTTTCTTACTGTGTGTTTGTGTAAAGCCTGCAGCACTTGACTCTCTGTCTGTGAGCAACTGAAAATGAGAGCATATTTGGGGATGACAAAAAAGTAGAGAATGCATGTGTCAAGGGGTTAAACATAATAAATAGTTGAGATGATAAAACAATAACTTTTTCAGTTGAGCCTAAAGCGCCTGGCCTATTTCTAGAAGGAAACTTTCATTTGTAGTAGCAGGAGTACATTTGGCACAGACCATAGGAATTCAGCTGGGAGGAGTACAGCTGCTAAGAAATACCTGTTTTGCTGCGCTGTGGTTCTTCATGTTGTTATAATCCATAGTTTCCCATTGATTCCTCAGAAATGGTGGTTTTCTAATACACAGAGTTAGTGTGCATTGCTTGAGATATCCTCAGCAAGGAAATGTAGTTTTGGACTTGCACTGTCTGGACTTTGCCCCTCTTCAGCATGCCCATGTCTCCTAGCTGGGACCAGGACACCTCTTTGGGAAATCTCCCCCCAACCCTCTTCTCTGCTGGGTGGCTGAGAGCAGTTACAGAGAAAACAGATTTGAGGACTGTCAAAAGGAAACTGGGCCGCCTCTGCATCCAGACTGGAGAGGCTGTGAGGGATTATGGTCACAATCTTTGCCTTCTGTGGTTTCTCTCTGCCTCTGGAAAGGGCACATCAGGGTTTGTTGGATTGTGCTAGTTTCTTCAGAGCCCTGTGGATGCTTCTGTAAGCATTATTACTGCATTGTTGCACATGGAAAGAAACTATGGTAGAGGCCAACTGATAAGGGTTTCTTGGTTCAATCAGATCTCAGTGATTTTCTCAAATCCAGTTGATAAAGCAAAGTACAAACTACCCTTAGATCTCCAAAGCACCCATTATGCCTAGACCAAATACTTCAAAGGGTTAAAAAAAAAAATCTGTAAATTAATTCTTCTGCCCTGTTTTCTTCCTCAAGATATGTCATGATAGGACAGGTTGAATGCAGGGGAGAGATTAGCAAGTTTTTGTAGTTTTGATCATGTGCATATTTGGATTAAACTTAAAATATTTTTGTGAGGTCTGCAAATTGTTTTTTTAAAGTAAATTTAATCCCTTTGAGCACACTGTGCACTTTATAGCTCTTAAATGATGCTTAAGCTCCAAGTTTTGTTACTGTTTATGCAAAATAGGTTGTCTTCATTTGTAAAAGCATGAAAATCTTTTAAGCCAGTTGGCTCTCATTGCAGTCGATGGGATATTTTTGCATTGGATTCCAGCTGGAAGAGGATCAGCTGTCCTGCCAGTGGGAAATGTACCTTTAAATTGTCCTGCATCTTACTTCATTAATTGATGCATTCTGCCCTGAGCCGTGACATTTTCATTTTCTAAGCTATTTATTAATTCCAACACTGAATAATTAAAAAGAAAAAGCACAAGGAAAACGTATCATTGAAGACCGTCGCAGAAGCTGTATATACAAGAAAGCATGCAGACCATAGGGCAGATTGCAAACATAAAACAAAGAGCTACATAAAAGCCAACATAATCCAGAAGCTCTATCCTTAATTATGCATGTATGATGTTTTTAAATGTGTGCTGCAATACCCTAATCGAGTGCTTGTTGGTACTTTTAACTGCAGAACGTGGTGTGGAGTTATAGTTGGACATAGCAAAGCAGCATCATTAACCTGCCTTCCACTGTAAGATGGGATAAATGTGGGACAGCGTGTTCTCTTAAAATGATTTTTTAAAATGCCATCTCTGCAGATAAAGCATGCAGCGGTGTCCTACCATATTTCTGCAGAGAAATTAAGTAATAACAAAGGAAAAGGAAAAAAAGGCTGGGCATTTTGCAGGGCTGTGAGAAAGCAAACTGAAAGTTGTGGGTTAGTTGCCAAGAGTTGGCATTCTGTGTCTTTGGGAGAACAGAAAGCATTTTACTGTATCTTCTTCCCTAGTGTTTCACTTTTTGTAACAATACAAAGCCACAGCAATGTGTTCTAATCTTTCACTTCTTTGTATTGCGCCTTATCTTCTCCTCCTGAGTTTCCAGAGAAAGCAGGATTCAGAAACTTCGATAGAGGAATAGATCAGATAAGTCTGTGCAGGTTTTCATCTGACTTGTATTGAAACAAGGCTATGTGCAGTGCTGTAGCAAAAACACAGGGTAAAATTAAGACTACACAACCCTGAAGTAGTATTAAGATTTAATAGCAAGACTGAAACCTTATGTGCCATTCCCAGCCCGCTGAGCTTTACAGCATGGCCTTTGGATGCTATTGCAAGTGTGTTTCAAAATGAGCCTCTGCTTGGTTATGCAAATTATTCTTGTATCAAGGAACCACTATGTGCTACAAAATTAAAACTGGGAGGAAAATAACCGCTGTGGGATAATATGCAATAAATTCACTTGAAGCTGCTGGCTCTGGTGAGGTAACGTCTTGTCCCACTATGGGTGAACATTTCTCTATCGAATCATTAGTTTTGTTCAGAAACATCCTACTGCTTGAACTGCTGTAGGAAGAACAGTCATGTCAAGCAGATACCAGGTTTTCCCAATAGGAGCATCCTGCTGGGAACTGGGGTGTACTGGTGTGACGGGTCTGAAAAGCTCAGCTGTGGCAGCTCTCTGTAATTGCTATTCCCTTCTGATTTCTTTGCTGAATGCACAAAACTGCTTCTGACAAACAGATCTGAGAACAAAATCCTTTTCTTGTCACCGGTGTAATACTCTGCATGCTAAGCTGGGGTTTGTGACTAGGTTGCCTTCATTGTTTCTTGCCATCACTATTTGATACTGAGTCTCTTGTCTCCTGTTATGGTGCCACTGAGAGCAAATGCTTCTGTCAATTGGTGATGTTGAATTTTTCATGATCTGTGCAGTTTAGTGCCTCCCCAGGTAGGAGGCTCTGATGCTAATTACCAAGGAAATGTTTTCTGGTTTCACAGGACACATGTGCACTCTGCATTTCAGCTCTGTTAAACAGCTGAGCTGAGTGGGGTTGGTGGTGGTTACTGCTGGCTGCACTGAGCAACCTTTTACTATGATTGCTGCTTGAAGAAAACACTGCTCAGTTTTCTCTTCTATCCCACACAGCTGCAAAAGAAAGTCTTTTTTTTATGTGGAGGCTGTTGAAGGATACATGTAGCCCTGCTTGGAAGCTGGTAAGCATCACATCCCAGAGAGGAGTGCTGTGTTTGTGCTGTGTGAACAAAGGGCAGGTTGGGTTTGGTTCTTGTGTGTATTCTTTAGTGATGAGGTGTTTAGTCCTCATAATATTGATATCAATTGGCTATAGACCTGCAGCAAAAACCATCACAGACCTTCAATTATGTATTTGAAGTTTTGTTTGTTTGTTTTCCTTTTTGTTTTGGTATGTAGTTTAAAATTATTGCCACTTAAGATTTACTTTCTGTGACTGTGTTGGGTTGAAAAGAATGGTAAGGTTTGTCTCAGTCCTTTTTTTTTTGGTGAGCTTATATCAAGGCAATTGGATAGCACAGCAGTATTATAGCCCACTTAAAGGCTGTTGCATGGAGTATTCAGGGCATTGCTTAGAGGGGGTAGTTTTGAATGTATACTTACTCTTTACATAATTTCCTAAGCTATTGTTCAGCCTCACCATTTATTTCTGAACAGCAAGCCACACAGAATTCTGTTCTTCTCTTTGATCCTGCATTGTTTGCCAGGAGGATTTTCAGCAGCAGTGTTTTTTAGTCTACTGCACACAGAGAGTAGAACACTAATAAATCTAAGTTAAGGAATTATGAGTATTAAATGATGATTTTTTTTGTGGGGGAGTGTCTGTTTGTGATGAAGAGGGGTGGCTGAAAAATATTAATGCAGCAAAAACTCCCCTATGATAAAGTAAAAGGAGAAGTTTAGTGTTATGTGGACTATACTCTTTAATACCATAAACTGAAGTCTGCCACAGCCCTTGGACCTGCCTGGGCTGCTGCAGTGCTTTCCTCTGTAGGAAATTCCGGGCTGAGGAGGGGGTTCAGCAAATGGAAGCAGCCAGGCAGAAACTGGACACAGCGCTTACTTTCCAGAGTACACAGATGGATGTTCCCATATCCTTGTTTCCCCAGGCAGAGCAGAGGTGGGCCTTGTGCCAGCAGAGGCTCCCAGTGTCCTTGGTGCCCATGAGGCAAGGGGTGTAGTTTTGACTTCCCAGGGGGCTGTCAACATGTCCCACCCAGTAGGGAAGTAAGGGGGAGCCCAGAGGAGCTCTTCAGTAGCGATGACGTGTCTGAGATGAATGAGCCCCATGCCAATGCTTTGACACGCGGCAGGATGAAGGGCTCCTTTTCTCTGTGTGCTTCATGGCAGACAGACTGCAGAGCACATCCCCTGAGAATATTAGTGTGTACCTGCCTTTACATAGAGGGTCTAAGGTTTTCAGAGCTGCTGTAATTGAGTTTACAAGATTCTTAGTTTGGAAAACAGAAGTTTAAATTCTAGGGCTGGGTTTGGTCACATCAGAAATCCCTAAAACTATAGCAAATCCTAAAGTTGTGCCTTGAGCACAGTTAGGGATGTTAGAGTCTGAAAAAATGTAGCAAATCAAGCCCTTAGGACTTAAATGAGGCCCTAATGGACTTAGAGAGCTGTTTATGTGTTCCAAATGGCCTTATGTGGGAGATAGGTATATACATGGACAGCCCAGTTTCTCAGCGCTGAGGAGGACAGGATTATGAGAACTCATGAAGTGTTAGCAGAAACCCCAGTGTTGCATGGGCTGCTGTTGCCCATACCTGAGTTGGTCAGGGCTTCTTGGATCACTGTCCCCTTGAATAAGCTAGACAGCAGTTGAGTGCCTGTAAATGCTCTTCCAGGTTTCACTGTAGGTTGCTAAACAAAGTGAACTCTAAAAATGGCTCTCCACAAAATCACAAGGAGGTTGCTAATGTCTTGTAATATTTCAGATTCACACAGAATCACAGAA
>VZRW01010321.1:2546-34008 GCA_013398125.1 Aegotheles bennettii
TGCAATCAAAGAGAACAAAAATGCTTCGGAAATTGTCAAAACAGTAAATTTGCTGATCACATCCTTAAGCACGGATTTTCTGTGGGATTACATGACCAAATGTTTTGAAGATTGTTTCAGGTGTTTATGTTGTTAAACAACAGTGCTCCTCTAAAAAATGCCATTTAAGACCTATCTGTGTAAGATAATAAAGTTTACTGAAGCATTTAAATTCTGGAAGAAAAATAATACATGTTAGAATCAGACAGATATGTAAGTTGCATCCTAAAATAATTCAAGAATGCCAACAGGTAAACAATTAGATTGAAACTAGCAACCAGAGAATAAAAGAATTTACTTTCAAAATGATAGCTGAAGGAAGAGAAAATTTGGGAAGAGAGATGGAAAGATCTTCCTTGAAAGAACAAGCGTCTTTTGAAGAAAAATAAAGATAGCTATTTTTTTGTCTCTTTCTAAATATAAGAGAGAAGATTATACTCTAAGTAGTAAGATAGTGTATAGAGATTCCATCTGAAAATTGGAAGCACTTTAGTATCCCACATGCAACCTACAATTTAGGTGGTTTTGACACAATGTTTTATCCTGCTTTATTAGAAGTCCCCTTTTACTTTGATTTTACTTTGATTCAGAAAGCCTAGCTGACAGTATTTTGTGCTGGTTTTAATGAAACTTTTTTATTGTAACAAGAATTTTGACAGGAAACAAGCTTACATAATGATGTTTCTCTCAATCCAGAAACAAATCGACACAGATGAGATATCCTCTTGAAAATATTAGCACTCCTCCTACAATTTCAGAGCTCTGCACACTATTGGTGTTTCTTCTTGACGTGATTCCTTTGGTAAGGCAGCCTGAAGTTAACTGCTTCAAAGTCTTAAGAAACTTAAATAATTCATGTTATGAATACCTAAGATGAAAATAGGCAAACTGACGTACGCATGCATATGCATGCTGTATCCTGCAAAGTACAGTTTTATGTGCTGATTTATATATGGCTACCTGTGCTATTGCCTAGCAAAATAAAAATTGCTGGCATTTTAAAATATGGTGATTCTATCAAGGGAATGAAAAATTGTACCTTTTGCTTCTTGGGTAAATAAATTCTGGGACTTTTTGGTCTCTTAGTAGATGGCTGACTGTCGTAAGATTTTTTTCAGGGTATGATTTTAGTGTTTATCATGTAGAATGAAGAAAGAAGGAATATCACTAAAGCAAGTTTGTACAGCTTAACTGTTCATGACCTAACTTTATCAATCATTGATCAGTGTTGCTAGACAGCTGAATAATAGTATATGATAATTATTCTAAATAATGCTCATTTATTTTAGGAACTCTACTCTGAAGTGCAGACTCAGTATCTTCCACAGATGCTCAGTTACATGGTGCAATCTCTGCTGGAAAATATGGAAGCATTAGGTTTACCAGAACTCACTCATGCCTTAAAGACCTGTTTTAAGGTGCTTAGCAAAGTGCAAATGCCCCCTTCCTATTTGGACATTGAGACAGGAAGTGGAAATGTGGTAGGTGTTTTTCAACTACTAAGAGATGTTTACAATTGCTGGTGACATAACTTATTTAAAATGCTAATCCTCCAAACTTAAACCTAGATGACAACAGCAGCAATAAAGATATTTGAAACTTATCTTCTCTGGCCCCTTTGAGAGCTATCTGATGCCTTGTTATTCTTACTGGGTATTCAGTTCTGACTTGTTTGAATTATTTGTGACAGTGAAGGAGCATAGTCTTGTTTGAAACTGGGGCTATAATCCTACCTTTTGAAAAGAATGTGATCTTAATGTGTTTGAAAGGCACTCAGCATCATGCAGTTGCTAAAGATTTTAGTTGCCAAATCAAGCTCAGTTTCACAGCTGGTTAGGTCTGCAAAGCTTTCAATTAATATTTTAGTTTAATACAATGTGGTATTATTTGTGTGCAAGAGACCATGATAGGGAATGAGGAATAGATGGCATAAAGCAGTCACACAAGCACAGCCTGCCAAAGTTTTGCAATAGAACAAATACAAGCATTTGACTAGAAATAATCCAACATACAAAATACTGTTCTGGTGGTGAATTGATTTTAAGGAAATATTTCCATTTGCTAAGTATCTGTAGCTATGCATTTGTTAGTGTTTGATGAGTCAAGGGGTGAGGATTATACAAACATTTGTTAGGTTTCAAATGAAATTGAATTGAACTGCTTACAAATAGCTATGTCTCATGATTTTGTAAAAGTAATCTGTATCTTTGAAAATTGGAAATACTAGGTGGTTGTTTTTTTTCTGTCATGGCTGTTCCCCAGTGCCTGCCACAGTTCTATATAGTTTAAAATCATCTATGCCATGCCACATTAACCACATTACCATTCCTGTTTTAGAGCCCAGAGAAAAAGAAAAACGTGGACATAACCTTGGAGACTAAGTCTGTGCTGCAAGAGGAGGATGAGACTCCATTCCCTCCCCTGAAGTCAGAAGACAGTGGCATTGGTTTAAGTGCTTCCTCCCCAGAGCTCTCTCAGCACCTGGGGGTGCCAACTGAGAGAGATGATGTCTGGAAAAAAGGGGGTAGCATTCAGAAGACTTTGTATTGCATCCAAGAGTTGGTTGCCAAGTTTTCTAGTAAATACATTTTTGGGGTGCAATTTCAAGAAACAAGTAACGAAAGCATCTCAATAATGAATCTGAGTGAAAGAGAGAAAAAAGAGAATGGCTACAAATTATCTGAAAGTGCTGGCAAGAAAAAGAGCCCAATCACTGTACCTCAGTTTAAACAAATGCTTTCAGACTTGGTTCGAGGATCACCATTCAAGAACAAGAGTTCTAATCCTCTTCCTTCTGACCACAACTCTATTAATAAAAAGGAAAAGGAGGAAGATGAGTGGGACTTAGAACAAGTGATGCTCATCTTAGGACCCCTTAGAGGTGACTGCAGAGAAGCTTTCGCTGCAGCTTGTCACCTTTTGTTGGATTGCACCACATTCCCAGTCTATCTTTCAGAGGAGGAGATGGAGCAGTTGTATCTCTCTCTATTTCATGTTCCTGGTAAGAAAAGATTCCTTTACTGGGTAACTTGAGCATTTGAGGATGCAAATAGCGGTATGAGCTTGGCTATTTGCAAGATGTGACCAGGGCCAGTAGTAATGCCTTTTGACAGGGCAGAAGGCAAGTTGCATGTTAATTAAAGACTTACTCACATCAACACGTGTTTTGTGTCTTGCAGTTGAGGGACAATTTTTACGAAGATTTTTAAATTCACATTCTTTTGAAACCTTTCACTACAAAACTTGTAGTTGAAGGGATGAAAAGACCTTCTGGCCTGTAGAGCCTTGTGGCATGGTTCAGGATTTTCAGGAAATCTGTCCCCTCCCATCTGCATGTACCTCTTAGCCTCAAAAAAAAAAAAAAAAAGAAAAGAGGATGTTTTAGAGGAAGATGGGTGTAGGTGGAAAACTGGAGTTTTAAACCATAACAGAAGCAAAACCAGCTCTTTCTCTAACCCTCAGAATTCAAAGGAGTCCAATGTAATAAGCTAACATATAAGAATATTCTTGTATAATTGGAGTTGTAAGGCCAATAGGAGAGCACCTCTGATAACAAAAGTCTGGGTTGAATGTGATGTGGAAATTGTCTGATGTGGGGAAGGAAGAGTGATCATTTTATTATGGTAATAAAGCAATTAAAACATTTCAATTTGAAGCTAGAGGTGTGAACACCTACGTCAGACTGTTTCCAGTCAAGCTTGAATAAAACTATGTCTGATTATTCACTCAGGAGAGGCAAAAATGACTTGACTTGTTGTTAGCCATTTCAGTTCCTTTTGTGCTTCATGGTTTCTGAAATGCTATGCCTCAATGCTACCTGAAAGAGCGTCCTTGGATCAGCAGACCTCTGTTGTTGTTTTTGACAATGACAGCTGGAAAACAGCAGCTGGGAAAACTAGTTGTGAATAAACAGAAACTGGAAAGCAGAAATTTGCTAGTTACTGGTTTACTGAGGTGCTTCAAGAGCTTTCTGCTGGGACAAATAGGGAAAAGAATATAACTTGCTGTGAAGCAAGTCCCTTCTGAAGTAAGGGACTTGATGATAGCATGACAGTTGGATTTAGGCAGTCATTTTTGTCTCTTGGTCCTGTGAGCTTGATTGAAGAATTCTTGGAAATATGCCCATAACTTTGAGATTATTAGAAAACTTTTTTCCTGCTTATCTTCTGAGAAGGTTGTGATGCCAGCTTCCCCCTGTGGCTGAAGTCCTTAATGACAATATGCTGTTGTGTGAATGACTGCTATGTCCAGAACGTGTCCATCTTCACACTGCTGGAGGTGATCAACCATTCCCAGTCACTGGCACTTGTGATAGAAGACAGAATGAAGAGGTACAAAGTGTCTGGCCACAACCCCTTCTTTGGAAAGCTACAGATGGTTACTCTTCCTCCTATTGCTCCTGGAGTTCTAAAGATTGTCTCGGAGAAAACAGACTTCTACCAGGTGTCAATTTTCTTTTTCTCTTTTATTGCCCAACTACACTGAACCTCTAAGGACAGGGTGGGAAAGCAAATGTTACTTACATGGATGTTTGGTACAGCATGTTTGTGTTACAATGACACACTGCTGTTTTTTGCTTCCACAAGCATTTGAAAGCAATTGCATTCTTCATGTGCTTCCCAACAGAATGTTCAAAAGTGTCAGGTTATTTTCAAATTACTTTACATTGGGTTTATGCCCAAATTCTTGGAGGGTAGAACTAGTTGATTTCTGACTTGAAGGGTTTGAAAGCTTGAAAATTACCCTTTAGAGAACCTTGATACCACTCTAAGTTTTCAGATAAGAGAAAATGTTATCAGGTGAATAATAATGAAAACATTCCATCCTCCTTGTTTTGAGTAATGTATTTCAAAGGCACTTTCCTTCTCCTGGGCATTTATTGGTATTGGTGTTGGTGTGAGGGTTGGTTCCAAGATCTTTTTCTGATTTACTGTGTTTCAAATTACTGTGCCTGACACATACACATTTTGTTAAGTTTTGACTCAGAAAATGGAAGCAGAAATGCTTTTCTTAACTTCTGATGCACATTTGAATTATGTGTCCTACTATGGTAGGAAAGTTGCATTCCTTTAGGTCTGAGTGTATGACCTGAATTCTTGCTCTTTGCTAAACTAAGATGATTTGGAAATCCCTTTTGGTAATAGAGGGCCTTTATGCAATGAAAAGCTTTTAATTCAGGAAAGAAATGGCTATTATTATTAATTGTTGTTATTTTACCCTAGAGAATAGCCTGTGTTCTCTGGAATCAGCTCAACAAAGAGACACGGGAGCATCACATTGCCTGCGTGGAACTGTTCTACAGGCTCCACTGCTTGGCACCATCAGCAAATATCTGTGAAGATATTATCTGTCATGCACTTTTGGATCACAATAAAGTAAGTCCTGTATTCACTGAAGCCCCTTCATCACTGTAGAGTGGTTCCAGTGCTGCCCAGACTGCCTCTAGTTCCTTTCCACCCCATGTCTTCACTCCTATCATTCCTCTGTCTTCCAAGAGCCCAACAGACTCTGTCCACGCCTTTACAATTCCCTGGGATTTATTCATCATGGGACTACTTCAAAACTTAATCCCTGGATACAAGCTCTATCAGTCAATGCTGAAGCCTTTTTAGTTTCAGCCCAAATCATGTAGTATCTAAAAACTTGCAGGTTTTGTCAGTATTTGCAAACTGACTCAGCTCCACCAACAACTCTAAAATAATTTTATTTTGTGTTGATTTTGTAAACTTCGTATTTCAACAAAAGACTTTATTACCTTGTAAGTGTATGTCAACATAATGTTGACCCTGTGTTCACCTTAGTATTTAGCTCTCATAATAAGTAGTCTGTATTTTAAGTGAGCCAGTTACTAATTATTTTACTTACCTAGTTTAATGACAGAACAGTTCTTTAATAACTTATAGTATGTTTGTGAGAAGTGCCTTGCACAATAAAACTTAAAACAGCCACCTCAAGTTTTTGGTATTGTTTTCATATCTTTGCTCTTTAATTTTGAACTTAAAAATTTGGAAATATTTTAAAAGCTTTTAGACAAAATTACCAATAATAAACACTGCCTAATACACCAATGTCTTCCTGTTTGTCATTCAACTTTTAAACCTCCCTAATACCAAACCGAGACTAAAATGTTTATACACAAGAGTCCCGAACTACATTTTTGGTGTATTGACATGTCTTTTTTTGCTCCTACAAACACTGTGGCTGTTACATTTTGGTTGTGCATTCATGGATATATGGCATTTTGGTTTAGTATATTGCAAAATAAAGAAGTGCTCTCAGACTATCTGAGAGGGATTAGCAGTCATCTACACAATAACTGTTCTGCTAGAGGTTTAAACATCACTAAAACTTTACTCAGAGATAAATGCTGCAAAAAAATGTGTATGTTTCTTGTTTCCTTGCAAAGGGGACAAGGCTGGAAGCACTGTTCAGATTTTCTGTCATGTGGCATCTGACCAGAGAGATCCAAGGCAGCAGAGTGTCTTCACACAATCGGTCCTTTGATAGGTATTTTCCATTTCCACTGCCTTGGTCTTACATTTATATGTTTAACTATATCATGCTTTGTTCTGTTCTTTTTTCTGAGGTGGGAAAAAGTAGAGCAAAAGGAAGATTTTCAACTTTCTTGCACTGTTACCTTTGCAAAGCACTCTGTGTGCATGGTGCACTTTCTTGCGTGAAGGAAGTTTCTGTAAAAATAGAAAGAGCATCATATATGAAGAGTAGCTTGCAGACAAGTTTCTGCATAGCAGACATTTTTTATCTTGGACTGGGTTAGATTTTTTCTAAAGAGAATATAACCAGCTATTTGGGAAAAAAAAAAAAAAAAGAAGAAAAAAATTAAATCTTACTTTATCATAACCTTTTCATAAAATGAGACAAAAGCATTAGGAGTCTTTTGAAATAAATACATGAAAGATCTTTAAAATATTCTGCTCTTCTAGAGTGTGAGTATGTATGTACGGCCTTGCTTCTACAAACGCATGTGTACTTGACCTCAACTGGACAATGTGCATGATCCAGCTATTGCTAGCAGACAACAACCATTGGCTGGTGGTTACTTGAACATGCACTATCTCTATTCCCTGCCACTGTTTTGTTGTTTGCATTAACATTTTTAGGGATTTCAACTGTACTTCTTCATTCTGATTTCTCCACTCAGGTCTCTGTTTGTGGTACTGGACAGTCTCAATTGTTCAGATGGCGCAATTGGTGCTGCAGCACAGGGCTGGCTGATCCGTGCTCTTTCACTTAATGATGTTGCACGGATTCTTGAACCAGTCCTGCTGCTGCTGCTTCATCCAAAGACACAGCGCACGTCCATCCACTACATCAAACAGAAAAAATCAGCAGGTAAAACTGTTCTTGGACTGAAACTGTACATGCTAAAATAGCATTGCATACTCCTGAACACCTGCTGAAGGTTATCTCTAAAATACAACAGCTTCCTATTACCCTGACTTGTTTTGTATTGATTCCATAGTTTCCTCCTCAGCTAAATACATCTAGTGATGCCTTAAACAGAGTTCAGGAGTAAGTCATGCTAGTTGAAGGCCTAATGATCATTTCTATTATGGTGGCTGCACCTACACTGTTGGTTTGTATTGCTCCCTGCTTTGCTCTGGGATCTTGTCCCACACTTCTCGTTGCCATTCCCAGATAATTTGCACTGCATGTATGTTCACTGTTCACAGGATCCCTTTTTGAGCAAAACTAGGTCTGCAACCACCTGAAATCCAGGAGCAGTTTGGTGACTATGTCAGTCCAGGAACTGTTCCAGTAGGCAGGATGGACAGGCAAATATTACTCTCTCCACCGAGTTTTGCCTCGGCACACCATGTACCCTCACACCAGGTTTCTTTATTCAGCATCATGTTAAAATAACCAGGCAGGTTGTGAGGAACATCTTGCTGTTTAGGGCACCACACACACACAGAAAACCCAAAACATAATTTTGCTAACTTCTAAAAATTAAAATGTGTTCATCCAAAGAAGATCTGTCTTGATTCAAGAGGCGATCTGAGCCCTTGTGCCATAAGCCTTGAGGTATCCCAGAGCTAGGATGAAGAAGCAAAGAGAGATGTTTGGATTTGAAGATGACTTCCAGCCACCCAAATTTAGGAATGTGACAGTGTGTCTTTACCCTGACAGGCTAAATTTTACAGCTGAAAGGCGTCCATTTTAAGACCCATAATGAGAACCATTGTGAACCACGTATAATCTGTGTGACAAATGTGGAACAGACAAGTGTGACACAGACTTGTGGGGAGCAGCTCAGGAAGACTGAGGCAGGTACAGAGCCAGGGTTTGCTCTAAGTGCAGAGTCCTGTGAAGGCTGGCAGTCTGGGTTTGGGATTGCTGGGAGTGGTATGGGTATGTGACACAATGCACTATTTGGCCCAAGTAGCTGAGGTTGATCTCCTGGAGACACTGGGGACAGTGGAGAAGAGTCTGGTAGTTTTGTATAAAGAAAATTCTGTGTCACCTGTCTTCCTCATTACCGTTAACCTAGCTGTCGCCTTGCATAATTGTTTTTCTCTTTTGATTGGCAAATAGTTAGATGGCAGACTTCTATAGCATCCAAAGGGACCTGTTTATCAGATGCTATACAGACATGGAGCTAATATCTTCATTTGTTGTTCTACAGCATGCAATCAGGGAAAACATTAGCTCTTAAAAAAAACAAAACAAATTAACAACATTTTTTAAAATTCCTCTGCTGCTATCCTTCTCATTTACTCCCCTGATCTCAACAAACATTTTATGCCCAGGAAGCATAAAAAAAAAAATCACCTCTAGAGAATCACAGCATATGAGAAACAGCATGTGCTTTCTGATTTGATCCTATTCTCTTGTGCTTACAGTAGGTTAGTACTGCTCTACCACTTTAAAAAAAACCTAAATCTTTCCTTAACCTTTTTCTTTTTTAGCTCCACTCATTACAATTAATAGTAGACTACAGCAGAGTAGCCTTTTTCTTACAATGATTTACTCAATATAAAGCTTGTGTGAAATGGATGATTATATGCTCTTTCTGAAAATTTTTTTCAGAAGATATACATCATTGGCTTTGCAAGAAAAAGGCCTCTTTGAAAGAATCTGGCATCTCTGAGAGCAATTCTGAGGAAAACCTTCCATTGAGCCAGTTTACTACCGTGGATAGAGAAGCAATTTGGGCAGAAGTGGAAAAAGATCCAGAGAAGCAGGAGTTAAAAACTGAGCAGTCTGAAAACGATGGTTCTTGTAATCCAGTAATTTCACGTGAAGCAGATGGTGACCAAGATAATAGCGAGCACACAGAATCAGCAGACACCAGCACAGGCCATGACAGTGAAAATACCTCCTCTTTTTCTCCTTCTCTGGAGCTGCAAGAAGTGAGCAATGAGGACAATGGCAGTGCTGCAACTGATTGCAGGGAGACCACAAACCATATGAGTTCTCTCAATGCGTTCCTCCCTGACAGCTCCAGATCCAGTGTAGCACTAAACCTTGTGCGTGCTGACTCTGAGAGGACTCAAGCATCAGAGTCTCTGTCAAGTGATGAAGAGGTGGATTTGGAGCTCCAGGAAATTACCCATTCTAGGTTGCTCAAGCAGCAGAAGGAAAAACAGGAGATGGTTGAGGCTCTGTTCAAACACATGCTGTTATACTTGCAACCTTATGATTCTAAGAGGGTATTGTATGCTTTTTCTATTCTGGAGGCAGTGCTTAAAACAAACCCTAAAGAATTTATTGAAGCTGTAGCTAGTACAAGCATGGATACCAGCTCCACAGCACATTTGAACCTTATTTACAATCTCTTGGCTCGCCATCAGGAAGCTCTTGTAGGGCAGAGTTTTTATGGCAAGCTTCAGACTCAGTCCCCAACCATGTGTCCCCATTCTCTTCTAATCGAATTGCTCACTTACCTCTGTCTCAGTTTTCTGCGTTCATACTATCCATGCTACTTGAAGGTCACACACAGAGATGTGCTTGGCAACAGAGACGTTCAGGTAAAAAGTGTGGAAGTCCTGATTAGAATGATGAACCAGCTAGCTACCATGGCAAAGGCAGCAGAGAATAAGAACATAGAGTTCATACGTAATTTGCTAGGAAGATGCAAAATTCAGGAGTTCGTGCTTCTTTCTTTGTCTGCATCTATGTATACAAGTCAGAAACGGTATGAACTGCTTATGGCAGATGGAGTTAATAATGTTCCTGAAGAACTCTTTGAAGAGAGCCTAATCAATTTTGGGCATGATCAAATATGGAGCGAACACCCACTCCAGATTGAGTTGCTGAAGCTCTTACAGGTATTGATTGTCTTGGAGCATCATCTTGGACAGACTCATGAGGAGCAGGAGAATCAGCCAGATCTCTCTAAGGAATGGCAGCAGGCTCTTAATTTCCAGCAGGCTATTGGTGCAATGCAATATGTCTATCCACACCCGATAACTTCACAGGGATTATTCGTCTCTGCTGTGGTTAGAGGTTTGCAACCAGAGTATGGCTATGGGATGCATCCCACTTGGGTAGGCTTAGTCACATGTTCCCTGCCCTATTTTGGGAAGTCCTTAGGCTGGACTGTGGCACCATTTGTTGTACAGATATGTAAAAACCTGGACGAACTTGTCAAACAGTATGAAAATGAAGCTGTGAAGACATCTGCAAAAACATCAGCAAGGTAAGAGACTGCAATGTGGGATTTGTTATGCTGAAAAGTTCCCCTTACTACAGAGCAGTGCATAGTAACTTACTGATTTAGTGTTGTAGCTCCCAGAGTTTGATCCTCAAACTCTACTGCACATGCAGCCATTTGTCCCTTGAGCCCAGGTGAGGTGGAGGCAGTATTGTTGCAGCAGGGCTCACTGCAGTTGGAGGAAGAGAGGAAAGGGGACCAGCAGCAAGAATGACCAGCAGCTGTGATACTTCCAGTCCCCCTCTGCCTGCCATCCAAGTGAAAAAGAAGTTCCCAGTTTTGAGAAGAGTGAGGATTTTGGAGAGTAATTGAGGAGAGACACGCTGGAGAAGAAAAATACAGTGATACTGTTCAGAACAGGCAGTAAGTGAAAGAAGTAATGAAAAATAATTAAACACTAAAGATTTATGATCAGGTGGGGAATAACAATTAAAAGGATCTAGACAAGGAAGCAGGGTTGTCCAAGCATAGTTTGCAAATCCTTTGTTTTGTTATTCCTGTCTGGTCATTGCAGTGTTCTTTTAACTATTGAACAGAAAGAGATTTCTATAGGAATTTTTAATCAAGGAAATACCACTTGGCCTGTTAAACTTTTTTTTATTTTTCTTTTTTCCCCCTCCAAAGCTTAACTTCTAAAAGAGAAAATGTTACACCTGATTACCCACTAACCCTTTTGGAAGGTCTGACAACCATTGGTCACTTCTGCCTTCTGGATCACCCTAGTCAAACTAAAAAGGTAAATGCTTAATGCCTACCACTTACTTGATGCCTCAATACCAGTTCATCAAAGTATGCATCCCTTTTTCATTCAGAGGTGGATATAAGTAGTAAAGTAGCACTTTGATATGAGAAGATAACCTTACAGAAGCTTCATAGCGTACCAAAAGACGTGAACCAAGTAAAAGTTTGAGGAGGACTGAACTTATTTTTTAATTTGAAGACAGGAAAGTTAATTTTAGGCAGAAGATATTCATGATTATCTTGGTCACACAAATATTAGTCCTTATCTACACTTTCTCTGTCATTAAAAAAGTCTGTTTTCTTTTGAGTTGGTACCGTGCTGATGTGTTCTCTACAATTTTTATTCCTGTAACATTTGTCAGAAGAGGATATTATCCTAACAATTTCCTAAACAAATCAATCCTGTCTGTGCCAAAATAGTGAACAGTAAATTCAGTAGACTCCAATAGCAGCAGTAGATTTCAGAAATAGAATGATTGAATTATTTTTGAAGTTGTCATTATAAAAGTTGACTATAGTTCTCCTAATTATAGAATAAGCGCAGTCACTCCATGGTGTGTAATATAAAGTATTTTAATATTAATTTTTGTTTTTTCTAGTCATCATGTTTAGCTGAACCTGCAAATTTGAGAAACGCTAGGAATGCCATTTTGGAAGAATTGCCTCGCATTATTAATACCATATCCCTTCTTTGGAGTGTTATAAAGAGGGAAGACTCTCAAAAAAGACCAACTGACTTCTTTGGAACAACTAAAGGCTCTTCTTCTGTCTACTTTAAAGCAACCAAAGTAGGAGTTCTCTTAAACTGCTGTGTATCTCATAATCCTTATCATCCCTGCCCTCATCAGTGCATTTTTCATAGAGTTCATAGGAATAGTTTTGCCATTGAGCCACATGAAGGATATTGGGACACAAAGAATTTTTGAACTCTCATGAGCTACAGACTTGCAGAGTACCTACCTACAAAAGTAGATTTTTCCCCTGTTCTTTTGTCCATCTGCACCCTTATCTGATCTGTCTAATGTTTTCCTTATTCTGTGATCTTGTGTTAATAGCTGCTGTAGACCCAACTGCCTCTGATTTGTCTGCACCTTCCACAGACAGTAGAATATATATCTGAAGCAATAAAAATACTAGACTTTTTCCTTCTTCTGTAGATAGTAGTAAATCATACTAGTGAAAAATATCTGTAGAAGAGAGAATATAACATAAGAAGTTATTTTTATTTTGCAGTTGTTTTCCAACAAATGTGCCTTCCATCTGTAAGAAGGATACACTAACTCATAAATAAATAATCAAAACTAGTCTGACTGCCAAGTATATAAAGATATTCTTTTGTTGTTTTGTATTTTCTGAACATCTTGGGAAAAAGAAGAATGTTTTACAGACTATGAGAGAGCCTTTGCCTTACAAAGTTTAGCATTGACAGTTATTTTTTTCCCTTCTATAGACATTAAGAACTAAAATACTGGACTTCATGAATCCATTGACAGCACAACTTGGAATCCAGTTGATGGCAGCAATTGCAGCAGTATGGAATAGCAAGAAACCTCATAGGAGTCAAAGTAAAATCAAGGTGAAACTAAATAAAGGCACCCTTATAAGCCTTTACACTGGAAAACTGTTACATTTATATGTTCAGTTCTAAACTCTCGTCTAGTTTATAGATTCTTTGGGGGTTTTTTTACATGTGACAATAGCAAGGCACTGAAAAACCTGAAACACTGTTGTTTATATGTAATTCCACAAAGCATCAGGATTACAATTAAACCTAAATAAGTAACCAAATAAAAAGGATGGTGTGGCAGGTTGACTTTGATAGTAATAGCCTTTTTTTTTTATTCAACACTGGATTGTAATCTTAAAATTGTAACTTGCTGATTTATATTTTAAAGACCTTGTTAGAGTCTAAACTTAGGTTAGAGTTGTAGTATTCTCTGGAACTAAGCATTTATTCTGAGTAGAACGCCTCTTTTGTCTCTGCTTTAATTTGGTCATAAGGAAGTAGTTCTCATGAAGGCGTTGAGAGAAGATATATATATGGCAAATTGTTGCATGCTTGATACAACTTGTCTGATCTACGTCTTGTATAATTATTGATATTTGAGTAGTCACACAAAAAGCTGTATTTTCAACTTCCTGTTTTGCCTGGTACAGTGATCTGAAGGTGTGTGTTTTGTTTTGTTTTGTCAGATTCTTCCAGTGGCTAGTGCATCTCAGCTTATTCTTGTGGACTTAATATGTGCACTTAACACATTGAAAATTGACACTATATTACATCTAGTCAAAGAGGTAGTCAAGAAACCATCACAAATCAAGGGTGAAGAGGTAAGCATGAAGATATTTCCACTTTCTTTATACATTCCATTCTGGATTTATTATAATGTGTCTTCTAAATATTGTTAGAAGGAAAGTTTGTGGGGGTTTTTTAAGTGTGTGATTCTCTTTTGCTGCTGAATAAGTTATGTTTTCCAGAATGTGGGTTGCTGTGTATTGATCCGTCAGTGTAAGTAGGTTCTTCAGAATATTTTTCTAGAGAAGTTACTGGTTATGAAAAGGTGTAGAGTCCTCTAATACCAAAGATGCTGACAATTTTCATAAAGCTGCTGCAGACATAAAATTCAGTGACACATTTCTTTCTACCCTTATATGAACAGTTAGAAATACTTCACATTGAGTCTATCTTCCAACTGGCTTTCAAGGAAACCAGTTTGGCTACTGTGCCCACCATTATAGGAGCTTCTACAGCTCTGAATAAACTGTAGCAGATACTCCAAAGTAATGTGACTGCTTCTGAACCAGAGTCCTCTATTAAAGCTCTGAATTCCCTCATACTGCTCTATAAATAGTTCTATCATAATTGGAGTACAAGTGGCTTCAAAGAAGAGTGTGTTAACTATTGAACATGGGTATTCAAGCACTTGGACCTTTTTTTTCTGATGGCAAATGATTGTGATTTTGCTTTTATTTTTCAGAAACCTTCTCTTGTAGATATTCCAGTGCTGCAGTTCAGTTATGCTTTCATTCAAAGGTAATTCAGTCATTATAAAAGAAAATTTTCTGTTTTCTGTATTTTGATCTTTGTGTCACAATGTCACAGAACACCTTTATGTAGGAAATGGTTATTGCCACTTCATCATTCAGTAACGGATAGACACAAAATAACTGGGCTATGACATTATGTTCCCTTGATCTGTTGATAATGCCAGTCTGAAAGCCTCTTTTCATATTAATAGAGCAACATACTTCAGGCATCTCATTAGCAATATACTTGTATAGTTTCTTATGATCTTTCTCCATATCTCCTCTCTGTTGACAGATGAATGGATAGAGAACTTCTAAATTCAGTAAAACTGCTATGGCTGCAGTCTGTGCTGGACACATAGTGGGTCAGGCAGTTGATTAGAAGTACTCCTTTGATCGAAACTTATCTTCACGTATTTGGCTTTTCTCATATGGAAGCCCTGGGATCTATCAGACTGCACAATATACTGTATGCAATAAGCTATGGAGATAAAGTAGGCTGGCATGCAGTGGGGTAGTTAGCTAAACTTTATTCCTTTCTTCCCCCTGAAGACCCAGCCCTCTTACAGTGCCGGCTGGCATACTGTATGTGCTGCTAGCATTTACTGATGTATCCATATTGCCCGCGCTGCCGGATGTTTATACCATGTTGTTGCAAAAGTTAGGAAGGAGCAGAATTTAAAGGACTGATCTTGATGGAAGATTTCAGGCCACCAAGTTACCCATATATGTTGTTTTCTGTTTTATCCTTAACTCTTAACTTCAGACTTGGGTGTGTTTTGGTATTGTTTTTTTTTGTCAGACTGCCTGTCTCAGCCTTGCAGGAGAACTTCCAGTCTTTATTAGGACTTCTCAAAGAGTCTGTGCAGTTGAACCTGGCTCCTCCTGGACACTTTATTCTTCTCAGGTACTGCATTAGAAAGAAAGTGGTTTATAGATGCATTGAGTAGACCTGTCCAATTACTAACTCAGAGTGAATTGATTTTTCCACAGTACTCTGAATGACTTTGTGACTAGGACACCTACTCTAGAAAACAAAAAAGACCAAAAAGACCTGCAGGTACAGTGTGTACATGTATACCTTTTAGTTCATAAATCTGGCACTGTACATCTAAGTAAAAGTGGAGATGGCCTGATCTGGATTCACCTGTGCTTTTAGAATGTGTGAATGTGCATCCACCTGTTTTGGCTTAGGCCTGGTAAATATGGGAGACTCAAATATGTGAGACGTGATGCACTGAATGTCTCTATCAAAATTCTTTCAAAATGCATGATATCGCAGTGGTAACTGTGGACTGTTCAAAGCTGTTTTCCCCAGGTAATTTTATGATTTTTCTCAGAATTTAAATCATAACACAAGTGTGATGTCATGAGTTCATGTCACATGTATAAGTATTGAAATCTCAAAACTATCTAGGAAAATCAGTAGTGTAATTATCCTTGAAGCTTATAACTGTATTTGGCAATGTAAATGACTGTCAGCTTACCTCTTCTGTAAAGAAGGGGTGGAGTAGAGCAGGATTCTCTTTCTATACTGATTGTAATTTCACCAGAACAGTTTAAGTGCTGCCTACATGGGTGCAGTTTTGGCTCTGAAGCAACACAATGCTATGTATGAGGTGAGACTGTGTTATAGTTATAGTACTTTTGTGTGCCAACAGAGAAATTAAGTCTCCACTTCTGCTTCAGAGACTTGCCAGCAAAATGACAATGATGATAAAGATGGTTTTTGCTATCTTGCCATATTATAGCCTCTTCACAAGTGACCTCTGCATTGCTTTGGATACTTGGGATTTGGCTTCATTAGTGTGACCAGCTTTTTGTTTCACTGGAAGTTAAATATGCTGAAGTTTGACTATGCACGTACTTAGATGCTGTGTCTTGCTTGCCCCTAATAGAAAGACCTAAGTATGAACAGAAGTATTGCCCTAAAATAAAACCCTGCCTCACTTAATGCACTACCTCACTCCAAATATAAAAGGTATATAAAAGGTTCTCCAAATATAAAAGGTATAAAAGGAACAATGTTGAAAAAAATAAAGACATCGGTATGTCATTTCTGAGGCAGTGAACAATTCAGATCATGTCTTTGACTGATGACAGCTAATGTGTAAAGTGTGGCAGGACTGATGCCAAATTGATACTATGTTAATGGTAATGGTTTGCATGGAAAACCATGACTAGAACCTCCTAGACAAACTTAAAGTTTTTCCAACTTGTCATTTTTTTCCCGTGTTCTTATTTGAAGTGAGCAGTAGCTACTTATCTTGAGAACACAAATAGTTAAATCAGAAAAGTATTTCTGTTTTTAAGAGATAAAAATGCCTACTTCTGATTCCCCTGACATGTTCCATATAAAAAGGACTTGTCTGGATTAGCCAAGTGATGATAGCTTTCATCTGATGCCACATTGTCTGGTTATGTTATAGGAGGTGACCCAAAAAATCTTGGAGGCTGTAGGGACTGTTGCTGGTTCTTCTCTGGAACAAACTAGTTGGCTGAGCCGGAACTTAGAAGTGAAAGCTCAGCCTCAGATCTTACCAGATGACTTCAACATTGAAGATGTGAACGGTAATGCGGTTTTGTCTGACATTCTGCTGCTTTCTCTCTCTGCTTATGTCAGTGAAAGGTACAAGGTGTTTTGTAGTGTGTAGTTTGCGTAAGATGGGAGTAATACAGACAAAAAGTAAAACAAAAAAGTCCATTATCCTCCAGTAACAATGTCAGCATAAGCAAGTTTAGTAAATATCTGCAGCTTGTGTGTAATACAGAGACAAACTTATTGCAGTTGCATGCAATACATGGGACAGAGAGCATGGGGCATGAGGTATGTCATTGTGGCAACATGCCCAGAAGCATTTCACTGTAATACCAATATGCAAATTAACAGTTCTGTTTGGGAAGAAAATCAGGAAACAGCAACATTTAAACATGTCTGAAGGGAAAACTAAATTATTTTTGCCTCTTCTAGATACATCAGTGGCACCATCTTCAATGGTTTCTGCCTCTGCTCCTTCAATATACAGTGTCCAAGCTCTTTCTCTCCTTGCAGAAGTAAGTAGGAAGCAGTTCAGTAGTTGCTGCTCTCATCTGTGGTGTGGTTGTTTATTGATATTATTGAGCAATATTATATATTACATTTTCCTGGTAGATTAAATGGAAACTTAAATCTTTACTGAGGCATGCCTTGTGCACACACATTCTAGCCTGAAACATGGCAACATGGCATGCTTTCCCCATTTGTCAGCAATACCAGCTAGAAGTTTAAAGAGATATTATTTTTGTTTTTAAGGTTCTTGCTTCTCTTTTGGACATGGTTTACCGGAGCGATGAGAAGGAGAAAGCTGTGCCACTGATTTCACGTTTGCTTTATTATGTATTTCCATATCTACGCAACCACAGGTGATTTTTCTTAAATCTTATTTATTTATTTATTTACCACACTGTAAGGCTTTTTCTTTTTCTTCTGTTTGTCCTTTCCCCTGTTCCCATTCTATCAAGCTGTATTTCCCCCAGGAACTGAAACCTTTCGTTGTTTGAGCTTTGTGATGCCTGTTTCTGTTTAGCTGTAGGTGTTCCTGCTATCTGGGTTTTTGGCCTTCACTTAAAGCTTCCCTTTCTGTGTATGTTAGGTACTGGAGAGAGGCTGTGGGATGGGGAAGCAGAGCACTGGGTAGGTCACAGGACCTATCATGAAGTAGGAAGAATACAGTATCTCCCATTCTGCTGAAAGCATAGTTGTGGGAGAGATTGATGATATCCTCTGAGAGCTGAACAGTATAACCTTTTTCCCACAGGGAGATGAGGAGGGAGGGGAGAACATTTCCTTGATGTGGGGATTTCCTTTCCATCTTCCAGGGCCTAATCAGTTGCTGCTGGTTCCTCAGCCTTCCTCATGCATTTCTCCCTGCCTCTCTCCCAGTGCTATTCACAGATCTATTAGAAAGCAAATCTTCCTTTTTCTAGGAGCTCTTTGCCAAGTGACAGGAAGCAACCCTTTCTTCCCTGCTCACCATCAGTTCCATTTTTCTGAGTGGCACCTGCTCCTGCTTTAGCAGGTATCAAGCTTCCCCTCCTCCTGGCTGCTACCTTTTGGCTACTGGGTTTTTCTGAGCAGACCAATTGTCTCGGTTTGACGGATTGCAAAGAGGAGACAGAGTTTAGCTTTTTCCCCCCCCCCATGGAAAGGAGGAAAAAAGGAGCCAAAAAGCCAAAACGACACTGGTTGGGATTTTTAAAGAAAACTGTACATATATACAGCTTTAATAAACATAGAAAAAGGGAATAACAAACAAGGGCACAGGGAAAGGGGAATGAGTAATTGCAAAATAAATATATACAAAACCGAAAGTCCGAAATTCCGAGAGAAGAATTCTCAACTGCCAGAAAGTCAGCAAAACTTCATCGCATTCCTCCGGTACTTCTGCAAGTGGCTCGGAACAGAACCCTGATAAGGGAAGGCCTCTTCTCTCTCGCTCTCGCTCTCTCTCTCTCTCTGCCGCTTCTTCCAAGATCGCAGGCCAGAAGGAAGAAGAAGAAGCAAAAGCCCCAAGAAGAAGAAGAACCCAGAACTTCCTGGTTCCTCCATACTTATGCACTTTCTAGCAGGATGTTTTGATATGGAATACAAAAAAAACCCACATCCTTCCTGAGACGGATCCTCATACAGGACAAAAGTCTCAAACCATGACACCAATCCATACTGAGGAGTGAGAGAGCATCAGCCACAGCTCACATGTGGCAGGATGGGGTGTGAGGATTGTCTCAAGTGTTACTTGGGTCACAGTCAAAACCACTAGCCAGTATACAGTAAAGAACAAAAAAGGGTATAGAGGGTCAGGGAAGATACAACTAGGCATGCCTAAAAGTGTTGATGAGTTGAGTGTCACTGGAATTGAGCATTCAAGCCAGCAAGCCTCAGGATACAGCATGGTTGAAAGACATTTTCATGCTCCCTAGCAAGAGGAATAGATCAAAAATGATGCAAAGAATTTTTGGGTAGCTATTCTTTTATATTCACTATATTTGTGCATTTTCCATCTTATCTATTACAGTATTTTCTGCCTATTTCACACCTACCCAAGTAAGTCAGATTCTTGATGTATGGAGTGTATGTCACTCTTGTTGATCAGGGCATATACCAGCACACAGATGCATCCCATGCCCTTACCATTTGCAGCAGATATGGAAAACCCTGCATACAGTCACCACTGAAATTGCTCCTGGGGATGCTGCCGTGCTTGGACTGCTGCAAGCCAAACACTCATTCCATCTTCACCCTATGTGTGGAAATGGCACAGTTAAAATTGGCATGGCCAACACTGCTGTCAGGATGTCCTTGTGAACTGGTGCAGGGGATAAATGATTACTTCTGTAATGCAAACGGAGATCTGAACACAAGGAGTCAGACAGCTTTTTTTTCTGTTTGCAAAGAAGATACTACCATGCTCTTTGATCTGAGACTAATGGTTCAAAAGACATGGGCATCAGAGTCATGATGAAGTTGCTGAGATACTTAGAGATGTCCCTTGATGGCTCTCCAGTGTCAGCCTGGCAAGGCCAGCAGTCCTTGTGATCTGTGTAGCCATAAGCATAGCAAGATGGTCACTGGTTAAGAATGTGGAGCCCTCATCAGGCCCATAGATGGGCAGTATGATTTTCATGTCTCATACATCCTGCTCAGCAGTTGGACTATAACCTTCAAGACTCTCTTCATGTCACTCTCCTCCTCAGATTGGCAGGAGTTTGGTTGCAGAGCTCCACAAAAAGGCCTCCCTCTGCCACTTTGAAAACACAAGGGCTGCTGAAGCCTTCTGTGAAGGTGTGGTGCCAGCTGACAAGAGAAGACCTTGACAGCTTCCCTTCTCAACAAGAAGTCATGCTCCTGTCAGTCAAAGCATCACCTCCCCAACCTGAAACCTTTGTTCAGCCACAGGCAAAGCAGTTACCATAGCAAGTATTCATAGCAGGATGCTGTTTGGCATTTGTGTCCTCGGTGAAACTGCAGTGTCAGAGGACAAGCATTAGTTCATGCAGGGTACCTTTGCCTGTTCAACAGTCCTCCCCTACTGTGCCTTGTAGAGAACAGTGTCCAAATTTGGAGTGGGATGGTACACAGGGCAGCATAAGGAGAAAAAGGCTTGTGCGTGAGATTTTTTATACTGGTGATGAGGACATGAGAACTCACACATAAGAGTTATCTGTGTTGACAGATGAAGCCTACTGTGGTGCCTTCTAAAAGAGTGTGCTGACAAGGATGGAAAAGCTTATTGGAAACTTTTTTCAGGGAAATTTTGAACCACACTTGTAGTGGAAACAGACACTACTGTGCTAATCCAAAAATATCTCCCCAGATCAGGTACACTGGAAATGTGAGGAGTTTCTGCACAAACTGCTTTGATCTACTCATCTCCTGCTGCTCCAAGTTATGAGCTAATGTAGATGTAACCTGATACTGAGAGAATCTGTTAGAAGTTCTGGGGAACCCCAGAGTTTATTTTCTGGTTACGTAAACTTAACTTAAAAAAAAAATGTATATTTATCATTATTGTTCTCTTCCCCTAGTGCCTACAACGTTCCTAGTTTTCGTGCTGGTGCTCAGTTGCTAAGCTCATTGAGTGGATACGCCTATACCAAGCGAGCCTGGAAAAAAGAAGTTCTTGAGTTGTATATGGATCCAGCTTTTTTCCAGATGGACACTTCGTGCACTCAGTAAGCCATTAGATAGTAGCACTCCAAGATTCTATTCTGAATTTGCAAGGAAAGGCTTTCAAGGGGAATGGTTAATATTGGGAAAAAAATCATGTTTAGTACTTTCTTATAGAATGTAATAATGTTAAAAATAGGTCTCACCAACTAATTCTACTAAATGCATTATAAGCACTTAAGTTTTCATTATAGTGCATAAGAATAAACTTGTCTTATGCTGATACTCCCCTTAGTGATTAGGGAACTGTACACAGCAGAGCTGGAGGACCTAGAAAGCAGAATGTGTTAAATCAGAGAAGAGTTTACATATTGAATACAGTTTGGAAACTGTTTCCTTGTATGACCTTGTTTGACCAAAATCTTTTCTGAGATGAATCTATACCAAAGCTTTCTCTCATTATCTAATTCCTTCTATATCTTATTCAGTTGGAGATCCATTATTGATCATCTTCTAACACATGAGAAGACAATGTTTAAGGATTTGATGAGTAAGTAACTGCTACTGATAACTTATTTCTACGTTAATTTGAAATCTATTTGCATTTGAGCTATTGGGTGCATTTTTAATATATTAACGTGTCAGTAAAATGCAGTAAACGTGCAGTAAAATGCTGCATCTGCATAATTGACTATATCGTCAGCTTTATTCACAGATAAAAGCTGTGATGAGTTAATTCTGTATTTTGGTCATATTTAAAACACACCATAAATATTTTTGTTCTGAAAGTACTAACATTGGACTTCTGCATTCTCATTTTGCCATTGTTTTAAGTTCCTGAAGTGTGACCTTTTGCAGCTGTTCCCTCTTAGAAAGGAAGGAGACTGGCTAACTTCGCAGGGGTCTGTATACTGGGTATGAGCCGCAGAAATGTGCTGCACCAGTCCAGCAAACCTTTAAGCAGTATGCTTTGACCTCGAATTCAGGCTTGAGAAGAGCATAGAAGAGTAAATCCTGGGGAAAAGGGTGTGATAGGCACCATAAATTTGCCTAGAGCTTCAGAAGAAAATGCATCTTTAGTCTGTTTTTCAGATCCTCTAAAAGAATGGTTGAAGGTTCACAGTGCAGAAGACCCAAAGAGGGTTTTTCTTTTTAAAAGATTTCAGGACATAGGAATTATTTTCAGCCAAAAACACAAGAAGTCTTTATACAGTAGATAATTCTTATCTCTGTTACAGACATGCAGAGCAGCGCCTTAAAACTGTACCCAAGTTTTGAGCAAAAAGCAATGTTGCTAAAGCGGCAAGCTTTTGCTGTCTTTAGTGGAGAGATTGATCAGTATCATCTCTATCTTCCCTTAATACAAGGTAAGATTTGTAATTTCACCTGCCTTTTTTTTTCAGCTGTAACACTATATATAAATTGTGTAAGAAAGGAATGTCGCCCCTGTTCCAACACAAATTTCCATTTTTTAAAAGTTTTTAACAAAACTTATAATGCTGTGAATCTCTGAATTCTGACAAATAAATAATGTCATTAAGAGGGAGAGAGGAATATGAGTTCCAAAGTCTTTGGTCTGAAAGTATAACTGAAAACATTATTATTTTGAGGCAGTCTTCCAGCCACTCTTGGGCTGTTGTTGTTTTCCTTAATTTCAGTTTTGACAAAATTTTGTCCAATATAAAACCACCATGTCTTCACACTTTTTCTGAATCACAATTTTGTTAATAGAGTGAAAAAGAATCAACCCAAAACTGATGATAAAACACAAAGTTTGTTTTGCCGTCTACATTTTTTACTTCCCCAAACAACACATGTTCAGGAAAATACTATGCTGGGTTTGGGGTTTTTTTTTGTTTGGGTTTGCTTTTTTTTTTACTTTTTAAAATGTAATTTTAGAATGTTTATTTCAGAACGACTGACCGAGAACCTTCGTGTTGGGCAGACTTCTATAGTTGCTGCACAGATGTTTCTCTTCTTCAGAGTTCTTTTATTAAGGATTTCGCCTCAGCATCTAACCTCGTTGTGGCCAATTATGGTAACTGAATTGGTAAGGAATAAGTAGTGATTTGAAATGTGTAATTAGTGTATGTGTTTTCCCATTTCACCCTTTTCTTCTTCCCGAATGCACCTGCTGTTTGAAAAAGGAAATGTTTTCCTAGTTTTACATTACTTTGGTAATTTGGGAAAAGAATTAACATTGTCATTAAGAAATACCTTTTTGATTAATTTTATTGTTGTTGCTCATATATTCTCTTGCATGATTTGTTAATTTGTTGCAAGTCATAAGAGTAAACTAAGAGTCTGTGGTTCCTTATACTATATGAAGCGTATCTTTTTTGTGATTGAGTTTTGTGAACGTTTCAGCATCCCCATAAATAATTTATTTCTTTAAAGATTCAGACATTTCTACAGCTGGAAGAAGATTTAACCGAGGAAGATGAAGCGTCAAAGTAAGAATTATCATTTGTCTGATAGAGAACTCATGAAAGCTGGTAATGATTGTGTTTGTTCTGTATTTGCATATATATATATTTATTTGTTTGTTTAATTCTCTGGGATGGGGAAAAGACAACAGGATTTTATTTTTTTTTGCACTTGTATATTTCTGGTACTGAAGTATCATAGTTTAGGATTTTTTTCAGAAGCTAAAATAGTGATCTGTTGAAAAAATGTAAGTACCACTTATTAGTTGCATACAAAAATAGAAGAGATACTAAGTCAGCATTGGAATATTTTAACATGTTGACGTTTTTATGAGTATTTTAGATTACTTTTTCTTCTACCAGCCTTTCCTATTAATCACAGTGCTCATACAGAATAAAAATAGATTTGTTGCACAAAGGTGCAAGTGCTTATTTGTGTAAATGTATACATTTCTCTTTTGCAGAATGAAAAACACTTAGTGGATTTAAGTTTTAATGATACATTTCTTAATTGTAACTAACACAGGAGCAACAGCAAAATAAGCAAGCTGAAAGTCTCAGGTGACGGCAGTGGGTCTGACATACAGCAGAATGAGCTGTCCTTGTACTTATCGGCTTGTAAGTTTTTGGACACAGCACTTTCATTTCCACCTGACAGGATGCAGTTGTTTCAAATGTAAGTCCTCTAATTACTTACCTGTTCACCGAGTCGTTACCATTCTTATCTTTTAAAGTGATTCCAGATATATTTTCTTCTAAAGTTAATTTTGCCATCACTTTTTTTACAAGTGCAGATGTTGATAATCAGACAAATGTAATTTGGGGTATTTGGAAAAACAATTTGATCTTGTCAGCGTAGGAAGATTTCACCATCCTTATTTGGAGGTTCTCTAGCTTGGAAAAACTGGAAGAAGAGAAAGGCAGAGACTGTTCTTTGTTTTCCCTTTGCACACACTTGGGAATTTTTTGGAGACAGTTGCATTTAAATAGTGATATGATAGTAATGTTCTTAATGTTCATTAAGTTTGGCTTGTAATACCATAAAAATATGGTTATGACAGCTCTTTCTGTAAACAAACCAGGGCTCTACTAAACTATGTATGATCCAAACAAGGATTTTCTTCTGCCTGTCTTCTTATCAAGTAATCTTTTTGTTTCAGGTACAAATGGGCATTTGTCCCAGAGGTGGACATAGAGTCATCTACTGTGACTTCTCACCTGGTAGAAAATCATCAGGAATGCAGACCACACATTGTAAGAATCATGGACCTGCTGAAGATGAAATACAGGGTAAAGAAAGAATTCTTTGCTTGAATTTTTTTTTTTTTATCCATTAACTTACTTTTCTAAACAAGTGACAGGATTTTTAATTAAGCAAGAGGTTTTTACATATTCTAATAATTTTCATGAGGCTTTTAAAAATTATCTGCATGCTTTCATATATATATCTTGAAGATACCAGATTGTTTTTTAGTGAGGGAAAAATAGGCAGTTTTCCTATTGTTCCCTTAAACCTGCCCACAACCACCGAGTTAAAACTATTTGTCTCAGACAGGACTGGTATTTATAAAAAAGAGCAGTCAGTATTTTGTCAAAAGAGTTTACCATAATAGCATTAATATTAAACCATTATGATTTAATGTTAATTTTTCCAGAAAAGGAAATAGGGGCATTAGTATTTCCAAGAGATATCTCTGTATTCTGTTGTTGTTTGATATCTGCTTCCAAATTTGCTGTGTTCTGAACTTGTGAGAATTTTGCTTAATGGAACCTCAAATCCTAACATAGAAATAACTTGGTATACCATCTATACAATTTATATTGTGATTCAGTTGTAGGCTGTGGATCTCTTAGTGTGAAAAATGTGTATGGTACAGGGTTCAGACAAGCCATAACGACATTGTGTCTTAATGCAAAACATTGAGTAAATCTTGGTTTGTTTGCTTACAGGAAACAAAAAACACCATGGGAATTTCCAAGGACAAATGTCCTCTTTTGAACTTCCGCTCTATATCTAGCATCACCCAGCTTATGCCCTTCTTCAAGACTCTGTGTTGCGCATTTACAGCAAACAGAAGCGAGTCCCAGAATTCACATGCTTCTGCATCTCTCTCTGTGGACTATGTTGGCAGTAACAGCACAAAGATCTTGCAGCAGCTGGAAGAGAGTGTTGAATGTGACTTCCTTGAAAACATGGAGAGTTAAGCTGCATGTCAGACACTTGGCTCACAATGAATAGCGAAAGAAGGGAAAACTTTACGGCAATGCTTCTCCTCTTTTTTCCCCTGTTTTGAAACTACATTTTGGGTTTTCTTCCTGCTGTTGTGGAGTGCTCTTCAATAACCCAGGCTTCTGAGTTGGTGTTAAACAGCAGGATTCTTCGGTTTCTGCAGGGCGGGGGAAAGGTACAATTTAGCAGTAATTCATCACAGTTACTGTATTCTTTTACTTGTTTTCAATGTGAAGGATTAAAGAGATTGTGTAAATAAAGGAAGAATATTTTTGACTTGGTAAAAGTAGCAACTGTACCATTTATCCAGTAACTTCTCAAGTAGTGTAACCTGCTTTTGGAACTGTGTTCTGAAAGTAAACTTAAGGAAAAGCTAATATGGCATGTCAGCGTACAACCAGTTTGCAGATAAGCCATTTCTGAGGTTAAAGCCCACTTCTGCTTTCTTTAATTTGTCCTAAGACTTACCAACTTCTAAACAAATCACCTAAATTTCAAACAGATGTATTTTGTAAGTCTTAGCATTGTGCAAATAACTGCAGGCTTACCCTGTTTGTAATTTCAACTCTGTGTAATATAATAGCATTCTTCAGGATTAGTGATTCCTAAATAAAAGACAAACACATGCATAAAAGACAAACCTATGCAGTAACATTTTGTAATTTACATTACTTGAGGGGTTTTTATTTTCATTAATTGACTAAAATAATCTAATTCAGGTTTTTTTTAATTAAAAAATTTTGTTCTTTCGGTGGCTAAGGTCACTCTGCAACTTCTGAAATGCAATTAAATGAAGATAATACTGTAAAAATATAAATTGCTTTATACCAACAGCCTAATTAAAATGAAAATTCTTTTTTTTTTTTAAGAACATTTTTTATACAAAAGAATGTATTTGGCTGTTCCTAGGTTTTAAAAGAGGTAGGGAGATCATCACAGTGCCATGACTACAGTAATGTTCAAAGTACAGCCAATTTTGGAACTGCACCTCTACCACCGCCCAGGACCTGGGAGCGAGGGATTAGTTCTACCACCAAACAGTGCAGCTGTGTGTCTGAAGAATGCTTCTGATGGCCAGTGGATGTCAACCAGTACGACGGCCACCATCATAGCAACGTGTATAATAAAAGGCTTAGTGGAACGTTTTTCAGATGAGGAGATGGACTCCATTGAATTTTCATACTATGTGACTGAATTTGCAATGCTGATTTATCTGGAGGGGAAGTTTATCATATTTTTCATGGTGAAAAGCTTTGTCTGCTCTTTTTTTTTTAAATAAATTCCCACCTTTGCCTACAGGGAAATTGGTTTTGTAAGATATACCCACAGACTGGTATGTGCTACTTGTGTTATTTGGAACATTGCAACTGAGGTAAATGTGCATTGGACTTCACCACTCTTGGTTTTGCTAATTAAAAAAGGACATACAAAACACATGGTTTAATATCACCGGGTTGTGAGGTCAGGGATTTATTTTTTTCAGAACTCACACAACAAACATGGAAGGCTACTTCGCAGTGTTTTTTACCTACAGATATATGAAGTTTTCATCTGTGGATTATAAACTAAAATGATGAAACTGAACAACATGTTTTACAATGATAATGCTGTGATGCTATATCAAGATAATACTATAATAGGCTTGTGCTAAACTTAAATAGCTTATGTGCATTTTTACAGTTAAGGAAAGTGATAGACTGAAGTGTAATACTTTGTAGTCACTAAGAATGTGAATTATCTGTATTACTATAATTTATTCATGATCTTTAATACTATTGGAATGAGCACAAGTGAAAAGTTACCCTTTTAAAGTATTACTCGAAAACAGGAGCAGGATATTTCTAAAATGTTTGTGTTAATTACTTGCATATCTTCAATATTTTTTAAAGAGAATATTGCTAATACTCAGGATGATTTGGTAGTTTTACTTTCAGCTTTCTGGTGGTTGCATTCTGTACTTGGGTATTTCTCTTAAAACGCTGAAGAGATGCTGTCAAATGGGCTATTAAAATCGAAGACAACTTTCTGCCATCAAACCTTTGGTTTTACTTTCTCCCATAAGCTATGAACCTGTGTCTTCACATAGTTTCCTCGCTAACTGGAGGTGGTGAACCAGTAAATCAAATTGAGGGTTTTGTCATCCTTCCCATTGAAAGGGATTGTCCTGTTCTGGCTGCCTGTACTTCAGATGTGCAGGGGATTGAACATCAGTCACTTCCCCCCGAGCTGTGGTGGTGAACCTTAAAAACAGAATCTGTGACTCAGTCTGTATAACTCTGCAACTTCTAAGATGATCTTATCTTCTACAAAAATACCACTTGCTTCCAACTCCTGCCTCCATACATACGTTTACCTGTGGTTCTGCAGGTGGCTGCTTTAAATGGCCTCAGATATTTGTGACTTGCAGAATCTAATTCTTAATAAGAAAAGGTTCTTTAAAATTTAGTATGTAAGCAGATCTTGTATCAATATAAATTGAGTATGAATATGGAGGAAAAGGCTCCAACTAAAAAAGTCCTCCTTGGGTGGTGGAAGGGAACAGTCACATAGGCCTAAAGGTATCTCTAGCAGTGTAACTTTATTCCTTTTCTATATGGGATTAACTGTAGTTATTTTACTACTTACACTACTGCTGTGAAACCCAGGTAAAGGAGGGTTGTACTGCTCTAACACTGGTGCTGCCAAAGCAGAATAACTTAACTGTAGATGAAACTGAAAAACTTTTGCCTAGAACTCCATACCAAGAACAGGAGAGAAAATGCTTTTGCTTTGCTGTGTAGTTCTTTGCTTGTTTTCAGAATGACCAAGTTTGGCTTTCTCTTTTGGATACCTCGGCTTTGAGATAGCATAGCAACAGTGGGAGAAATATTTAAATACTCAAAAGGTTTTATGTTCCTGAAGGAAAAAAAATCGTAGGTGCAACCAAGGTAACTGCCAAAGAACAGCAGAACTTGAAATACGGAGCATTAAGTAATGGTTAAATGCATTCAATGCTATATTTGAATGTAATTCTTCTAGTAATATTAAATGTTATTTTGAAATACCTTTTCAAATGCTATTCTCATTTTCAGACTACTTTTACTACTCACAGACCGTTTTTTATCTGACTCTGTAAAAGCCCTCAAATTCAGTTTCAGTGGATGAGGGCTCTGTACAGAACTCCGTAGACCTCAGTTTTGGTGCCAGCAGCAGTGGCTCGGTGCTAGTTTGCGCTAGCCCCTACACTTGCCTAGGTAAAGACTGTGCCACCATCTCCCTCATCCTCACATCGCAAGCCCCTACTGCTCCAGTTCGTACATCCCTATTTTTTGCATTCCTGAACTTTCCACTCTGGGATCCCACTCCTGTGGGACGAGTTTTCAGGATGTGTGTGTTTGGAGGAACTGCATGGAGCAGAGGAAGCTACTGCTGCAGCATCAGGGGGTCATGGATCGACCAATAGGCACCCACCCCCTGTGTGAAGGGAGCACCTTGCCCTGGAAAATTAGGTGCTGCTGCTGCATAATGCTTTCAGTGTGCCAGAGCTTTCCAAACTTCAGTCTGTACACTAGTATATTTTCAGGGGAAATGCCCTTAAAGTAGTGCCTTTTTGCTTGGAAGGAAGAAAATTCTTCCATATGACTGAGCTTGAAAATCTAAGGCTAAAGAAGCATGGTTTCGATGACTGTGAAGGCTGCTTTTCAGATTTCATCCTTTCTCTGTAGTCTGTACATCTTTTATAATGTTGTGTGGTGCACCTTAGAAGCTGCTAATCATGGAATCATTTAGGTTGATGTTTGATGACACTGCATAGGTTGAAAATCATTGATACGTGCTGTATGTGTGCTGTAAAATACTATAGCAGAGCAGCTACTGCTACTAAAGCACTGAATGGCTCTCAGGTGCCTGCTCCAAGAATAGCAGGGTTGGCCATTCATGTTTGGCATTAACAGCAAACCTTCACCCTTTGCAATTGCTGTCCCCTACTTAAATACTGGTTGTCTCCTGGTGATCTGGTCCCAGAGTGTCAGATGAGGCTAACAGTGATTGCTCAGCAGATCGGGTTGTTGGAGCCCACTTCTGCAAATAGATCAAAGGAATGGAAGGGAGCAAGCAGATGGAGAAAAATGATTTACCTAAACTGGTGACACTTCCAGACAGAGGCTAAGGTATGTTTTCCATGTTAATTCCCTGAGCAGAGGGCATCCATGCATTCCTTGCAACTCCAAAAATGTCATTAGTCACACTTATGTTGGTGGGCAGGGTTGTGAGGCCCCGCTTAGAGTGAAAAAGAAAAAATGCTTTTGTTGAAGATAGCAGGGGAAAGCATTTCTCTCAAGGTCTGCCAAAGGCTTGTCCTCAACTAAAGAGTAAGTGGCCTGTAAGGTTTCAGTCACCATGAATTATCTCAGGCTTTTCTTTTTATTTTCTCTTGCAGTGTGTACCTACATCTCCAGGTGTTTTGGGTTTTTTTTTATCTGTCTACCACCAAGGTCACAGCTCCTTTCCAGCTGTAGAAATTTGAGATTACAGAATGAAAAACTGAGAGGACAACAAAGGGAGCTGGAGAGTAGCACGCACCTGGCTTGCAACAGACACCAGGGAGCTTCCTGGCTATAAATGTGTGCAAAGCAATTGGGTTTTTAAAGTCCTCTGTAGAGGTTGATCAGAGTGTGAACCGATTGTTGGTTGGTAGGGCAGCCCCACTGATCATTACACTCTCAGGTGATAATTGTTTTGCACTAATAAGGTTAATTACTTAACAAGGCTAAGGACCTTAAAAGGCAGGGCTGGGGGCACTAGGGTAGCTCAGTGCCTGAGCAGAGGGGGAGAGAGCAGGACGTGCTCTGTGTAGTGGACATTGAAGACAGAACTACACCACCAGCCCGGACATCCAGTGCTGGAAGCGCGGTCGGCTCTGCGCATTCCCCTGCGCTCCGGGGCGGCTTGCTGCCGGGTTGGTGTCACATTGCCTGTCCTCACCTGGACCCCTACAGTCCTCCAGGAAGAAAATTGGGCTTAAGTAACCAGCAGGTGGAGGGAGGTGATTCTCTCCCTCTACTCCACTCTTGCGAGACCCCACCTGGAGTACTGTGTCCAGTTCTGGAGTCGCTAGCGTAAGAAGGACATGGAGCTGTTGGAGCGAGTACAGAGGAGGGCCATGAAGGTGATCAGGGGTCTGGAGCATCTCTCCTATGGAGACAGGCTGGGAGAGTTGGGATTGTTCAGCCTGGAGAAGGCTCCGGGGAGACCTCATAGCAGCCTTCCAGTGCCTGAAGGGGCTGCGGGAAAGCTGGAGAGGGACTTTTTACAAGGGCATGAGCTGATGGGACAAGGGGGAATGGCTCTAAACTGGAAGAAGGCAGATTTAGGTTAGACATTAAGAAGAAATTCTTCCCTGTGAGGGTGGTGAGACACTGGCACAGGTTGCCCAGGGGAGTTGTGGCTGCCCCCTCCCTGGCAGCTGCCGGTACCGCCGCCCCGTCCCGTCTCTCGGTGTCGATTATTCACCCACCGGCACCGCGGCAGCCGCAGCCCCCGCTGACGGGAGCTCCGCCCGGAGGCGCGGCCGCAGCGTCCCCTGGGCCGCGCCGCTCCGAGGGAGGCGGGAGTACGGTGCGCTGCACCCACACCGGGCAGCGCCACACGGCCGCACGCAAGAGCCGCCACCACCAGGCTCCCCCCGCCCCGCCGCGGGC
>VZRW01010321.1:34545-65666 GCA_013398125.1 Aegotheles bennettii
GGAGGCAGCTCCAGGGGGGCTTCCCCGCCGCCCTCGGCACGGAGCGGGAGGGGAAGGTGCAGCGGGAGGGGGGTTCGGGAGGGATTTCGGTGTCGTTGTGACCGCACGGGCCTCTAATTGGAAGCCTGTGACTTAAGGTTAACTACTTTTTGCGGGAGGCCTAATTACACTTTAACAAGGGGGGCGGACGGGCGTGCAGTCAAACCCACTGCGGCGCTGGGCTCTCAGCCTCAGCCTGGCTCGTAGCCGCCCTTGTGTGGCAATTGGACATTTCCTCATTTGTGCTGGTACAAATTAAGCTAAAGCTCCTTCTTGAGGTGTTCGATACATCGCTGGTGGAGCAGGGTGGTTTTGTGAAGCCTTTCTGGCTTCAGCTGTCCAGGCTTATCACCACACCTGGTTCCTAATTCCTTATAGAATAGAAGCTGCATCATTGTAGTCAGTAACTTAGCAAACACTTGAGTGAAAAGCATGTATTAGTGTATTTTCAGCACTACTTAAATTACCTTAATATAAGTCCCCATGATTGTTGAGGTTACCTGGGATGTCGTCTGCTTGAAGTTCAAGAACTGCACTTTCATTTCGGGTCTCTAATTCTTGTGAGTGTTTGAAATCCACAGTTTGATAACATTTTATAAAGAAGTATTCTCCTCCATCTTCAGATAACAGTCTTAAAAAAACCCCAAAGCCAAAAGGAGGTCTCCCTCTATTCTAATGCAGTTAGTCTTCTTGAGGGGAAAAACGCATCAGAATTTGCAAAAAACCAATGTATCACAAGTCAGGCTGCAAACTTCTGAGTTCTCAAGTTGAAATCACGTTGGCAAGCTGAACTCTTACTGATGAGAAATCTAAGCTAAATTTGGTGTAATTGGTAACTTTCAGAATTATTTTTAGGATGCTGCTGGGTTTTGTTTGTCAGGAGTCATAACTGAAAGTTTGCATTCAGTCTGTTGCCAGTGAAAGCTGTGATTTTTGTAAGTTTTCGCTATAGAAGTGAAGCAGCTGATAGAGTTTTTTTAACAGGTTGTGTCCTGCAGCGTGAAAGGCTGCATTTCCTAGAGACCGACAGAGAGCTGGTGGTCACAGTCTCTTCTGTCAGCAGCAGTTCTTTGGAAATAGGTTGGTTTTCACCAAAGTTTTCCCATTAGTTTCAGATGCATGTGTAAGCAACGCGAGGCAGTGAGCAGGCCTGGGAACTCATTCCCACACTGGTATTTATCTCCTTCTGCTGCTCTGGTAAATTCTTTGCTTGGCTGCATGATGAGGCAGATCAGGGAAGCGATCCAGGTTAAAAATAAGATGTAAAAATTACTTTCACTTTGGATCAGCTCCCTGATGTGGTTCTTTATACAGTCACGTAAGTGTACTAGCGTAACTGGGAGGGATTAAGAAGGGAGAATGCATCAGGACAAGCAGCCAGGTGGGATAAATGCAGGAGTGGGAAGATAGCATTGGAGTTCCCAAAAAAGTTGCAAGATACTCTTATAAGACAAGACAGATTGCTCAGTGATAATTTGATTTGTGCATGCCTTACACCCTGCGAGGGATGGAAGAGTTCCAGTTTCCTGGAAAATTAAAATTCCCAAAACTGTCTTTTTTGAGATAAGCTTCTTCGTTCTTAAATATTTGCTGGACATAATTGTAGAAGGTGCTTCTCTTAGTGCAGCATAGTCTTTTTGTAATACACACTGCAAATGCAGTTTGAAGGAGGGGGAGGTTTAGTTGTGTCTCCAAAAAGGTTTTGGCTGAGCTTGGTCTCAGGAGAAAAAGTGTACAAGTAACTAAAACCCACTTAGTAACAAAATGTGTTATGACCAGTGAGCAAGGTGACTGTGAATCCTCTCAGCTATGGGCACGCTGACATAGCCAAAAGTGAGAGTTCACTAGGGAATTAGCTCTTTCCTACTCTACTTACTGAACTTCAATTATTCACGAGCGAAATAAAGTAGTGGTTTGATGAAGTGAAGTGTCAGGGCACACAATGGGCCTAAGTATTTCCCGATGAATTCATCAGGAAATGACTTGCTGCTGACAGCTGGGTGTGCTCTGAAGCAAACTATGAAGGTAATGGCCTTAAACCACCACTCTCCATTTTTTTAATCTGGTTGTGTTGTGTGCCCTTGTTTCAATGTCTTACATGAGTGTACAGTAGTATCTGCTCTAACGTAGGCTTCCCTGTGAACTACCCTGCGAGATACTTTTGCTGGGAGAGATGATGGAGCCAAGAATCAATTCCTGACAATTCCTGTGTTCCAGTCCTCCCATTTCACACAAACAGTTCACAGGTTCCCAGTTCTGTGTGCCGCCTTCCAGCCCTTCTCAAAACCTTGCCACTTGGAACAGCACTCCAGAGAAGATCTGTATGATTCTTGTGTTTGTTTATAGAGGATGCTGTTTCTTTAAAAGGCTGTTCTTTCTGAAGCTGGTCACTAGCATGATGCAGCAGTGGAATGAGGTATGGAAAAGCATTGAGTTACACAGGCAAGGAGTGAAGAGATTTCCTTGCTGTGCCTTGTTTTGGAGAAGAAAGGACACTCACCTGTGATTATGTCAGTGTCGGTGATGCCAATGTTCCTTCTGGTGACCAGGGGAGGTTCACAACTGGGCACTCACACCTTCATCAGAAGTACAGTTGGGACTTACCACCAAGTCTGTACTGCTGAGGTTACGATGCCAATAGTAACCCAGAGGTCCCAGTCTACCTGGCGTGTATGGTGGGAGTTTTTCCCTGGCTAGCAGCAGAGTATTTTAGCAGTGAGCTGAGCAGGTGCTGCATGCTCGAGTGTGCATCTGTGTGGTGGTGGGGGGGGTGTGAATGTTAGTGTTTAGGTTTTGACAAGGAGGGATTTCAGGTGGAAAAAACCCACCCAGTTGTTTCTTGTGTGTTTTGACCAGAAAACTTAGAAAGCAAAGGAACAAATGCTGCCAGCGCTGTGAAAGGCTGAAGGGATGAGGACGGTACAGAGATCTTAAGATCTGCTGAGTTACTCTATGGAAAGGTCCTTTTAACCATGTGCCACAGAATACGCAAGATTTCCATTAATAGGCTTGATGGCATTTTCTTCTTGGATTCTGAATTATTTGTAAGCATCTGTTAGGAATTTGAAAGAGGCACATTGACTTGGTCTGACTCAATCTACCAGATTTTGTAGAACTGGAGTTCTAAAGCACAGATGGCAGTGAGGAACGTGATGTCTATTCATACATGTCCTGTGGCTCGATGGAGAAGTGCAAGGATTAAATTGCAGTCTGAAAGCGTGTCCTGTGCTTTTATGACCTGAGAATCAGGATGAGGTTCCTTGGCAATTTGTGTTGATCTCAACTAGGGCTGCTGCTGCAGCTTTACTCCTGCTCTGGTACCTGGCTCAGGGCTCTAGAACTTGCTTGTAGCATTATTCCTTTTCACTGATAAATTAACTTGGAGCCTTGAAGTGGTTGCTTGCTTTTATTTAGACTTCACTAACTATATAAAAATGCTTGTCAGTATAGTAGTTCTGTAAAATTTATGAATTATGGATACGTACACGCTGTTTTTAAATATTTTTCTGATTTTATGTATATTATAATGTGGATTATATTGCACTTTTTGATGTAACTGCACTGTAAAAGAACTATTTCCAGTGTTACATTTGTAGATACTGCTTTTTACGCCATCAACATAACTATGCCAGTGAGGCTTAAGCATGTACGTGCAGTGAGTTTGTGTTAAGGGCCTTGTGAAAGTAGTAACTACAGATATTCTCAGTGCATTCTCAAATGCAATTGTGTTGGTTTCAGCAGATAAATTTCTCCAAACATTGCACTGACAAATCCTTAAATTGTATGAATATTTAGTTCCACTTAGTTATATGGGTATTTAGTTATGGATGTTCAGACCAGAACTAGTCTTTTGGTCCAGGTGAATACATATGAACGCAGGCTTTTGTCAATTACTTGAGACTACTTTTGTCACTGGCATCTCTGTAAAATACGTCCCATAAATAGGTACCTTATTTGCATATTCTCATCTAATCCTAGGAGTGGCTATGTTCCTCTGGTTACATTTTATCATAAGCGAGGATAAAATGTGCGAGTTCAAATTGCTAGAAGCACAAACCCATAGTTGAGGGTGATTTCGTCAGTATTGACAAAAGGAGCAATGACATCAGACAGGAGAACACTGCGTGTAGTAGGTGCTGCTCACTTTTTCAGATTAAATTTAATACTTCTGTTTTAAGATGTACTTTTATAACACTTGAGAGCATGTGCTTCTGTTACTAGATTTGGACTAAGGCTTTGATGTTTTCTGTAACCTCTAGCATCAGTGTATAGCAATCGTTCTTTGTATTTTTATAAAGAAAAAGAGAGTTTGATGGGATGATGATATAACCCATGCTCAGAATAAAGAATGATACTGTGCTGAATTCTGTATTGCTCTTTTGTCTTTATAGCTGTGTTGGTGTTCTCTTTAAAAGGCGATAGTACGCTAGTATTTAAAAGTAAATGAAATCAGAGCTTTTTGGTAGTGTTGTACAAAACAGCTTCATTTAATGTTACTTTATTTCATGTATTGTTTTCTGGCATGGTGTTGTTGAAGAGCACAAACTTAATGCTGCTGTCTGTGGTTTGTTTCAGCTCTGTCCAAAGTTCTTGCATACCAACTCTACCAGTCACACCTGGCCTTTCAGTGCAATTGCAGAACTTATCGGTATGTAGATCAATGGTTTGCCTGAGTACTTTTTTCTTGTTGTAAAATGTTTTTCTTTCAGGTAGGGGAAGGAGTTGACCCTGTTGTTACCATTCAGAATCTTGCATCTTTTGTTTGCTTTTTTTTGCTACAGTCAGATTGACTTTTTTCTTTTCTAACAACGTACCTGACATCAGTTGCAGAAGCCTTGTAGGGTTTGCTGTTTTCTGTTCCCTGAGTTAAGGATCACCAAATGTAGAAGACTGTGAGACCAAGTGAATTCCTTCTCTAGTCCACCAAATGCGAGGCTACTGCTTTTTGCTGTTCCCATGCCCAGAGAGTAGTAAGGCTGAGTGCACATACCAAAGCTTTGCATGCCCACTGCCACCCCGTACAGACACAGCTGGACATGGACAGGAGGACATAACTTTGCACAAACCCACATAAGCACAAGAGATTCTTGAAGTGTGAACAGCACAAACGGCCTTACCCTATTTCTGCCTCCCGGCTAACCAGGTTTAAAGTTCAGTAGTGACACATACACATACTCTCACTCACTTATCACTCATGCTTATCCAAGTTTCTGGGTAATTTGCCAAGACCTGGGAGTCTTTCCTGTACCTGTGTCCTGGGCTTTTTACCCATCTCCGGCTTAGACCTTGGATCTCAATGGTTGCAGGTTTCTTCCAACTTGTTGGCTTGTCCAGCTTGGAGTTTGCTAGTAGTACCAGTGTGTACAGGTGCACATTGAGAACAGAGAGCACACTCACGCAAGAAATTGTTAGAAATAGTGTTTAGTGAGAATGTACTACAGGGTGGCACAGAGTCCAACCATATAACCATACTGCCCAGCAGCCAGCTTGCACACAATCAGCCTGTGTTACTCCCCACCCCTCCCCCCATACCATTCTTCTCCCATCCCCTTTGACCTTTCCTTTCTCTTTGATGCTTCCTCAAAACACTCAACACTAATTTTTGCACATTGTCACAATACCCCTCAAACATCCTGATTTTCTTCTTTTGGGTTGCTGTGTTTCTCGCTGAAGATCTTCAGGGTTATGCTTGAGTAGTTCCTTTTAATGGTCCATCCCTCAGTGTCCTAAGAGTTCTGCTCTTGGTTATTGTCTCTGTCCTAGGGTTTGTGTATCTGTTTAATTTATTGGCTCCTGTTGATCGTCTTGCCTTTGATTTTGAATAGCTGTTAACTGGATATCTTTAGAGTTGCTTGTTTCCCTGAGTTAGAGAATGATTTAGTAGACTTTAATTGGTTCCTTAAAATAAAGGTGTGGTTTGGAAAGACTTGCCAAGCTTATCTAGCAGTTTGCTGCTGCCAGAGGGAGCAACTCCCCTGGTCACACATTCCTTCGCTTCCCGTGCATGAGTTTTGCTGTTGCTAATCCAGAAAATTAACCTAACTAAAGAAAACATGAATTTTTCAGCTAGGTAAGGCCAGAGCTGTCACAAAGGAGGAAACCAGAACCACATGGCTGCAGGAAGGGCTGGCTGTTTTGGGGGTAACAATAGCTGCTTTATCACCCCATGCCATACCTGGCTGGAATTGCAGTAGATGTGCTGTGCAAGGCATGCAAACTCATCTTCTTCAGTTGCCTCTGTTTTGGCGTATGTGTTGCTGCAACAAAGCTTCAAAAACGTAGTAGCAACACATTGGTTGTGAAGGCTTCTAGTTAGTCGTGTTGATTTAAGTAAGTTTTGTAACCTATCTTTCGCATGCTATGTAACGCTATACCATGTGCCAAATATAAAATAATATAAATAGGGTTAAATTATGGAGGCCTGAATTTTAGTTGGTGAACTTACCTAAAAAGTTAATGGGCTGTATGCTAAAATTTGCCTTTTAAGCTCTAGTCCCTCCTGCCAACTTTTTGCTGATTACATTGCTGGCTTCTCCCATTAATCCTCAGTCAGATTACATTTAGGTGGACTAATGGTGATATTTGAAAGAGGGTAAATGGGACATTTAGAGAGAGTTGGTGAGCTAGCAAATTGTAAGACTTGCACAAAGTGTAGACTCAGAAGAATACTTTCAGACTTCCAGTTGTGCTTGAAGTGTCCTCTTTCGTTGATTCTGAAATATGTTTTATGAAGTTTTTCAGTGTTGATGCAATTTTTGCTTTCTATAGCATAAAGTACGCTACCAAGCTGTGATTTCTTTTCATAGGCCACAAGGTTGACTTGAGCTGTTTATTTATGGCCCTCAGCTGAGCTGGCAGAGCAGGCAGGGAGGCAAGGGCACTGCCCCCTGCTGTGCCATCGCATCCCACCCCTCCTCCACCCCATGCTTTCCCCTCTCACAAATTCCATGAGTAGCACAGTACAGGGGAAGGCGGAAAGGCAGGCAAGAAAGTGGTATTAGGGCAGATGAGATTTAAACTAGCATTGCTGCCAGTAAATGTTTGTAGAGCCATGGTTTTGGTTTTGCTTGTGGTAGCAATGCTGCAAGTTTTTTCAAACCCTGCAAATACGAAGCTTAGTTTAAAGCATTTTCTGCTTTCTTTCTGTGAAAGTCATGCCTTCTTGATTTGGACAACTTGCACTAGCAAAGAAGTCAATATGGAAGTCATGTGGTAGCAGAGCAGCAATATGTTTTTTTGTCCACCTAACTCTCCTGCACCTGTGGAGTCGGAACTCTAGATTTCACAGAACTATCTGGCATGAAGGGAGTTTGCTTCAGGTTTTTTGCTTGCGTTTTTTTTTTAGTGTCTCAAATTTGATTATCTGAAGTTGTGATGGTATTTGAAATCTCATTTGGCAATTAAAAATCCCAGAGGCCCGCAGCAGGTAAGATGGTGCTGCAGCCGTGTGTATCAGTGCTGTGCCATTGTCTGCATTGCAGACAATATCCAACCCCCCTGAGAGCCAGTCAGAAGAGATGGGGTTTGTGGCTGGGAGAAAGTACGTGTTGCAACAGCTGCATGGGAGACAGGAACCGAAAGTAGAAACTTGTCTTGGTTTTGTTTTCTGTTCTTGTGTTTGAGCTTTTATCTCAATTTAAATTTTTGCTTATGTATTGCTGTCGTCTGCAATGGCTGGGAATTTGTGTGTTGTCTGGCAAGGTTTGCCAGGAGCTGTTCCATTGTAATGTTTCGATTTAGTGTTGTCATCTATAAAGAAGATAATGTGTTAGGAGACTTAGATTTTAGAGTAACATTATTAAAAGCTATGGCTTCTTGCTTCTGTGCAAAAGTTGACCACTATTCAGTGACTTAGCTGAAAAATTTGTATCTGTGCCAGCACAAAATTTCTGCAACTATATTGCATACCTAACTGTGGAGCTGAAAAATGGCTGCAATATTAGAGCTCCATTAGTACAGCATGTGTCTCCACAGGGTTACAGGCCCACGATTAGGGAGCTACGTTAAGCTGCCATATTCACCAAATAAACATATGTTCAAGCATAGCACCATAATAAAGTTAGGGACCGCTATTCCGTATAGCTGTTTGGCAGTGTTGTGAGACTACCACTCGACAGATTGATTATGTGTGTATTCCTGCTAGACAAGGCTCCGTTGCGTGCTACGTGTGGATTTAAGTAACTTTGGAAGAGTTGCTCTCTGACATCTTCACTGGAATTAAACACTTTGAAGTATGTTCACACTTAAACTGTTTCATTTTTGATTTTTAGTATTCCACCCTTGTTTGCTTTCTTTCTCTTCAGATAATGCTTATGATCCAGATGTGAGCGCTAAACAGATCTGGATAGACAAAACGGTGATAAACGACAATATATGCTTGACATTCACTGATAATGGAAATGGTATGAACTCAGAGAAGCTCCACAAAATGCTAAGGTGGATAACCTCTTTTGCGTTTTTTTTTCTTATAAAGACTCCAGTTTCTAGTATTGTTATTGCTCAGCTTATTTCTTTTTCTTATGTGTAATCTACTAATTTTGTTCATAAATTTAGCACTTCTGAAGGCAAGTGATTATTTAAGTGAGACTCTAGAACAGACAGATGCTAGTAAAACTTTCATACAACTTTGTCAGTGTATTTTATCCCATGTTTTCCTTTTATCCTTTCTATCAACCTTCCCATTTAACTTTCCATGCAGTAGTTGTGCTGTTTAAACTCTGTGTAGTGCCTCTAGTGGAGCTAAGGAGAATTTAATTTTATTATTTTTTTTTATTAAGGATTGCTTTAGGTTAAGTTAAGGAGCGAGAGACAAAGGGATATTCAGGTCAAAAAACCTTTGGAGTGTTGAAAATAGAATGTATTGTGGAAAACTGAAAGCAGTGATAATTATATTGATACAGATTGTCTTTTTACCTTTAAATATTCTAAAAGATTTGAACTGATCTTTCTGCAACTTTTGTTTATACAGTTAGCAAGGAAGTTGCTATTCAATTGCTTTTTTAGTATGGAAGGTTCCCTCTGCTTGCAGATAAATCTCTGGGTTTAAACTTAAGCGAGCTTGAATTCAGATTGGGTTTTTTTGTTTGTTGTTTTTGTTTTTATTTCTGTCAGACACCATAATTAATAGCTTGCTTGCTGAATTCAGTGTTCCATACACAGTTACTTCTTTTACTTTAAATGTAATGTGTAGTTACTAATGGAACGTTTGTAGCTCACACATTTTCAAGCAAGTGGAGTGGAAAACAAAAAAGCTTTAGGGGCTTTTCTCAGTACTTATTGTGAAGCCACAGGATAACTATTAGTATCTTGTAAGAATGCTTATTGCATAATTCCAGACCGATTATATTTCTTTTCCATACTTAAAGATAAAAGTAAATTTCCCCGAATTCTTGCAGTATGATTTTAGCAATGTTATATGGGTAACTTTCAGGATTTGCTTAATTGCAGACTATTTAATTGTACAGTAGTCCCTGATCTCTATAGCAAGAGGTTAACTCATCGTGTTTAAGTCTAATTTGGTAAGTCTTGCATGGGTTTTCAAGTTTTATAAGGGTTTTTACACTCTTCTGGTGTTGTCTTCTGTTTCAGCTTTGGCTTCAGTGAGAAATCTGTGATGAATGGCCGTGTTCCGGTGGGACTGTATGGAAATGGGTTTAAATCGGGCTCCATGCGCCTGGGAAGAGATGCAGTAGTCTTCACTAAGAATGGAGAAACTATGAGTGTGGGCCTGTTATCTCAGACTTACCTTGAAGTCACAAAAGCAGAACATGTCATGGTTCCTATAGTGACATTCAACAACCAACATATCCTTTCAACAACTTGCGGATGGAAAGTTGTGGGTACATGCAAAATTGGATGTTAATATCAGTAAAGGAAATCTCCTTGTCTAGTCTTATGGATACCCTAAATAAATTGTAAGAAGCCAGGAAGGCTATAATTTGTTAAAATTTCTAAATTTGTAGGAGCTCTGAGATGCAGAATGAAAACCTGGAAAGTGAGTACAAGGTACTGTTACAGAAATTTCCTCATCTGTTGAAAGCTTACTTGATTTAAAATCACTCTCCTTAACGTAGTGCTTACGACAGATCAGTGATCCAGCAGAATCCAAAAACAGCCTGAAAGCCATCTTAACACATTCTTTATTTTCTACTGAGGAGAAATTACTGGCAGAGCTAGATGCTATAATAGGGAAAAAAGGAACACGAATTATCATTTGGAATCTTAGAAGGTAAGATGAAGTCCGGTATCTTATATCTCATTTAGTTTGTTATCTTTCTGTGTATGCGAATGTACAAGGGTTTCTTTGTCGTATAATTCCAAAAGACTGTGGGGAGTTAGCTGTGACTGGGAAATGAAGCAAACTCACATGATTGAAGGGCTGAAATTGAAATGTTGCATGAAACTCTTGCTATTATATCAGGTAACAAAGCAGAAGTGAAATTTAAAGGACTTAATAAAAGAGTTCTGTGTATTTATCTTATCTACTTGCTTCTGTGGATTGTTCATGGCAGTATGGACTTCCAGCCTTTTCTAGGTTTGACTTGCTCATTGCTTTTGTTTTTTAAAGAGCTGTTGCTATAGCAGTGTCAGATAGGTGTCATCATTTCCCATCTTCTTTCCCTTTCCTTCATGACTTTGCTGCTGCTGTATTAGCAGGGAACCTGTCTGATGGTCTATCCAGAAAAGTTTTAGCATGCCTTAAAACTGAGATGGCACTAATTGGTTGGGAAGATGTTGTCTTGTGCTGCATTTTTAAGTGTTCAGCTTACTGTCGTTTTAAATACCTGAAATGACAAGGCATCCGTATGGAGCAGTCCTGAACTGTTTCAGTCCTGTGTACTTGGCAGGGAACTAGCTTGTTTTTCAGCTTATCTTTATTCAGTTTATCTGCCCATCAGAAAAAGGGAGGGGGGAGGGAGGCAGGCAGGAAACCACACCTGGATGAATATAGATTAAATGCTACAGGACAAAAAAGAGCTCAGTCAGTTATACCAGGTTAAAAGTTTGGGGGGTTTTATTTCATTAATTTCTTGCCAGTATTAGAGCCCTGAGTGGCTTTTAGCTTCGGAGATTTTAATACAAGAAATCTGGAGGTCAGAAATGTATTACTCATTCTGGTTGTTTCCCCTTGTCACCTGCTCCATAAGAAAAACTTCACTTCCTTTACGCTTCAGAAACTAATTTGCATTGCCCAGGTAGCCTTTAATTTATATTTAGGTATGAACATTTTTAGGAATGTGCATCACTTCATTGCTTGAGTAAAAGAAAATGCAGTGAACTCAGCTGATTGGGCAGGATAACTTTCATGTTCTGAATTTTGGGAGGGTATTCATGGGATGTTGTGGGAAATGACACTTTTGAGGGGGGGGTTCATGTTGTTTCTAATATGTTGTTATTGAATCTATTTCTAAAAAGAACCCCATGGAGCTGTTTCAGTATTAAAATAATTATTTCTCTAATATTTGTGCCAACTATGATATCTCAGTGTTGTGCAGAGGTACTGGCAGTATACTGCAGTGTATACATCTAGTGAGTGGTGCGGTAAGAAACTGTGATTGGAAATTGAATTGGAAAGCTGTGGTGAGTGTCATTTTTGCAACATTAAAATCTTAGGAAGGTAATTTGTATTGTTTAGACACACACTCCCGCTAAATGCAAAATTTCTTAGTCCATCCAGAATTTAAAGCTGATGCTGACTGTTTTAATTTTTGAAGTGTGATCTGTTTAGAATTAAGTTAGAATTCATTAATGTCTCACTTGCTATCACTTCTCTTGTATTCCTTGGATATCAGAAAGGAACTGGTGAACTTTATGAGAATTTTAGCAAATCTGTGAGGAAAACCATCATGACTCAAAGGAATTCCCTTTTTCTTGCATCTTCGTGTTAGCCACTGGGTCCACCACAGTATCTTATGCTGGCTTTTTTCCCTGTAATTAGTGCATTTTTTTAAATCATGCATCTTATTTCTTAGAGATAAAAACGAAAAAACAGAGTTTGACTTTGAGAAAGATAAATATGACATCAGAATTCCAGAAGACTTGGATGAAACAGGCAAAAGAGGATATAAAAAGCAAGAGAGACTGGACCAGATTGTTCCAGAAAGCGACTACTCGCTGAGAGTATGTATAACTTTTCAAAAAAATTGTTTATTTTTGGAAGCTGAAAGGTGTATGGGGTTTTTTAATACAATACTCTGTACTACAGAAGTGTTGATTGCAGTGGAGAACGAATGTCAGAATTCAAATGCTAGGGCAGTATGTCAAGATGAATGTTGAAAATTGAAGATGGAATGTCTGTGTGAACTTGTGTAAACATTTGCTCTTTACACAAAACCCAGGAATTTTCTTCTATATAGTCTAGCAAATAACCTTTGCTGTTAAATGTAGCCATCATTACCTGCTAAGGAGCATGAAGGAATCAGTAGCTTCAGAAATTAAATAGGGGTGTGTGTGGTTGTCAGCAGAGTAACCATTTCCTTGTAGTGCAAGCATACATGCATATAGTACTCACGCTGTGCAGAGGTGGATCTTTGCCAACCAAAACCCATCTGTTTTAAACGTGTCATTTCTAGGTTTCAAGAAGAGGTAAAGGAATTGGGAAGCAGGTCCGTTGTTGGAATACATGCATGCAGACAGGGACAAGGCTTTTCTGTAGGCTAATTGACTCCAGTATTGATTCATAAGCTTTGAAGGCTTCTTTTTGTAAGAAGGTTCATCTGGAATTACTAGGTGTTCTAGGCACTTCTTTTGGGTAATATTCAAAGTATTATTCCAGTTGAACTGAAACCTTTGATTGTTCTAAGACTCGCTGAAGTCCTATATCCACTCAATTATTAGAAGTTGTAAATATAGTGACAAATGAAATGCAAATTAAAATTCATAGATCTATATGTTTATAAGAAGATTGCATACCTATTATCAAGCTATGATAATATGCAGTCATTTGGAAAAAAGTTAACACATTTGCTTTTGTTTGTTATTTTTAAGTTTGTAGTAGAATTTTTAAGCTCTCAGTAGGGGATAAGAAAAGAGGCTTGTGTGTTTGAGAGCTCTTTTAGTGATAAAACTGCATTTTCAGGCACCTGATTAACTTGTAATATTCATAAAAATTGTCCTTCAGTTGCTATTAATTTTTTTGATTTGTGATATATGTATGTTTATTATGCACACTAGCATTTCCTGTTTTTCTGGATTCAAATAAAGATTTCATAAAGCTTAATTAAAACTTGAGTTTGTCTTTAAACACGTGTATTGTAAAACATTCATATCTTGAGGTTTTGGTTTTTTTCACTAACAGGAGTTACTGTGTGTTTTGTAGGCTTACTGCAGTATTTTGTATCTGAAGCCAACAATGCAGATCATTCTGCGAGGACAAAAAGTGAAAACACAACTGGTTTCCAAAAGCCTTGCCTTCATTGAACGTGATATATATAGGCCAAAATTTTTGAATGTATCCTTTGATGATACTTACATCATTGCACGCTGAATTTAATGATGTGACTTTTTATGTAAGCTGTCTGAATTCTGCTGGGTGTGTTGCAGTTATAGTAATGTGATGGTTTTTTTTTCTTGGTGTGTTTTTTGTGTTGTTTTTTTTTATAAAGGCATCCTGAAGGAACTAATATAAAAAAATGTTCCAGGACCCAGTTTAGAATGAACACTCACCAACTATATTCTTGTGTTACATGAGATCAACTAGATTTTTCCTTAATGTCTGGTAAAAGGCTAAAACAGTAAGAATTACTTTCGGATTTAACTGCAGAAACAAAGATCATTATGGAATAATGATGTACCATAAAAACAGACTCATCAAAGCTTATGAAAGAGTCGGCTGTCAGTTAAAGGTAAGAAATTAAAGGTCAAAAATATTTTAACATCTTCAGAAATAATTTTCACTCAAACACTGATTTTAAAAACATGCAGATGGAAACTAGGATATTGATGTGTGCTTTATAAATTCACCTATTTTAGTTTGTGCAGCAGTTAAAAATTGTATTCAATTGTGTGCAGTTGTTTTAAAGTTTGTCTTTGAAACTAAGCTTGATACACAAAATATGAGTCTGAGCATATCTTTCAGGACAAAGAGGGGTGAAACAGATAACTTTATTTAGGGGATTTGTGTTAAGTTTCTTTTTGGAGAGGAGTCATAAGCTAGAACATTGTTTTTACCTAATATTTATAGCTTATAATTACCTCTGACAAACAGTGTTAGCATAGAATACATGTTGTTTTTCCTGATAGATTTAATTTCTTACAGGCAAACAACATGGGTGTTGGTGTCGTGGGGATTATTGAATGCAACTTCCTGAAACCAACTCATAACAAACAAGATTTTGACTATACAAATGAATACAGGTAAGTGTTTATTTTTATCTAGACTTACTATTGAATAGTGTTGTTCACTGTGAAATACTTGACAGTAAAGGCTTCTTCTAAGTTGTAAGACTGAAAGCTTATGTTCCATCATTAAACTGCGTGACTGTTCTGAACTGTAGTGGGGTGGGATGTTTACATCTACATGGGTCATACTGCTTTCATTGTACAGTCGGTGAGGTCTAGAGCATCATATACATAATTTTAAAGCAAGTGCCCTAAAAGTGGTTGGTTGCGTTTCTATCCCTCACTGATTGTAAAATGAGCACAGAATAACTCACTGATAATGTGGATATTTATATGGCACATGACTAAAATTTTGATATATAAATCCCATACTATTAACTTTTTTCATAGTAGTGTTTGGCCTTTTTTTGGAAAAGTTTTGTTGGGTATTTTTGAGCCCTTCTTTTAAATTTCTTCCCTGAGAGTGGACTTGAATGCCCTCAAATCCTCTGATACCTGATAGACCATTTAGAATACCTGACAACCTGAAGGCAGCAGTGATTTGGGACATTGCTTTGTTTCAGTTTTTGTTTCTAACTCAGGATTGCCACTTTTCTCACATATCTGCATCCCATCAGTCAGTATCTAGTGTGGCATTTCCTGTAGTTAGACTGTGAACCAGGTTGGGAATCTGGTCTGACTTTAAAATTTTCAGAAATGATAATTGGTTTTAAGCCAGGTGAATCTCCTAGTCTGTTTACACTGCACTGCTGTGAGACAGTTATGCTGGCATTAGAAGGAGGCATATGGGGGAGGGAAGGCTAGAGGGGATGAGTTACCTAAGCAGTTTTCAGGCTGAGGTGTAAAAACTGTCCAGGGAAAATTTCCTGATTACAAACCTGGAGAATTGTTCCACTCTCCGTTACTTTCTTTCCTTTCATGATGACAACACTATTTTCTGTCTCCTGCACTGCTTCGAGTTAGGGGGTATTAGGAGTGGACACCTTCAGCAGCTCTGTCCCAGGACTCCCTCCTTTCCCAGCCACTGGAATCCAGCCTGGGGACTCAGAGTTTCTGCCCAGGCTGAGGGATATGACTGCTGCTTTCCTGCTTGTAGGTTCAACCAGTAGCAAAGCTGAACACATGTCGCAGAGACACACACACTGAGGACACTGACGTGGCTGGTTACACGGGCTGCCACAGACAAGGTGCACCTACATATAGGACTCACCTAAAACAAATGGCCAAGTCCCCTTCCTCTTCTTCAGCTGGTAGAGATACAAGCTCACTAGTGAAGCCATGCACATGACGCTATATTTACAAGCACCTGTACATTTGTGGATCCCGCGGGTACCAGCATCCAGGCCCTCTGTCTTCCTGGAACCCCTGCCTGGATCCCAGGCCCTCTTACCTGCTTCACAGGTCCCCTACCCACTGGCTAGTGCAGTTTGATGCTTGCTAGCAAACATGTACTCACACACTCGTTCTACAGACACTGTATTTGCAAGTCACCCTGGGTGTACCAGCATGACCCCTTGCCTGGCTGATACCCTGGCCCAGACCCAGGGCTTCCTACTCACTGCCAAGTCCAGCTTGGAGTTTTCTAGCAAATACACATGCACGCCCCACGCACACCAGGACTAGGGAAGAGGCAGTCCCACTAGCAGCCAGCACCTGGCACGCAGGCTGTGACCCACTGTCCTGCTCCAGCTGCCAGCACTAAGCCCCTCACTCATGCTAATCCACCCTAGGAGCTGTTTTTTTGAGGGACATACCATTCCCATTCCATTGGGTGCCAGCTGAGACTCTCATTGGTTCAAGTAGCTGATACCACACCACTGGTCTGACTCCAGGAGCTGCCAAATCCACACACACACAGCTCTCACCAGTAGCTGACAGTTAGTCCTTGCTATACACATGGGATAGAGAATGAGATTATGTAGAGAGATTGTTAAGAAAATTGTTAAATAAAAAGATACAGGAAGATAGGACAAACTGCAGTGATCAGGCCCAGAGCTCAGCCAAACAACCGTACTGACTGCCCCCTTGTACATGCAACCAGCTCCTTGTATACCCTTTTCTGTCTACACTTCTCTCTGTTCCTCCTTGTTCCCCCTTCACCGTGCACATTGCCTCGTAGGTTGGCATAGTTCCACTGACACCCTCCGAACATCATGGACCTTCAGGCTTGCAGTTGCAAAATTCCCGTTTGTCTGCAGTTTCTTGATAGCCCATTAATTACTGTGACTGACCAGGTTTATTTCTGGTTATTGTCTCTGTTAGTGCTAATTGGTCAGGTTTTATGACTCTGTGGTTGTGTCCTTCCTTTTACTTATCCTCCCAAATGAAAAAAATAAGCATTCTCACACTCTACAAGTGTGAGATAAGATACATAAGATAGTAATCTACATAAGATACTCATACATTTAAGAGGAAATGGCCTCAAGTTGCACCAGGGGAAGTTCAAGCTCGATATTAGGAAAAATTTTTTTACTGAAAGGGTGGTCAGAAACTGGAACAGGCTGCCCAGGGAAGGGTAGAGTCACTGTCCCTGGAGGTGCTCAAAAAATGTTTGGATGTAGCCCTTAGGGACATGGTTTAGTGATGGATTTGGCAGTGCTGGGTTGATGGTTGGACTCGATGATCTTGAAGGTCTTTTCCAACTGAGGTGATTCTGTGATTCTATATCCTTACCAGTTAGTGTGGCTGACCAGGTTTGTTCTTATCACTACCTTCCTTGTCAGTCAGGTTTGTCTCTGTATGTTCTTGTTTATGGCTCCTTTGACCGTATGACCTTAAAGGAGCAGGCATTTCCCTTCTATATGCCCTAATGCTTGCTTTCAACATGGACTTAGAAATTTAGGGTACTGACTTGCAAGCAAAGGAGGGGTAAGCTTTGGCAGGAGAAGTCACTACCTTTTTCAAGCTGCATGTTTTGCCATTCAGCCAGTTGTGGTTCAGCTTCCACTGGCAGCCTGAACTGTCCACAGCGCCTTTCCTGCACTGCTGATTTATACACGGCTCTGCATGTGAAGGTAACCCAGAAACCACAGCAGAGTGCTGTAATAAGCAGAGCTGTTAATTGCAGCAGTTGAGGGGCTATAGCAAGATAAATCTAGTAGTCTCTGCTGTTGAAACAGCACCCCCTGGAGGAGGAGCAACAAGCCTGATGGCTGCTACAGCCACTGCAGTTCATTCTGTCTTTGTCTTTAAATGGTACCTGCAGTCTGTGCTGCTCTTTGCAGCAATATTGCCAGCTTTAAGCAGTTCCCATGTTTTTACCACCATTGTGCTAGCAGAGCTGTTAATGAGAACACATGATAAAGCCCTTCAGGGAGTCAGTCAAACTGGAAAACAGCTCTTGTGTTTATTTTTTTTTATACAGATGTTGCTTGAACCATTTCCTGTGTGGTAGCACTAAGAGTTCCCTTGGTGCAGGAGTAGGAATTAGGAACACCATGAGATAGTAATTTATGTTGACCGACGTTTACACTTATGTTCCCACAGGCTAGCACAGTGAGCACTGAATGCTTTTTATTTGTTTCTTTTTAAAACCATTTAAAATGTGGACATACAGATACTGTACTGGGGAGATCTTTTATAAAGTTTTTCCTGCAAAGAGTGCTACAGGTTTTCAAAAGGTAGCTTTCCAGCCCAAAACAGAAACATAAAACTGGTGCTGTACTTTCATGATCGGTGTGAGCTGGCCTGCCCTTCTTCCCTCTCTTCTGGAGAGACACGATCCCATCTGTGCATTGCTGCTCATTTCTGCCCTTGTGCTGCTTCTTTCTTTTAGCACCAAAATTCATTACTTGGTTTCAGAGGTGATCTAGATCAAAACTCTAGGTCAGACTAGTTCATTGCATGAACATTCGTGTTAGTTCAAGGGACCAGGGTGGTGTAGGTGTTGAAGAGTGAGACAGGGAGGGACTGACTTTCAGGCCCTGGTTACTCCACCACTTTACTCTGACATAAATTCAGCATGCTGACAAGAGGCAGTCTTACCTATACCTCACCTGTGGGGCTTGTTGTTGTTCTTCTGCACCACTCCCTCCTGTGTGTGCCAGCTCTAGTAGTCATTGAGCTGCACGGTGAGCCCTGATCAAGAAACTAACCCAGCTAGAAAATAACGTAGGGGAAGACTGGGCTGCTCCTTTTAACAGCATGTAAGCTTTATGCTACATTAGTGATCACACGTTTGCAGTCTCTGTGTAGTATTGTTGTACGTCAGCTTAGAGGGGTTGTGAACCTGCAGTTAATGGATGTACAGAAACATCAGCCAAATACACAGCTAGGTACTGGATTGACAGAGATGGTTTTGTACTTGTTTCTTTGGCTGAGGCTGAGCTGCTGAAGTGGCTTCAGAATTTGCACTGTATATCCACAGCACTTCTGAATTCAGCAGTCTTGATTTCAGTGTTAGTCTGTGCTCCAACTTGTATTTCCAGTAATTACTTGCTGACAAACATGACTTCACACAATTTCTAATTTCTAAGGTTTTCTAAAAGCAAAAAGTTTACTGTTGTGCAAATAGAAATATTAGAGTGGTTCGTACATTTATTCTTTCACTGTAGTTTCTAAAGGTTCTTTCGGTGCTAGGGTTTGATTAGTTAAGATGGTCTTTTAAAAACTTGTATTTTTAGGCTTACAATAGCAGCACTGGGAGAAAAGCTTAATGATTACTGGAATGAAATGAAAACGAAGAAAAATGAAGAGCATCCATTAGCTTTGCCAGTTGAGGAGATACAGTGAGTATCACTTCTAAATAGAAGAATTTTATGTACTGTTATTACTGTTTTACGCTGAGCCATGAAAATTAACCTGTCATGTGAAAGTTCTGGTATTTTTTCCCTTACAGAAAACAGCCTGATCAGACATGGGTACAATGTGATGGATGTCTGAAATGGCGGAAGCTGCCTGATGGAATAGAGCACTTGCCAGAAAAGTGGTACTGCTCACTGAACCCTGACCCGCAATTTCGGTAAGATTAGATCTTGATGAATATCTAAATGCTTTAAGTTTTTATTTTATCACCTGTTAAAAGCATGGATGTTAAGCTTTTTCTGTCACCTTTTTTTTCCCCCTCCCTAACTCAGGAATTGTAATGTGCCAGAAGAACCTGAAGACGATGATTTAATACATCCTACATATGAGAAAACTTACAAGAAAAAGTGAGTACTAGAAACTTCCTTACAGGTGTCTCAACACTAGGAAGGAATGTGAAAATCAAATGCCCTGTTCTCTCACCTACGGTATAATTGCAATTCTTCTGGGAATATATCCAGCCAGAAAACAGTGCCCTGAAATCAAGACCTGATTGTAGCAGTGAATAGATGAATAGCACTGTTCTTTTCTCTGTTATTAGCATGTTGACATTACATTCAAATTTCTCTTCGACTTAATGCCTGTTAGCCCTCCTAAATAAAAATTAGGAAACTCATAATGAAAGGGGCCTGTCTTGTTTAATAACTACTAAGGAGAGCAGTGCAGCAATTGGTGTTCAAGTACAGCTCTGAAAGAGGGGCATTGTTTCATAGCAGTAAGCGGCATGAGGATGTGGGATGTTAGAGAAGCAAGGTACTAGGGCTGTTAGGAGACCTTTTCTAGGTAACTATTATTTTCAAGGTCCGTGTTGAAGCAGCTGAATACCTAAATACATTTATTTAAGAATAAGAGGATGTTTAGCTAAGGTGTGTGGGGAAAAAAACTGACTTGGGTAATTTTAACTAATGCTGGCTAGCATTCTAGAAGTGAGAGTTCTAAGGTTTTTTTCAATTTTTTTAAATCTTAATCCGAGAGAGAATTTGTTGGAAGTTAAGCTAACTTTAAGCTATATTAGCTTCTAAGTTTATGCAGAAAATTTTCACTCAATAAACCAGAATATGTTCATTATAACTTTATTGTATCCAGTTGAGATAAGCGGTATTATGTTTGCTTTTAGATTTTGAGGTTGTCTTGGTTTTATAATGAATTAATATTTTGAAACTAAGCTCATAATTTTTTTTTCCTTGCTGCTGTGCAGAGACAGGGAAAAACTGAAGAAGCGACTAGAGTACAGCCATCAGGTAACTCTTGAAGTATATAGGAAACTGCCTTTGGTAGCAGAGTTCTTTGCTAGCAGCAATGCTATGCAGTTTGGTCAAATACTTTCTGGGTAGTACTTAATAAAGAGTTTGAGAGGGACAAAGCCTGCTGATAAAATAGTGCTAGAAAATGTCAGTCACTCATACCTGTTTTTATGGTGTGATATCTAATTATTGAAAGTACTTTTGTTGTAGTGAGATGTGATGAGGATATGAAAGTAAAGATGCCCTTAAAACTGGGGTGGGGGTGGAGATAGCTGTACTTTTGCAAGGAGTGTTGGGGGTCTGAATGTGCTCTCTGTTTATAAGAAACTTTGAAGCACAACACAACCTTCACAGAGATACAATGTGTAGGGTCTGAGACTGCTCTCTGTTCATAAGAAACTTTGAAGGGCAACGCGACCGTCACAGAGATACGAGCTGAAACAATGTGTACACATAAGAAGCAAGTTAACAAAAAACAAGATACATTAACCGTAAAGTTAGCAAATACCGTAGCATTTACTCAAAACTAGATAACCAGTAACAGCGCTATTGTCCTGTAACTGTATAAAGAAAGCCGATGCATGCTGAATAAATGGAAGCTTTTTACCCATCATATTGATGTGTGATTCTTCCCCACCTCCGGCCGCGGCAAAGGAGGCACTCAAATTCAAATTAAGTGCAGATGCAAATCAACATGGTTGAGTGACAAAAATGTGTATATTGTAACTCAGAATCAAATTTCCTAAGCATCATTTAGCTTAAGTTGCTTTCAAAGTAAAATGCTAACCTAAGATCGCTCTGTTTCTGGGGAAGAGATTTTGCATGTGCTGTTTCAACCGATATACTTAATTGTATTCATTTTTCTGCCATTACTTTTATCCAAGTACTACAGTAATTTTGAAAAGTAAGTTATTGTTCACTTTAGACAAACTGAATTAGTTATGAGCAGCTTTAACAGAGATGGATGTCCCATACTTTGTGTGTGATGGTCAGACTTCAGACAGAGATACAGCTTGGGAAAAGCCCTTGCCTGAGATTCCACGCAGTACTTTAAAATAGTTGCATCTAGAGAAAGACTTGTAATATCAGAAAGCTACTTTCTGACAGCAATACATCTGTGCATGGAGAGGAGTCTGCAGCTGGTGTTCAAAGTCCTCTGAAAAATCTGCCAGAAGTCAGTAATTATGATATAGAACTTGCTGCTTTCTAGTATGTTGTATGTCAAACCAAAATGAAGGAAATACTTCACACACATCAGCAGAGTTTGGGGCAGGGGTTGTGCAATCATTAAGTTAAGAAAACTGGGGTTTTCAATGTGGAGTTCAGTTAGCCTTTCTTATTGCAAAATACTGAGCCCAAGTTCAAGGAGATCTGTGTAGTATACATGAGATGTAGGCTGGAATTTTAGGTGTTGGCAGATGGTTAGAAGAACTGCTTAAACCTGTTCTGAAGAATGTACTAATGTCTGATTCTTTTCATTCTTAACTAATATTATCTTACAGATCAATAATGAAATCTTTCTAAAAACAACTGTTTCTTCAAGTAAAGACTTCAAAACGTTCTTGGCTGTGAGTGGAAAGGAAGCTGTTCCAAGATCACTTTTACCAGAAACGTCAAATGCTTCTGTCAAAAGACCTCTGCTTATTTTAAATAGATCAGTATCTTCACCTCATTCTGATTCTGATAGCAGGTTAGTGAACCTGTGCAAAGTAGATGCCTATTTATTTCTAAAATTAATAGCTTGTTAATGAAAATTATGGTGTTGGGTGTAGTCCCATCTTCAGGTAATAGCTGCCAAAATTCATACATCACCTTGAGAGTATAGGAAGCAGCAGGCTGATTTAAAGGGACCTATAAACCTTGCGAAGTACAAAAGTGAATGCAACAAAAAATACTGGGCACTAGCAAGGAAAATTTCTTAGTTGTTTGTCTCTTTAGGGAAAGACTGTATTGTGTTAACCACACTGCATTGTGTATTCTTTAACTTCTGTTGGTTAAGGAATGAGTGCAGGCAGGTGTGTGGGGGGGTGTCCTGCAAGTACCAAGTCTGAGCCTGTTTCAGAATAATGTGTGAAGGTAATAATTTAATGTGTGAATGTTAGCCACTTGTTTTTACAGGAAAGGCATTTACTCTGGCTACACAGCTTAAAATGCTATGCAGAGAGACATCACTTTCTAGTTATTGAGTGGTAGTTTTTAATAGTGCTTACAGCAACACTATACAGTTTGAAACAAATGACTTTGCAGTATTTGAGCAGCACAATAATCAGTTTAATATTTTGCTTTTCAGTCTTAAACGGAAGACACCTAGTTGCATGACACCTGTGTCTTTAAAGACACCTCGATTACATGACAAAACATTCAACAACCATGATGATGATGATGAAGATGTTATTATTTTAGAGGAGAGCAGTACTCCAAAGCCTTCATCAGATTCCGATGTTCCTGTGATAAAACCTGAATGTATTAATTTGGATCAAGAGGAGAAGCAGAAAGAAAACTGTGATGTCGGGGAACCTTGCAGTGCAACTACTTCAGAATCAAAAAGTGAACAGTTGACCTCAGCAACACAAACAGAGCTCCCAAGCTTCGTTGTTAAAAAGGAAGAGGTGGAAGATGACACTGATATTCAGGTTCCTAGTGCAGAGATGGAAACTGAACAGCACATTAATGGTGTTTCTGAGACATCTGTAGATCTTGGAAATGAACTGAAAAATCAACTGCAATTATTAAACAAAGAAAAAGAAATGTACCAGAAAAAATGTGAAGTATTAACCAAACAAGTAGAAACACTGGAACAGACAATTTTAGAAATGAATAATAAGTATGTAAAAAAAGAAATGTGCCATCAGTCAACTGAGACAATTTCTTCATTTGAAGAAGAAAAGGCTCATGAAGGATGTTTGGCAGAAGTGACCATTCGCTATGAACAGGCCTTAGAAGAAATAGCAAAACTAAAGGAACAGTGCAGTACCCTGCAGAACTTAAAAACTGAATGCAGCAAGTGTGCTGACAGTGAAAATAAGAGCGAGGTAGATGAAATTGCTGTGCAACTGGACGATGTTTTCAGGCAACTGGACAAGTGCAGCATTGAGAGAGACAGATATAAAAGTGAGGTATGTTTGTTAAAAAAAGTGATATCCTTCAAATTAAGAATGAAATTATTTTTATTTTTTTAATGAGTGTTTCATAGCAGTTCTAGTACACAATGTGTTGTATAATTCAGTCTAATCAAGACACCTAAAAGGAGGAAGAAATACTAAATTAGCCCAGGAGCTTCTGTTTTTTTGCTTCCATAAATAGAAATAAGCAAATTTGAGTGGGACTGCAAGGCTCTGAGTGGCTCTGACTGCAAGACGAGAAACTGAACAGGCTTAGAGGGAGCACATGTACAGTGGTTCAGCTGACAGCTGGCTATTTTAAAGCAGTTTGTCTAGGTTGTCATATCTTAAAATTTCACTGAAAAGTTAATTAAAAGCAGTCAACTTAAAGTTAAACAATTTAAATTTGTATAAGTTGCCTTTATTTTAATCCACTACAATTTTATTTGATATGTAAAATTATTTTTATTTACTTGCCAGATTGAACTACTAGAAGTGGAAAAAAGTCAAATGGCCTGTCAGTGTGAAGAACTGAAAGCAGAAATCGCACAGTTAAAAGCTTCAATTCCAGAAGCAGTAGCACGTGCAAATGATTCTACCACCAGTAATGTAGAAGACTCTGTAAATTTTTCTGATGGAGAAAGGTATCAGTTTTGTTCTTTCTAGGCTATATTTCAAGCATGATTTTGGCTCGCTGACTGTATCTGCAACATCTCGATGAAGGTCATGTCTGATAACCATGTAATAAAATGTTATGCTTGGAATTCTTTTCTGCTGCCTCTTGTGACTCCTAACTCAGTAACATTTTTTAATCAAGTGATTTATTTATTTTATTTATTGTGATTTAGGTATTTGTTGTGATCAGGGTTGGCCATTCCATAATAGGATGCCATTCTTAAAATATCAAAAACTTGCAGAACAAGGAGAGAGAAAGAAGGCAGGAAAGAGAGTCATCATTAGCTTATGCTGTGTAGATGAACTTCACTTTTATATTCTATTTTTCTTTCTTGGATCAATATTACTCTAATGAAAAGAGTTTGGTTTTCATTTTGAAACTTACCTTTCCTGGCAAGAATTTCTTGCTCTTCAGACCAATCCTATGGAACTAGGTTGTGTCCAGAGTTTATCTTTGAGCTAAATGGGGGGTTAAATTTGAGAGCTTGCAGCTCTCCGTTAATAGAAATAGCAAACACACAAAAGAAGTGCACACACCAGATGGAAGGAGGGATGAGCAGTCCAACAGGAATATAGGCACACTGCCTGGACATGTAGGATGGAACTGAAAGCCAGAGCTCAGCTGGAGTTAGAGCTGGCAAGGCCTGTGAAGGGCAGCCAGAAGGGCTTCTGTTAGCACAGTAGCAGCAACAGGAAAACTAAGAAAAATATAGGCCTGCTGCTCAGTGGGGCAGGTGCTTAGCAGCAGAGGACATGAGCTGTGTGAGGCACAAATTACTGAGGTACTCAGTACTTTCTTTGCCTTGTTTTTTACTGATAAGGTTTGCCCAGGTCTGTGAAGCCAAGTGGTAACCTTAGGGAGTGAAACATTACCTGTAATAAAAGGTGACTGAATTAAGGGACCATTTAAGCAAATTCGACATACACAAGTCCATGGAACCAGATGAGATGCATCAGAGGGAGCTGGCCAATTGATGGAGCGTTAGCTTTGCAATGACACTTCCAAAAAGTTGTGGCAGTCAGTGTCCATGACGCCTGGAAAAAGGCAGTTGTCATGCCCACATTTAGGACAGGCAGAACTACGGGCTGATCAGTGTAGCCTCAGTCCCTGGGAAGACCAGGAACAAATCTAACTGGAAGCCACCTGCAGCCCCATGATAGTCAAGGTGATTAGGAACAACCATCATGGATTTACTGAGGCAAATCGTGCCTTTGCAGCCTCATTGCCTTTTCCAAGAGATGACCAGCCCTGTGGACCTTCATCTTAGCAAAGCTGTCACCGTGGGGTGCCATAATATCATGATAAAGTTTGTGAGGTATGGTTTAGATAGGTAGCCTAGGAGGTGGCCTAGATCATAGGCCAGTTGTAAAACTGGCCAGACTGCTGAGCTCATGGATCAATATCAGAGCCAGTAGTAGTTAATGCCTTCATTAATGGCCTAGATGACGGAGCAAAATTAACTCTGTAAATTCACAATGACATCAAATTGGATGGAACCACTCGGGGGTAAGGCTGCTGTTGAGGGACCTTGACAAATTGGGAAAACGGGTTGAAAGAAACCTCCTGGAAAGTCAACAAAGGCAGCTGCAAAGTTCTGCACCTGTGCTGGAAATGCCCCATGCAGCTGAACAAGCTGGAGAATACTGTAGGAAAGCAGCATGGAAGAAGATGACCAGTGATGCTGGTGGACTAAAAGTTGAACGTGAGTCAGCAGTGCATGCTTGTGGTGGGAGACCCCAGTTCTTACTAGGCTATATTGACAAGTGTTCAGCCAGCAGTTTGAGGGAAGTGATTCTTCCCTGCTATTGGCCATTGTGATGCCAAACACAGAGTATTGTGTCCAGTTTTGGGCTCCCTGGTATACAAATGACACTGGCATATTGTAGCAACTCTACACAAGGGCCACCAAGATGGGTAGGGGCCTGGAGCATCTGAGAGAAGGGGAAGCTGAAGGAAATAACCTTACCAAAAGTGGGTTACCTTGAAATCCTAGTGCTGTGCTCTGATGCTTAATGATTGGGTGTAGAAAAGATGAAGCCAGCCTCTTCTGGGCATAGTGATAGGATGAGAGGCAATAGGCACAAACTGCAACATGGGAAGTTCTGTTTAAATATTAGCAGAAAAAAGTGTTCATTCACAGTGGGGGTAGTCAAACCCTGAAAAGAGACCTGGGGAGATTGTGGAATCTCCATCTTTGGAGATTTTCAAAACACAAGAATGTCCTAAGCAACCTGATTTGAGTTAGCCCTGCTTTGAATGTGTGTTGCAGGGCAGGGGGGAGGAGAGAATGGACTGGATGATTCCAGAGACTTCTTTCAGTCTTAACTTTTTCTGTGGTTCAATCTCCTCTTTATCTTCCAGTGTTTAATTTTCTTCTTACAGCATCTGACTTGTGCTCCCTAAAAGAATTGGTAAATATGTGCAGGACTTGTAAGTAACTTCTACCACAAGTCCTATTGGGAAATGATGGCACTGTGAAGACTGGCTACTGGAGGTGATAAAGGAACTGATGGTAGAAGGAAATGCTCAAGAGGAGGGATGGGTGATTTGGAAGCAATTTGATAAGGAAGAGGACAGAGCAAGGTGATCCAGGAAAGGAAGCAAAAAGAGGAAGCGTAGCATTTTCCCTGTACTATATATAACTCTGACCTTATTTCCTCTTTATGTTTTAAAGTCTGTAGACAAACTACTCTTTCTTGCCTTCTCCTCTCTCCTTTTTCTATTTTTTCCCATAGGTGGTAGTAGTTTATGCTTCTAAATGTATAAAAACACTGGGGTTTAATAACATTTTGAGAAATAAAAAGGTGTTGTGGGATAAAGAGTTGTGCTTATTTGCTAACTTAAATAAAAACATTCAAAAATATTTCTGATCTGTTTTGGAAAAGGTGGAATTCAGTTTACCCTTAGTATTTGTTTGAAACTAAGGGAACATACACCTTTAAAATTAAATCTTGAACTCAGCTTTGAAAAACTGGTAGATTTTGAAATTATCTTAATGCAGCTTTAACTGCATCAGTTTATTTTTGGTTTATGGAAGTCATGTATGGAGCCTTTGGGTGTAGAGTAGTAGTCCAACCTTGTTAAATAAAGTACTGTGTATTTGAACGTAAAACTTCATCTATACCTAATCATATCCAATTATTTCTTCACAGCCTGAAACTACGCTCTCTTCGAGTGAATGTTGGACAACTCCTAGCTACAATCATGCCTGACCTAGACCTGCAGCAAGTAAATTATGATATTGATGTAGTAGATGAAATTTTAGGGCAAGTTGTAGAACAAATGCATGAAATCAGCAGTACTTAGTATCTTAAGATTTTAGCAGTCTCTTACTTGATCTTCCATTATAACCTTTGTGTAGGTTCAAAATTGTATATACTGCTTCTTCACTTTATATATTTGACATAGTTTGATCAGTAGGTGTATATACTTTATGCGTTTAGATGTTCCCAACAGATGCAGTGGGTGTTATCTTCACTTCCTCTTAAAGGAACACTGTCAATATTCACCTGATGTACTTAATTAAGAATTTTGCTTTTGAAATGTATTTGTAATTAAATTTGAAAATATTTTTATTATTAGGAATCTTAATACTTTTTCTACAAAAGCTTTTTTGTTGACTTTTGATCTTATATAAGCATTAATACTTGCAATTATTTCATCTTCTGAAATCTAAGTAGTGAAACGTATTAAAAATGCAAAAAAAGAACCTTCCTTGATTTCCTTCTCAGAACAAACCTTAGTAGTGTTGTTGTATACTACGGTATTGGTTCATCACTATCAGCAATGTTGTTGCATTAATGGGGTAGAAATATAACTAGTAGATGAAAATTTTAGGCATATGGGTAATATTTGTGTTTTTCTATCAAAAGAAGAAAAATTCTATAAGGGTTTTATCCTGAAACTTTGACTGCCTTTTGGATTTTTTGGTGTTACTAAAGAATATTATCTGTACACAGTTTTACAGCATAAACAACTCCATAGGATATGGCTAGGGTATTTCAGCCTTTTCAGTGATGGAAACCACATGCCTGTTTGTGTCCTGCCCTTGCCACCTGACTGTTGTTTCCTACATCCAAGAACCTGTCTGTATTTGAGCGCAGTCAGAGGAGAGGAATCTTCAGTTCTGCCCTGTAGTTCCCACTTGAACACAGCAGTGCTGGTTCACAAATCCAGGTGTGTACCAGTACATGGCTTCAGTGGTCAGATTTCACACCCAGCTCTTGCCTACTTTTTTCCATGTCAAAGGCGGCTGGTGGAATGGGAAGCATCCTAGTGGACCATTGGAGAGAACAAGTTGGGGTGACATATGCAAAGCCAGGGTAGGAGTCCTGGGCAACCTCTGCTCTGCATCAAACACTGCCTCTTGAGACCTGAAAGCCTTTTTTCAAGGAAGCTCAGTGCTGAAGAGGGTTAACGTAGAGGTTCTGTGATGTACACAAATGCTTATATATATTATCTCAAACACCCAATCGTTGCAGTGTTAAACACATTGTCTGCCTTGGAGGTTTTCATGCTGAGATGTCAGGGTGCCAAGATTTGTCTCTGAAACTTACCTGCCTATCAGAATGTACTGTGAAAACTATGAATGGGTCAGGCTACCAAATTATTGATTAATTAGTTGAGTGGAAGTACTTTGAAAAGGAGGCATGTTTCTTCACCTGTGTTGTTGACAACTGCAGAGTAAGCTAAAGCTGAAAATGTTCAAATACAAATTGTTTATGCTATCTTAAAGTTTAGACATATTATAGGCAAGATAAGATATAGGAATCCCCCTTCCCTTTTTTCTTTCCCCCCCTATAATGTTTTACAGTGACTCCTAAGCTGCTAATTCTATGCTCTAATGCTCATGCAAAAAAATCCTGAAAGAAATGGTACTGAGAGAAATCACTTACAATAGTGGTAGTATTCTCACCCAGTTGCATGTTTTTCTATTGAAGCCGTCAGGAATGAGAGGAAAGGTGGCAAAGATAGCAAATCCACCTTTTACTCTGTGGTGGTATTTGTAATTCAAACAGTGGTCAAGAAATATGGTTCTTGCTTTAAAAAAAAAAAAATAAAAAATTAAACAGATAAAATAAAAAAAAAATCATGAAATAGCATTCAGCATGCTCATTCCTAGGAAGTCTTTTTTATAAAGCCAACATTTTTGGCTTTTGCACTGCTGCTGTCCTGATTTAATTAGATTATGTTCCTTTCAGTTGTAGTTCAGTCAGTTTCTTCGAGGGACAGTATCTCAATCCTAAAATGCTCCATTCTAATACGCCAAGAAGGGTAATGCAATGTTGTTGTACTTTATAATGGATAAATTGAATGTTTGATTTTTGAAGAGGTGGCTGTAATATAAACTGTTTGTATAACTTTTAAAAAGTTTATATTTTCCATTTATTGGTGTGTAGTTCCCCATTTCTTAATCATTATTTATTATGTTTCATCAGACTGTAGTTGAATTTCTTATAGACAACTGGCAAAATACAGTATATGTCTATATTAAAAATTGCAAATTTACACTGTACATTTACACTTTGAAGAACAGTGGACTAATGGAAATGCTTTTTATTTACTTGTCAAAATGTATTTTTTGTAAAAAATAAAAAACTATATAAATCTGAGTTTGCAGGATCAAAACTTGTATGTGATCAAATGCAATGTTTTTGTTTATAAATAAATACTATGCAGAATGGTTAATGCTTCTGGCTTATTTTGAGTATTTGGTCTTAACAAGAAAGCTGGCTCAGCCTGGTTGTGAGCAGAAGACTTGCCGCAGACCAAGCATGCCTTCAGACCAGGCAGGCACCTTACCTGAGCCCTGAGCCAGCTGGATGGCTGTTCTCCAGGTGGATGGTTTTCTGCAGGGAAAAACTTCTTCAACTCTCTTTTTAGAGAGTTGTTACCTTCGTGGTACTAAGGCAGGCATGACATGAACACAGGTAAGAGTTGGGTTGGAGCACCTGCCTCTTTGGGTGACAGTAAGCTCTTGGGTCAGGGTGATCAGTTCGGCTTTCCTTGTGAAATGTTGCCCTTGGGCTTTACCCCAGCAGGAGACACTCGAGTTGTCTCAGATACTTCTTGTGTCTGAGGCAGACCTTTCATCCCTGGTCAGTACTTCATCCTCAGAGCCTTTAAAAACTAGTAAGAGACAGGGCATTGGTGTGGAGAGGGTTGTGCCCGATAGGGACGTGTCCTGGGTGTGGTAAAAGCCTTGCTGTTACAATCCAAGGCACTGGTTTCAGTGTACGGATGCCCGTCCTTGCTTCTGCTTCTGTGAGTGGGATTTCAAGTCCAGCCCGAGGACTCGCACTGTCCTGGCTTCTAAACCTGCTCACACTTGTGCAGAAATCCTCAGTGTCCTCTAATCAGGAGTCCTGTTTTTTTTAAAACAATTTTTAGGAAACCTCACCTGTAAACAATAAATCTGCCCCCTCCCCCCCCCGCTGTGCCATAGCGGCAGTGCCGGCACTGGGGAGGTGCTCAGGGTGCCAGTCTGGGCATGGTGGGATGTCGGGATGCTGCCCAGGAATAGGCTGGAATAGGCTGCCCAGGGAGGTGGTGGAGTCACCGTCGCTGGGGGTGTTCAAAAAACGGGTTGATGAGGCACTTGAGGCCATGGTCTAATGGTTAGGAATACGATGGGATAAAGGTTGGACTTGATGACTCTGGAGGTCCCTTCCAACCATAATGATTCTGTGATTCTGTGCTGTCCTTGGGAAGGCAGAGAGAGCAGCGCAGCCCGAGATGGAGGGAGGGGGGGAAGGAAGAGCAGGGGCTGGGCTGGTCCCTGAGAGTGGAACTTCTTATCATTGTTACTTCAGATGGGCAGGGTGGCGTTTGCATGAAGGGTAACTGGGGGGATTGGGTGTCTTTGGACCAGTCTAGATGTGAGAACACCTCAAATACAGCAACGCCTTCTGTTTGCTG
>VZRW01010321.1:69118-133501 GCA_013398125.1 Aegotheles bennettii
ACATCCACCTTTTTTGGTGTGGGGTCCTGCACAGGCTGCAGTAAGGATATCTGTTCCACCCATGGACCTCTATGGGCTGCAGGGGGACAGCCTGTGTCATCAGGGGCTGCAGGAAAATCTCTGCTCCAGTGCCTGCAGCACCTCCTCCCCTCCTCTTCACCAACCTTGGTGTCTTCAGGGCTGTTTCTCACATTTTGTTAGTCTTCTCTCACAGCTGCTGTGCAGTGTGTTTTATGCTCACTTAAATATGTTACCACAGACACACCAGCAGCAGGACAGTCTTGGAGCTTCCAGAACTGAGCCTGTCCAACATGGGAGCAGCTCTTCCTGTCTTCTCACAGAAGCCACCCCTGAAGATTTCCACCTGCCCCACCTACCAAAATCTTGCCTCATAAACCCAGTACACAGCTGTAGCTTGTAGAGGGAAAATTTGTGGTGCCACTGTAGCTTTAGCTCAGAAAGTTTCAGGTGTTCTTTAACTTCAGAAAGTTTCAGTTCAGAAAGTTCAGAATGACTGCACAAGGAGTAAATTGTGGATTACTGAAGTGGTGCATGTATTTTACATCTTGTTCCTGAAAGCCATCTAATGCTTTTGTGTCTAGATATGGAAAGTGGAAAAAGGACCAGATGGAAAAGCAATTGTGGAATTCTTGTCCAACCTTGCCCGCCATACCAAAGCAGTCAATGTTGTGCGCTTCTCTCCAAGCGGTGAGATCCTGGCATCTGGAGGAGATGGTAAGCAATAATGCGCAGCAAAGCTAATCTGAAGAAGCTATGTTTATGCATCCGGTGCGTGAAGGGGGAAAAAACCCCAAACCCAATATAAGAACTTGTTCAGAGCTCTCTAATACTTGCAGCTGTAGACTCACCATGTACCCTTTGATTATAATTAGCAAATGCATGTCGTGCAGTTCTGAGTAACTTCTCACTGGCTGTGTGTCTGAGAGGCTCCATTTTCCAGATACGGAGTAATTACTTAGCCCTGTTTCCCAGATGGAGGGGTTGAATGGGTTACCTAGTGTCACACTGGGAAGCTGTGGCACAATTTTTAAATTTAGGCTTTTGTGTCCAGGGCCACGTGGATTCTTCAGTCATGGTGAAGACAGCATTAGATAAGCGTGTGCTCTCTGAAACAGAGCTGAGCGTTACCTGTCTTAGTGGAAGAGTTTTCAGAAGCCCAAAGTGCAGAATCATACCCAGCTCTGATCAGAAGCACATTGAAAGCCAAGCACTGCACTCTCATTTTACACCTGGAAATACTTTTTTAAAATTAGATAATTAAATAATAATAATAAAAATACATTGATTAAAATCAGCAGCTCACACTGGAAGCTAAAGCAGTTTGACACCTACTCTTCACCACCACAAAATGAAAACTACTTTTCATGTGTCTTATGTGAGATAGTTGTAACGTTGAACTTAATGTAATGCATTAATGAAAGAGTGGGAAAGAAAGAAGCTTCCTGTGATTTCTTCTGCAGATGCTGTCATTTTATTGTGGAAGCTGAATGATAGCAAAGAATCGGAACCATTAGTTTTTCAGGATGAAGATGAAGCTCAACTCAACAAGGAGAACTGGACAGTTGTTAAAACTTTAAGGTAGCTTAGTATTTTATGAGTAATACTTCCTGATCAGTGTTTTTGATTCCCCAGTGGCTTTTATTACCTGGTACGGTCTTCTGTTTGGTGTATGTTGAACTTCAATGCTGGCTAAAATTTGCTTTTTCTAATCATCCTTTTATTGTCTTTTAACTTTTTCTTTGATACAGTGCCAACTTATATCTTACATTAAGGTAGAAAATTTGGCATTTATGTGACATAACTGACATGCTCTGAAGTTGGTTCCTGAGATTTGTAGTTGCTTAAAGCTTAGCACAGAGATAAATAAAGTAAACGTGAAGTTTTCTTTACTAGCTTTATAGTGGTGTATTAAATGATTCATGCAGTTTTGCCAGATGATAGCTGTAAGGCTTGATCAATCTTTTTCAACTAGTTTGTTTTAATAGTTTAAAATCTCTTGTATTATGCAGCATTTGTTTCAAGAGTATAATGGTTAATAAAATATGCGCACTGTGCTGGCTAAGAGTAAGTAAGTATTAGCTGATGGTGGCTAAGGCATCAAACCACTGCTGGCAGTTGGACTACAACAGTGTTTTGTTCTCACTCCCAGCTGAAGACTAAAAGTAATTAGTGCTTCTAAACTCTGAAATGCATTTTGGATGAGCAATATGTATAACTCTGCCTTGCTTTTTGTGTCGTATCTGTTAAAAGTTTTGGTCTCTGTCTATACTGATAAAATCATTAAGAATTTACACTTGTTAAAAAAAAATCAATAACTCTATCCGTAATCAATACGTTCCTTGCAGCTGCTGAGATTTATGTGAGAATAGTTTCAAACTGCCAGTGGGATTGCATGAAGGACCAGCAAGATACTTTAGGAACATTAGAGTTAATCTCTTAGAGCAAGCAAACCAACCAACCCAATCCCCCTCCCCTAGACTTGGTGTTGCAAATATTTATTAGTAAAGTTACCACACTGTATTTATTAGAAGTCCTCAAACTACAAGCAATGTGAATTGTTTTTGATGGAGCCCTCCTAGGTGATTCTGCATATCTTGCAATGTTTGTTCAACTATATCTGAATCAACCTTAATTTTCTATTTTGTGTGGTTCTGCTGAGTATGCACTTTTGTTTACTGCTTTTATGAAACCCGTAAATATGCAGGAGAATTTTCAATAGTTACACTTCCTAATTACTTTAATGTAGTGTTTTATTTTCTGTTTGTACAAAACCTAGAAACATTCATTTGCCAAACTCTAGGTACAAATTCCTAAGTTACTTCAAATGCAGTGTTTTCATTGTCTGTGAAGAAAATCTTTGAAAAAGGAGGCTTATTTTGAGTAGAAGTAGGATGTGCTGTTTTAAAATATTCTACTGCCTTCTGAATATGGAAGTTTTTAAAAAAGCTGAAAGTCATGTTGTTCATTTCACTTCAATGATATTTTATTTGCCTCTGATTTTTTTTTGACCTAAAAATGTACAAAACTCATTTTTACGTGTAGCTGTTAATATTTAAATTAATAATTGGTTTCTTCTCTTACGGCTTCTAGAGGCCACTTAGAAGATGTGTATGATATTTGTTGGACCTCAGATGGAAATTACATGGCATCTGCTTCTGTAGATAACACAGCTATAATGTGGGATGTCAGTAAAGGTAAATGCTATGTTTATCACTTGCATCTCCAGTCTTGATGAAGTGTTTCATTATGCTTTCAACCCTTTTGGTAAATATCTTTTTTGTGAGAGAACAGCCCACTTAATTGCTAGACTTCTGGGGTTGTGGGGCAGATAGCCCAGCATATAAAGATATCCTCAGGCCAGCAAAATTTACACGTAAATAATCTCTTCACCTTGGAGTATTCAGGAATATTTGCCCAATGGTTCCCCCCCCCNTATTACTTACTCCACCACACACCCCAACAAACAAATAAAACTTGACTGGTATCAGGTAACTAACTACCTAGGTAAAAAATGGAAAGCAAGTATAGGATGCAGTCTCAGTTTTGCAAGATACGACTTTTTTTTTTTCTTAGGCTCTGTCAGAAAAATGCTTCTGTTCGTGCTCATCCTACTGCAGTGGGGTTGCTTGTACTCGCCAAGAAAGGCCCATCTATAAAGTTTTAGTAACCAGCTAGATTAGGTTGCTTTACGATGGCTTAATGTTTTCTTATTAGCAGTGTTATCTTTCACTTTTAATTTGTGGAAATACTTAACTTTCTGTAAAGTTAGCCCTTTACCTCACATTTCTAATATTTAGTGTCTAATTAAGAAAAATTAAGTAGGAGCCAGGTTAATTTTTCAGTGCGTGCACACATGAAAATGTGTGCTCTGCTGCTGACATTTTTTGTGTTCTTGGTTTGGGTGCTTAATGTCTTTCCCATCCAAATTGTCACATACTTTCCTTTCCAAAAGAGCTTACCGTAAATGCATGAATGTTCAGTTAAGAGTGTGTATGCTCTGAGTATATGTATGTGTAGGTGCATTGTCACCAAATGTCTCTTGCATTTCAGACTGTTTGTAACAGCTTTAAAGGGACATATCTATTAGTCTTGTTACTAAAAAAGGTGGATGGCCTCTTAAGTTGATACGTTACTTATATGTAATGATTTCCATTCTCACTGCTTTCTTTTAGCATGCAGTTAATGCCGTGGAGGACATTTTGTGCCTTCAAAGCAGAAAGACAACTAGCATATTGGAAATAAGAAGCCATTAACATAGTCTTCATGATTGGAAAACATAGTCTTTAGGATGGAAGTTGTAGGTACATTGAAGGAAAGAGTTTCAAGGATAGCTTCCGCCTAATACCCAGGTTAAAAGATTGCATGGTTTAAAAAAAATGACTGGAAGGAAATGAATAGTAAGAATCCATCGGGCTGTTTAGCACAAAGAGAACATCACTGGCTTAAGAAGTCCTTGAGGTACAAACTGCTGGCAACTTACAGGGTATCCCATAGAAATACTGTTGCGCATTTGCTCTGTTCTAAAGCTCTGGCATCTGTTGTTGAGAACTGTCTGAGATGGAACACTGCAACAGAAGGACTTCTGGTATTATGCAGCATGGCCTCAACCCTGTTTGTGTCATCATTTTGAAGAGCTATTGTCTTTGAAACTTGTCAGCTTATAGTATTTCTTTGCAACAAGGCAACGCTATACTAATAGAAGAAAAACCTCTGTCCTTAGCATTCAAAACAAAGTATTTAATGGGATTATCTGTAACTTTACCTCATCACAATGGTTTGGAGCTGAGACATTCAACTGTGGAACATCACTGGGGTCAGGAAGCTGATGTCTTTGAGAGATCTTTGTCAGAGTAAGCTGTGGAAGAATGTGAGTTAGCACTGCTGTAGAATTGTTTCTGAAAGCTGCCCATGTGTCAGTGTCAGTCAGCATGTGTGTAGTGTATATTTTTTGCTACCTGCTCGGCAGAGTAGGTGAGTTTATACAGCCCTAGATAGTAGAGCCTGGCTACCTAGCCCCAGCTAAAAGTTATGTTTTAACACTGGAATTTCTGGCTCAGCATTCAGCCAAATTCAGTTAGCTGTTGAACAATTAGACCTGCCTGAAATTTTTTTTATAAATCTCAAAGGTTTTGAAGTACTTCTTGTTGTGAAATATACTCATCTTGCATGTTTCATGCCTAAAAAAAGCTGCTATGTTTGTAGGGAAGAAGCCTTAAATTGGCATGTCACAATTTTCTGTACTTTTGAAGATTCTAGGAATAAAGCTATCATTTTCGATGTTCTTATCATCCAGGTGCCACCAGGTTAACAGTTTGTGTGTTTAAAAGATGATTTTGAAACGTTTTGTTTTATTTCTGAAATGAAGAAATGTTTTAAAACATTTGAATTTAGAATCTGGAAACTGTTTGTAATTTCAGGACAGAAGGTTTCAATATTAAATGAACACAAGAGTTATGTCCAAGGAATAACCTGGGATCCTCTAGGCCAGTACATTGCAACTCTGAGTTGTGATAGGTGAGATATTGATATAAATGTTTTGCCTTAGTGTTCTTTCTTGAGGAAGAATTAAAAACAAGCATATGGGATCAATGTGACTTTTCTTATAATTGTATTTAGATTGTTCTGTAAGAAGGTTGATGTGAAATTAAAATGATACCTGAAGTCTGAACATCCTCTCTAAGCATCAAATAAGCTTACATAGACTTGCATGGAAATTATTCTTCAGGAAATAATTTTTCATGCTATTAGTCATTAGAGATACTAAATGTTTCTTAAGAGGGTGCTGCATTCTCTGTTTGTTAATGAGCTAAGAAATTCATCCTTGTCGTTTTACAGAAAGATATAAAAAGGTTAAATCATTTAAAATGTTATTCCACTGATATCTTTCTTTTGCCCTCTTGCTCCCTTCATCTCCAGCAGTTTTGTAAGTGATGTCATTGGGAAAGCTAAACAGAATTCATAAACTTGGGCTTTGTCAGAACTCTGAGTTGAGCTTAAACTGTTTAGGGCATGCGTGCTGCTCTGAAGGGTTTGCAGCTGGCTAATAAATGCATGTCATCTGGCACCTGCTGCAAAGAAAATTGCTGTAATAGTGGAAAAGTAGTTTTGATTTAAGATTTGCAGTAGGCTCAGAAAAATGGTAGGTTAATGGTGATGAGGTCCTTATGAACCTCTGCCTCCTGGTAATCAGCTATGTGTGGTTTGTGTGCCTTTATTAAAATGAACAGCAGTGAAACATGAGTAATAGAACGATGCACAAGTTTTTCTTGGAGAGAAGTCACAAGCAAGGGTGTGAACTAATCCAAAGAGGGGAAATCTCCCGCCCCCTCAGGTTTCAGACACTTTTCTGCAAGGTTAGTGAATAGCATCAGCTCAGTGGGAGTCTAACAGGAGTCAGGCCAGTTGCCAGGACTGGGCAGTCAACATGCTGGGGTTGGGAGACCTCTTCTCGGGCAGACTAGCTTAACTGTGTGACATCCAAAGCCAGTAGTTCCACAACTATCTCAGGCTGTCTGCCACAGCCTCGCCTTCTATTTTCTTTTCCTGTATCTGTGCAGGACTCTGTAGAACTGTTTCAGCCCATTGAATCAGCAGGGAGCTGTTTTTTGTGTTACATTAGTTTTCTTCCAGCCCAACATAATTTGTTGTAGGTCAGAGCTGGCAGAAGAGAGGGGGTGGTGGGTTGAGCAGTTGGGTTTGGCTACCTGCTCTTTTAGTGAGATGAAGTCAAAACGTGTCCACCTGGTGTGTGTGATTGTCATTTATATTTGGCAGCCATTACTGAGAAGCGAGATGCTGTAGTGATGTGTGAAACTTGGGGTGAAAGGAGATTGTTCGTAGCTAACTGTCCTCTCCCCACCACGTAGGGTCCTGCGCATATACAACACGCAAACCAAGCGTGTAGCATTCAATGTTACCAAGATGCCATCTGGATCAGGAGCTGAAGGAGAGGTACAGTATTCTGCTACTTGAGAATACACTGGATGCTATTTTATATTAATTGTATTGAAACTGTATCAGAAATGGTGTGACCAGCAGGAGTAGGGAGGTAATCGTGCCCCTGTACTCGGCACTCGTGAGACCGCACCTTGAGTACTGCGTCCAGTTCTGGGCACCGCAGGATGGGAAGGACATTGAGGTGCTGGAGCGAGTCCAGGAAGGGCAATGAGGCTGGTGAGAGGTCTGGAAAACAAGCCTTATGGAGATCGGCTGAGGGAACTGGGGTTATTTAGCCTGGAGAAGAGGAGACTGAGAGGAGACCTTATTGCCCTCTACAGCTACCTAAAAGGAGGTTGTAGTGAGGCTGGTGTTGGTCTCTTCTCCCGAATTGCTAATGATAGGCGAGAGGAAATGGCCTCAAGTTATGTCAGGGGAAGTTTAAGTTGGATATTAGGAAGAAGTTCTTTACTGAGGGGGTGGTTTGGCACTGGAATGGGCTGCCCAAGGAGGTGGTGGAGTCACCGTCCCTGGGGGTGTTCAAAAAACGGGTTGATGAGGCACTTGAGGCCATGGCCTAGTGGTCTAATGGCTAGGAATATGATAGGATAAAGGTTGGACTTGATGACCCTGGAGGTCCCTTCCAACCATAATGATTCTATGGTTTTATGAAATCAAAGGGGCAAATATTTTCCATTCAAGTAATCCATATATCAGATATTTTTGTCTCTATCTCACCTTTGCATTTTGTAAATAGAGAACACTTCAGGTTTCCTTCAGGTGTTGCAGAAATGACTCAGAAAGAACACTTGCAAGTTCAGCTGATTAAAGTAGTAACACAATGTCTTTGGTTGTAAATGTTAAAAATAGTGTGGAAAAATAGTGTGTGTGGTGAATTCTTAATAGGAAGAAGTTCAAACGTCTGCTGTTAAGTTTATTAATGGATAATGCGTAGCAATAATATTTTAGTCAGCAGTCTGAAATTTTTAAAAAGGTAGTCTGATTTTTAGGGAAAATATAAATTAGTGAAATTTTATTGCTCTAAACCTAAGAGGGAAAATAAAGATCTTTCTTCCCCCAAACAGTTTTAAGGGATAGTAAAATAACACCTCCAAACTGGTTATAACCTTTTTAATTCCTTCTATTCCTTTCCTTTTTTTTGTGAAAACATTTGTAACAGTTTTAAAGAGAGTAAAAGAACAGGCCAGGAAAAGGGCATTTTGCCATTTTAAAAGTTCTCTTTAAATTCTTTAATACTAGAGTTGAAAGTAAATGCCTAAGGAACAGGCTTTTACATTGACTGTTAAATAATGTTGTTCTCAAGATTATTACTATTATTTTGATTGCTGGTCTAATGTGACTGCTCTTGGAGTGTTTTGATTAGTAGCTGAAGAGGGATCAAGGACTATTTTTGTTAGCTGTGAAGAATTTATAGCACAGCAGAAAGTGAATTTGAAGGAGCAGTGGTTTTTAAAACATTAATCTTTTAAAATAAAAGTTCTGTCTGGTTGGATTGTACAACTGGATGTTTTTTCTCACTTGAATTCTGCTGAGACGTTCAAGGCACTTGACACAATCATATTTTCAATGTTACAGGCTAGGAGCTATCGGATGTTTCATGATGACAGCATGAAATCATTTTTCCGCAGGCTCAGTTTTACTCCTGATGGCTCCTATTTACTCACTCCAGGTATGTGAGAATGTGTACTATAACTTATATTGTATCTATTATGCTCTAATTTGAATGTGCATCAAGATTTGCTTTCAAACTGCTAGGGAATGCTTATTTATCTTAATTACGCCATTCTCATTCTTCTTACTGAAGAAAATGGAGACTCCGCAATACTCGTCTGTTAACAGTCCAGAACAGTTCTCCTGTGATAAAAAAATATGTTTATGGCATTTTTCTGAGCTGAAACATGTAAATTGCAACAATATAGCTCCATTAAAATAGAATTGAAGAATAATGAGTGGCTTCATTTGACTTGTCTTTTTTTGTTTGTATCCCTTCTTAAGAACATTGTGCAATAATAGTAAAACTAACATGGCAAAGAGGGGAGCAATTTACCCACATAAGCAGTGCTTTATAGATGTCTGACAACATCAAAAAATCTTCAAGGGGGAAGTATATAAAGGAAACAAAACCAGCACTATATAAATATTTTGGATGCCTTTTTAAGTTGTATTCAGGTTGCACAGCTCTTGCCCAAGTGGCAAGCCTAATTCCTGACTAAAACATTTCTGGACATAAAGTGTGTACTCGGTACCTTTTTGAGTTGATGAGTAATGTTTTAACCTTTATTTTTGCAGCTGGCTGTGTTGAATCAGGAGAAAATGTAACAAACACCACATATGTTTTCTCCAGAAACAATCTTAAAAGGTAGAGTTTAGTAAGATCAAAATAACTTTTTTATTAAAAAAAAAAAATAAAATAATGAAATGCTGTTTTCTGAAATACTGATTCTTTCTAAAAGGCCCATGGGTCACCTGCCATGCCCTGGAAAAGCAACTCTTGCTGTTCGCTGCTGCCCAGTCTACTTTGAGTTGAGACGAACATTTAATAAAGGTACTGTAAATCCTGCAGGGAGTATGATTTTACAGCAAATACATGAAAAGGCCAATGTGGCTGTTTAGTATTTTATGCCCTAGCCTTTTAACATTCCATTAAGATAGTGTTGTACCACACCTTAGAAGCTGTTTCCTGATTCTAAGACCCTGAATTTGCCTTAAGTACCTCTTGAATAGCTTTTGATGTAGTGGATAAATGTTCTACTTGGCCTCTTAGGCTACAGAAACACTGTTTAATTTATTTTTTTTTTAACTTTTAACCATTTTGTGTGAGTAAAAGTAAATAACTTGGCTTAGCACTAAAGGAGCAACACAGAGAAATATTTTCTGTTAGTCAAAACTACCCACATCACGGGAGCACCAGAGAGTTGGTGTAGTTTGCAACAACCATTGCTGTTTATTCAAGGAAGCTAAACCTGAAGCAGTGCTGGTGTTACTGGTCAGAACAGGACTTCTGAGGTGGGGGAAGGATTATATGAAGTTGCATAACAACTTACTGAAGATTGAAATCTAGCCTTATTGTGAGCCTGGTGAACCCAGGAGTGTTTATATTTTAACAAGACTGGTCTTACCCTGGTGAAAAGGCACAGCTTTGTCCTTTCTTTAGAGGGCAAGTTTCTAGTATTCCTTAGAGGATTTAGAGATCACCTGTTGTGCCTCTGTATTTTCATCATAATCTTTAGATCCATTGTAGTGGGCTGTTGCAAAGGAAGGAGGCAAGTGTATGCTGTTGGTCTCTGTAGATGTGAGTACCTGACATTATGACCTGTCTGTTTTAGTGCATAGCTGCCATAATCATTGCAGAGCTGAACGGGAGCTCTGTATACTGAGAATTTCTGAAAGCAGTTAGCTTCCAGTGGAAGTTCGAATATTCTAGCCTTACAAAGAACTAATGTTTCAATGGAAAGACTGAAGGAGCTGAATGCAAGATAACACAAATAGAGCTAAATCCATCATTTTGACTGAGTCATACAGAACATGATGTGATGGTGTAAATTTATTGTGATCTTGATTTGTGTTTGTTTGGATTTTCATACTAAAGTGCATATAAATAACGCTGAAAAGTTTCAGCTGGAAAAAATATGGCAAACTTTACAAAACAAAACAGTAGCAATCCAGATGGACAAAACTTCTGCCAATTTCTGTCTTACGCTAAGACAATAGAGGGCAAACTTCAGGCAACAAAAATGTTAGTGCTTGACATGAAACTTTACATTTTATAGAAGTACTGTCTTCTCAGCCATTATCTTGATACTGATTAATAATGAAATCTTTATTTAGATTCATAACTAAGCTAGTGCAGTTACTACCTTGCAATGAATACAAGAGAGAAGTCTCAACATGTTACTTTCTTTGCATTCTAGATGAAATCAGTCAGAAATCAGCTCCTGCTCTATTTAATCTGCCCTATCGATTGGTGTTTGCTGTTGCTTCAGAAGATTCTGTACTTTTTTATGATACTGAGCAGTCCTTCCCCTTTGGTTATGTTTCTAACATACATTATCACACCCTGAGTGACGTTTCATGGTAGGTAATTGTTATATCATTAAGATTTGTTGTAATGGAACTGTCCTTTTTACATGTTGAAGTTTTGCACATCTTGTGTCTTTGTTTAGTTTATGACACACGTGGTCACTATCATTGCAGTGTCTGAACAGCAAGCTGCCTCTTTTTTGCCCTGTAAACTTGAGAATTAGGGTTGTTTCAATGGTTGGGAAACAAGATGCAAGAACTCTTAGGACAAGCAGATGAAAGTTCTTAAGAAATCTTATGTACCAGGTGCCCATGAAAAGTACTTGTTGTTCAGGCAGTGTAACTGGTAATAATGAAGTTATTCAGAGGTTTGAAAGTCACCTCTCTGAGTTCAGATGTCTGTTTCCTGGCCAAATTCTGCTTTGTCTGCACAGCTCCTCTTAGTGGTTCTTCATGTATGGGATGAAGTAATTTATTTGACTTGATGTAGGAAGTCAGAACTGGAGCTGAAAATTGAACCCAAGCCTTAGAATCAGGATACATCCCTCTGCTGGACAGAGCTTCTTCTCTCATGCCTTTATAGCCGGTATACCTAAGCCGAGGACCACATGGAGACCTCTTTTTCAAAAGTTATAATTGATGCTCAGACACTTACAGATGGGGGGTAAGGGATGAAGAAAAGTTCTGACCTTTTCTTTTAATTGAAAAAAAAATAAATATTACAAACAGGTCCAGCGATGGAGCCTTTCTTGCTATTTCTTCCACGGATGGATACTGTTCATTTGTTACCTTTGAGAAGGATGAACTGGGTATACCACTGAAGGAGAAGCCACATATAAATGTCATGACTTACAGTGCAACAGAGAAAAAAGTGAAGAAAAGCCAGTCGCACAAAGTCATTTCCCCAGGCTCCAGGCTGACAGAGGGAACTCCTCCCAGCAGGGCCTCCGAACCCAGCATTCCCACACACCAACCTAGGACACCCACACCTGCTGGTAGGGACTTGTCTTCCACACCTGTTAGCATAAAAAATGTTCCAGTCTCATCCTCAGACGAAAGGAAAATCAGCCAGCCAGCCAGCCAGAGCACTAAAGGAAACCAGCCCAGGAGGATTACTCTCAACACTTTACAAGCATGGAGCAAGACGCCAAGGTGAGATTTATATCACTGTTCCCAGTCATAAATATGAAGGCCAAGATAAGCTGTGCTTGTGTTAACATTTAAAGGATTGGGGTTTAGACATAAATTCCCAGCTCTGTGTCTTGTTGGTAGCTGTCTTGACATGGAACTTTTTGTTCTAGTTGTACTGCAACTGAAAGGTCAAAATGTCTCCTAAATCCCAAGTGTACAGGTTCTGTATTTCTGTCTGAAATGTGAGGTAGTAGCAAAGTTGACCAGACCATTGTGTCTTGTCCACATGGCAGCAACAGGTGTTTGTCTTCAGGTCCCATTTTCTGTATAAAGGTGGTACCTGAAGTCTTCAGCTGACAAGAACTATTTGAAGACTCTTCTGACAAGAAGTATTTTAAGTAAACAATGCACATCCAAACAGGCTCTCAGCGTGCACAGTCATGGGTGTGGGACTTAGTGCATTGATTGAGGTTGTTTCTTAAGGCGAATATTTTCAGAAACTGCCTGTAATCCATATCTTAATTGTCAAACAGCCTGCAATTTAAGATCCCGAGCTGGTGTGCAACAGTAAGGAGTCAGCCATGCAATTAGAAATCTACGCCTTGTCATCAAAACAAGGCTATTTTATAATTAAAGGATATTGTAATAACGTCTCATATGAATGTTTTAATTGCTAGGTAGCTAGGGAGGAAGTGGTGAATGAGAAAGCATGCTAGTGGATTTCATCAACAACCACAAAGAAGAATCTTGGAGATGATGGCTTTCTACACACAAATGTTCATCTCTACTGGAACTAACAAGTTGTTAGGTTCTAGGTAGTTGAAAATTACTTTCGTCTGGAGGGTGAGGTGACTGATGGAGCTAATTAATCTTTTTATTTTTGAGAGCGAAACTGTATTTAATCATATCAACTGATGGTGCCATGAATGTCATCTTGTAGTAGCATGCATGTTGCTACTTGTAAGATTTTTTTTTTATGGTTCAATCCTCTGCTGCTTTTGTGTTTAATTTTTAAGTGCTATCCAGAAGAGATTTAGCAGAAGAAAATAGATTTACGTAATTGTTAGTCGACTTAAGTGGGCAAAACAATTCCCCAGAGTTTTATGAATCTCAAGTGTTAACATGGACAGGGCTAGGGAATAGTAAGTCTTTCAGCAGAACTGGAATCCTTACCAGGTGCCAAGAAACAGGTTAACATCCTTGCCTTTGCAGCAAGTCTTAATTTTAAAATATTTGACCAAGATACTGTGCTGTGAAGGCAAATATCGAGCATTATGCCGCATATAACACACGCAAAAGGACTTTCTAGTGGAAAAGATCACTAGTGGTATTTAAAGTACTTCTAAAAATGCTCTATTGAACATAGAAGAAAAATGCATAGTAAAATAGAACTAAACTACATTTAAATTTAACTAAATCTATCTGAAGTAAATCTTTAAAATAAAGTATTAATGTAAATGATGGCTTTAAAGCAATTGAACTGTTTCTGCTCTTTTAAAGGAGAATAAATTTGATTCCAGTGAAGCCAGATACGCCAACCTCTGTGCATACAGATACAGTTCCTATACCTTCTTCCTCAGAACAGGAACACGGTAAGCTTTTGTGGCTATTAATATCCAGCAAAGTCTTTTGACAGTTAGTTCTTTCCATGATAGACTTCTGTTACAAGCTGTACTCTTACAACACAAGCACAATCAAGCACAAACCTAAACCTAGTTGCAGATCTGAAGCTTCTTGGTGTGTTTGAAAAAGGTGGTTTTTACTATATGAAATGCGTTTTCACTGTGGTTGCTCTTGGGGCAGCTGCTTATGTGCCGATGTGTCACTACAGTTGTTATAGTAGTGGGTGCAGTAGCTGACATTGAAACCAAGAAGAATAAATTCACTTGGATGTTTTGCCCTCCAGGTCCTATAGGTGAGTTTTAAGGGTCCTTGTACTTTTAAGAACATCATTGTTTCAGATACTGGACTCTCAAACCAGGGTTGCTTGGGGTTTTTTTGGTGAGTGCTGAATTGTTTGTGAACTCAACAAACTGATTTGCTTTCTCAATCTGGATTTACTTAAATGATTTTCCTATCTGTTTCAGAGAGGCCATTACCATCTGATGACAGTCTTCAACATCCCCCAGCACCAAAACGTCCTAGAACTGAAGAAATGTCTCTTTCTACAGCTCCTGAAGATCAGATCACCTGTGATTCAAACAAATAAAGGCTAAGTTTTTAGCAGATGTTTTTGCAAATGTTGAACTCGATTCCCGATGAAGGTACCACATGCATATTTGACAATAGTGCTGTGAAGAAAGAAGCTGGCAGTAGAAGACACGCATTTCAGGAATGTAGCTTTGCAGAAGAGGAAATAGTTGGGAAGTGACTTCTAAGTGCGTTTCTACTTCTTGAAGACAGCTTACTTCAAGAAATGCCACAACTTAAGGAAATGAGGGAAACCTGGTATTGAAAAGCCATACAGTAACCTAAGAGCCTTCATCAACACTACTAAGTTGATGTTTATAAAGTAATATGTCTTCCAACAACCTCCTTGGCAAAAGAGTAGAATTTCTAAGGATTTAATCATAATGATGGGAGCTGATGTTCACATGCTCTGAATGCAGCAGCATACTATATGACTGAAACAGAAATCGGAACTTGTAACTGCAAGAGACAAGAAAGCAAAAGAAGCCCTCTAGAAACCTGTTATAAGCATTAAACAGAGGAAGAAAGTTCTTAATTGTTCTGTTTTTGTATTTTTAAAAAATGCAGACATGAGATTTTCCTGAGCCAGCAGGATTTGAGTATATACATTAGGAGTTTCTCCCTTTTCATTTTTCCAAATCTTAAATCCCTTAGCCAATAAAATATAATATGAATGTGGCGTATATTAAACTTCTAAAAGTTTATTTCTTTTTAGCATTTAATACTTGCTATATGATTGAACTAAGACAGACAGATTGAAAACAATAAGACCAAACTATTTGAAAATCACTGCATTCTGTTTTCTGTGGTGTGCAGACTCAGCTTCCAGAAGCAGAATGCTCAGCCACAGTAAAAGCTCAGCTCAAGCTGAGCTTGTCCCCTTCGTTTGCTTAAACATCATGTACTTGTTTTTAAAAAGTAAGAGAATTCTTAAAATGTGAGTAGTTATTCCAGTTTATAATAGGATGTGGAAGTTTTAAACAGAGTTTTCTCTTACGATTTAGCCTACTCATCTATCACGTGAAGCTCCACAACACATAGGAGGGGAAAGCTGCAATTCAAATTAAGGCTCTTTGACTTTCATTCCTCCCTGGATTTGTTTTCTGAGGTGTATAATTTACTTAGTATTTGTTTTCTGTCAGTTTCTAAGAAAGTGGACTGATACTTTATAAAAGAAGAAAAACAAATTATTCAAAAGTGATTCATAAAAATATGAGGAAATATTAATAAATGCCTATGTTAGATCGTTTCAAGCAAATTAAGTATGTTGCCTAGAATTCAATTTCTACAGAAAAAATTTCAACATTTGACTGTAACTTTGCTTTCAACCACTGAGATGAAATGAAGCTTCATTAGACTTGGATTTTCTTATAGTGAGGAATATAAACAATTACCAAGCAAAGCTGCCTCTAAAACTGTTTTCCTCAAAAAGTTTATAGAGATACCTAAATTAAAGTTTGTAGAGCTCTCTGACTTGATAGCTAAACCAGATATTTGTAACTAGCATGCATTGCTGGACTTGCTTTTATGTATTTTGTCCAGTTTAAGTTATAAGAATACTGGTATTTCATCTTTCTGTGGGACAGTGGCGCTCTCAATACAGTGCTGCAGTGTTTTGTTTTGTGCACTGCAAAGGATCCTTTGAAATCAAGCTTATACTTCTAAATATTAATTGCAAAGCTATCCTGATAGGTATTTTATAATCTTGTTTGGTTTTGTTTTTTTTTTACACAGCGTATTTCAATATGAACTATTATTTCTGCTGAAAACTGGTAGGTTAGGTATATTATTTTAGTGTTGTTGGCATACCTAGCTTCTGTGGTCTTCAGTGTTCAGATACAATTAATTTCATACCACAGCCATTCAGGTGGCACCCGCATTTGCTTATATGGTTGCTTAGCCTATTTTTGCTCTGCTTTGCAATTTCGTTGGAGCTGTAAGCTTAATGTGGTTTCACTGCTTCCATCTGAGATTTTTTTTCCACATCAGATCTGTCAGAATACTCTACCTGGTATTTCGTCTTCCCTAATAGGACTTACATTTAGTTCTTTCCTTTAGTTCTAGTTGTCTCTTGCCACTACGATTTCCTACTTCTCTGTTTATTTGGTTAGTTACTATTGTCAAATTAATACGGCACTTTTAACCTTTTTCTATAAATGGATGACATCGTTCATATAATAAGTTCCTCTCTGTAACACTGTGACAGTCAGAACTGTAGATTCCCTGTTTCTGTGGTCCCTGTTTCAGTTTCCCAAGGGACCTTCCCCACATACCATTCACACTTGAAATATTGAAAACTATTCTCATACTGTTTATCAAAAATAGGTTCTGTGTTTTGTTGTCAGTTGTGTACTAGACTGTTCCAAGTCAGGATGTGCTCAGTGCTATTTCTGTTCTTTACTGCTTCATAAAGTGATGTATTGCATAGACACAATTCTTCCAAGGGTGCTCTTCAAGTTTGACTTAAATGTTATTTTTTATTGGCCAGCTGAAGTGCTAGTACTTCAAATGGACCCTGAGTTCAAGTCCCAGCTGTGAACATGTTGTAGGTGTCATCTCCTTAGATCACGCTTTGTTTAGTGCCTTCTGTTAAGGATCTTACCTACTTTAAGGACTACTACCCTGCTCGTACTACCTCGATGAGATAGCGTTATGGAAAAATGCCCTATCTACATCTTTCAACCTCGCAGCAGTAGGAAGGGGGAGCTGAACTCATAGAAGTAACTTCTGTGAGAGGCAGCAAATTACTGTTAAACTCTGGGAGCCATGGAACAATTCATCTGGGGTGTCCAAGCCCTGATCCCATCAACACATTTGGTACCAGTGTATGTCAATGTCTAGCAGGCCAGTTCCTTGAAAAAACCAAACAAAAACACACAAAAAACCCAAAACCCAAAAAAACTCACAGTTGCACTAAGTCATTTCCCCAGGCTGTAGGCTAACGTAAGGGTCTGCCTGAGCAGCAAGGTTGGACCAGAGGACCTCCAGAGGTCCTGTCCAACCTCACCAGTTCTGCAATTCAGTGTATGCTGCCATTTCCTGCTTGGCACTGTTTGAACGAGCAAGTGATTTAAGATTTAAGATGGAAAAGTTACTTACCAGTCATGGGAATGCACTGAGATATGTGTTCTTCATGTGCTGTTTCTTCCTGTATTCCTCAGAATGTCATGGATTTTGCATGAAGCATAATGAAAGGTGGAGAATAAACACATCCACTACAGCTACTGCACAGATAGTCTTCTGGGTTATCTGATAGCATAAATATCTGTGGACTTATACAGGCTGTTTCAAAAAGATGGAGTCAAATTGAAATTGAAAATACAATGAAATTTTTTTTTTTTATGTAAGTTCAGTGGAGGGTTGAGAAAGCCCTGGCTGCAGCAGCACAAACCATGAGATTTGTGTAAAAGTGCAGGGTGACCACTGGATGTCACTCTGCTAACAGGATTCCTCCTCCCGGGGCTGTGGAGAAAAATTGCTGCCAGCAGCAAGAAGGGGAAAGAAAACACAAATTTACTTTTTAAAAACAAGTTGTAGGTGAATCTATGTAACAAATGTACCTTATCACCAAATTATTTCTATTTTTTTCTACAAGTTTCCTTCTAAGAAGACAGATTTCCTTTCTTATGAAATATGTTTTATAATTGACTAAGGAAAGTAAGTCCCTACTGTGACAGCCTTTTTCTGTTGGAAGATGTAAAATGGTAAACCTGAAATGCCACACGCAGCCCCAAACTTTCCAAGAATGTCTTAAGTGTCACTTCTGTTGAAAAGCTCTTTGGAGAAGTAATGAAAGGATCTGGTGGATCGTTTGGTTAGTGTACACTCCAGCCAGCTTTCAATTGTCTTGCCATGAGTTTCCAAGCTGTGACACACAGGTTGGTAGAAGTACACAAAGTATTTCAATGTCCAGGAACTGCTGCTGCCGCCAGCAGTGCTAGCACCTACCACTGGGTGGGAGCTGGCATGCCCAACCCAACCCGTAAGTCAGAAACCAGTTAATCGTGTGTCTGTGTAACAATACCATTGTATCTGTCGTAATCTGTTTTAAAAGGTGGTGCTGCCATGTTATTTGTCTTCCAGCCCATCAAAAGCACATGAAAAAAGTGAGGGCAGGGTCAAAGCTGCAGGTGTCTAGGAGAGCAGCCATGGTGAGGGCAGTCACACAAAGCTGCTGCTGTCTAGGAGAGTGGCCGTGGAATGTGACAGGTGAAAGGGCAATTCGCGAACACTCCTCATGTGTGAAGTGTGTTCTGTGTGCAAAAGCAAGATGTACAACTCATTACTTGTGTGTCACTTTTTATTCCTGTCTAGAAAGATACTTGTTGCTTCCACCATATGTCAGGCTAGTGCTGCCCAGTCAGTGATCTGTCTTTTACATTGTTGAGTTATTGCTAGTTAAAATCATGAGGATCTTTTGCTCCTCAACAAAAACATATGTGGACATATCCCCTTAAATGCTGCTGTGAGCCACTGAACTAGTGGCTATATACATAAATAGCTGGTGGTTTCAAATAGATTTTGGAACTTTTTAGATGGGGGAGGATTCACCACTCTCTTGCTTCTGGACTCTCTAATGTGTAATAATGGTTAATTTTTAGACAACTGGACATCATGCTGCCTGTACTATTGATGTTAGTTTTCTTCTATCTAGCTACCTGTGTTAATATATCTTGTAATTATTTGGCCACTGCCTTTTTGTCAGAACTTGGTATTTGCCTATGGATTCAAAATGAAATCTCTGTATTTTGTACACACATGCAATGTGTTTACACCAACTCCATTTCTTATAAAGAAAACCAGGCTTAACAAGGTAACTATATTATATGTGTGTTTTCTGCTGTAGCAGTTGCAGGCCTGTGAAGAAGAGGCAAACTGGAGTTATGCATAGCACGTTATGCGTTACACGATAACAGGATTTGCTATATGAAACCTATCTATGTTTTATATGTCGCTTCATGCAACTATAAACAATTTTTCTGTTGTAGTTCAAAGGCTGGAGATCATTGCTACATGGCAATAACAAATTTCATTGCTGAATTTATGTAGACAAATCAGTATTGCAAGCACATGAAACTGGAGAGAGGTTATTCTTAAGCATCAAACATAAAACACTGGAACAGGTTGCACAAAGAGGTGGTGGATTCCTTGTCTCTGGAGACGTTCAAGACCAGGTTAGATGGGGCCCTGAGCAACCTGGTCCAGTGGACGATGTCCCTGTCCATGGCAGGGGAGTTGGACTAGGTGACCTTTAAGGTCCCTTTCAACTCAAGCGATTCTCTCATTCTGTGATCAAGGGCCAGATTTTCAGAAATACTAAGAGCTCATGAATGGGTTGGACTAGATGATCTTTAGAGGTCCTTTCAAACCAAAACAAAATCGTCCTATGATTCTACAATAAGTAGAGGTTGTGGCCTGATGTGTGAACAGTACTGTTGTCAGTGTCTAAAAGCTTCTACAAACAGAAGATACAACTCTTTAATGTGAAGAATTATATGGAAACTGCTTGTTTTACCAGTGCTTCTAACTCGCCTTGTAGGTCAATGAGTATCTCTCACAAACAGAATCTCCCTTCTGCTTCTGACCATATGATTTTTGCTGACGTACAAGTATGTCTGGGCAAATATAGGAAATGTGCTACTTCTAGTCTCATTTGACAGATGAGGAACACCATCAAGTACCTTCTCCTAACTTTTAAACTCCTGTTTGGTCAAAGCGGAAGTGCCCATAGGATGTTGAGGCTTACCAGCTGGACTCTCATCCTTCTGCACTTTCATGGGACAAGGACAAAGCTTTTAAAGCAACAGGCAGAAAGGTATTTTGTAGCAGCCCGAAATCTAGAAATCTCTTAGGTACCCGTGTGTACTCGGAGTCCATAAAGGAAATCATGGTCAGTCAGGTAGATGTGAGAGAGTGCTCCTACCCAGTGATGCCTCCAGATTTTCTCTCTGCCTCGTGGAAGGTGGGAAAGGGCCTTATTTATGGAAGAGCAGAAGGGTGTAGACAGAAGTGGAGATGATTAGGAGAGGAGAAGTTACAGGTGTGGATTAATTTTTTTGAGCGGGAGAGATATTTGAGGGCTAGTACCTGAAGGAGAAGAAACTGGCATTTGGGAAAAAGAAGTGGATAGGAAGCCCGAGTGCAGAAAGCCTGAATAGTGGTAGGTGGCGAGGAGGGAGTTCAGTATCATTGGGAGTTCCTGTGCAGGATGTCCAGTGGTGATCCTTCTCACCCAAGAGCACCTGGGTTTCCAGGTTGTGTTATAGTTGTATTACTGCTTTTTTCAAATTACTTTCTCTGTAATGGGAAGGCTCTTTTCTCGCCACAAAACTCCTAGATTTGCATTCTCCTACTAGCTGGTGACAGTATTTGGGGAATGCTCTCAAACTAAGTAGAAACTCACCTCTACTCTGGATTTAATGCCTACTCCAAGACATTTCTTACCATCTTTATATCTTCTTATTGATTTTTCTAAAAAATTATTTTTTGTTCCTTTCCACCTGTTGAACAAGAAACTTTGGGAGTAGGCTTCTACAGGAAAGAGTTCTTTCAGGAGGAAAATACAACAGGCTGACTTCAATCAAGAGGTCTCCTCTGTGCTGCCAGTAATGAAACAGAGCACAGCCCCTCCTACTCTGCTCAGCAGCAGTGTGTCAGGCAAGTCTGAAGGCTTTTCTTGTGGCAGCTGGCGTGCAGGCTCTAACCTTTGATTAGCCACTGTCCTGGGCTGAGGTGACATACTACCCCAGGTTGCAGGAGCATGAACTTGCACACATATCCAACAGAACCTCTGGCTGTGGGAGCAACCAGCCAGAGGTCTTGGCAGTCTTAACGGAGAGACTGATGTGAATTTTGGTATTGTGAAAAGTCTACTACCAGGTAAAGAACATTCAAGGTGCAAGACAGTACTACATTCACCAGGTATTTTTGCCTGCTCCCTGTCTTTTCCAGACAGGCCCACTCAGGAGATCTCTCAGTCCTCCCTTGGCAGCACTTACACTGCCAATAAGCTCTGAAGCAAAATCCCTGCATTTGGTATCAATTATTGCTCTCCCTGACTAGCCCAGAGTCCCACAGAGCAGGTCTGTTCTTCCTCACAATTTGGATTTTGGGGCACTGCCATTTTCTCAACGCAGTTCCTTCAGGGAGCTGGCAGAGCTGCTTGTTGCAGAGCTTGTAGGTGCTAAGGTTGCCCTGACCTGGCTGCTCAGGCCTTTATGGAGTGGCCTTTCCTCTGCCACTGCTCTTTTTCTCCCTCTTCCATGTATGAGAAGGTCTTCCATGTGGTCTAATAATGTTTCTGTGACCTGTTGAGCCTCCCTCCCTGCCTGCCCTGCTGTCCGAGTGCTCCACTGCCCGGGCTGCAGGTGCTCAAACACCAGCTGAGGAGCTGGAACGTGCAAATGGGGAGCAGTTAGGTTTTTCCCCTGCCAGCCCCCTTTTATGTCTGCCAAACCAGCATACACTGCTGTTTTTCTTGAGCCTGACAGCCACATTCAGCCAAGTGATATTGCTGAGAATCTGGCTGCTTATTCCCTCAACTGAAAACCCCAGAAAGCCATGGCCCTGAGGCCTCTTGGCCTGCAACCTGAGAGGGTTTGCCTCTTAGAGCATGAATAATTAAAAAGGTTCACAGATTTCTTTCTGTCTGGAAACTGGTCATAAATCGGAGCTTGTCCAGGGACTCTGAAAACCTGATCCTGGTGCTCTTGAAAGGAGAAGAACCTGTTTTTGTCTTATAACAGGGGAGCTATTGGGATCTTTTCTGTATGAACTGATTGATGTTTGCCTTAGATCCCCAAAGTTTCGGTGTTGGAGTTTTTTTGTGCTCTCCAGTTATTTAAAGTTGGCTTGTTGCAGCCACGTTAGGTTCATTCTATGCTTCAAGTAGATATACATGTGCATGCACTCTTGCCTACTATATGGATGACCTTCTTGAGTACTTTCCATTTAAAATGTTTTTCTTGCTTTGAATTACATTAACCAGGAAATCTTAATTTTGAAGGGCCTCATTTCTCTGACACGTAGGTTCTTCCTTCGCATGGTGTGATTCTTCAGGCACAGTAATGATGGTGATAAGTATCATCAGGTTTTGTCTCAGTATAAACTTCTCCTGTGTATTTAGTCAGCAAAAGTAAATAAACAAGCTGGAATAAAGAATTCTTAAATGCTGTTTGCTAAGGGAAATGGAAATAGGCCAGAATGAAATGGGAGTGGCTATGACTATCTGTGTGATCTTAGCCTGCTTAATTGAACTAGTTTAAAATGGTAGTTTGAGCTAAATCACTGAGTGCTGCCTCCTGCATACCGTGAGCTGCAGGAGCCTTGTGGATGTTTTTGTTTTCCCATTTCCTGGCACCAATGGGGGTTTCACCAGCTGGATATGCTTACAAATAAATAGCAGGGCAGGAAGAAAGTATGGATTTGCTCTGCAAACAGAAGAGAGATAATATGTTGGCTGTGTGCTCTGGTATTTTAAACTTGATGCTGCATCTCTGCTGTATGATTGATTATTACAAGAAGGCAATGTCTGGAGCCAGAAACAAGCTAAATCAGTGTTTCTTGCTTGCATATACAGTAATAGCACAGAACAGTTTTCTGCTGCAGTATTTTGTCTAGATAAAAGTGTGTGTGATTTAGAGCAGACAGTACAGTAACAAGGATCAGTTATTGGTCATTGCAGTATACCTCTTAGAATGGTGACTCCTCTGTAGTGGGAACCTGTGTGCTTGTATAAAACAATTGCACTTTGTACCTAGATAATGTTCTTCAGCCAAGAAAATTGGAGCATTTTGCAAATGCCTGGTATGTATTAGCTGCTGGAGTAGGTGCCGGTAGTAAATACACTGTTGTTTCTATTTCACTCACAGGATTCCCAGAAACAGGGAAGCAATTTTCAAAGCGGCATTGAAGGTTTGCAACAACTTAGGAGTATTGTCAAGTGTTTCCACACTTTCTATTTCTACAAAATTTGCAAATCTAAGTCACGTTGTTTATAGTAATTCCTGCCAGGAGCTATCTTAGCATGTGACAGGATTTGACCTCCTTTTTGGTAGCTGTAATATAAAGAATTTTATTTTTCTATCTAGCTAACAAAGCAGAATCCAAATCCTCTCATGTAGGCCGTGGAAGTTCCTTTCCTTGTACATTTTTAGTCAGCTTAGAAGAATTTGTGATAGTGCAGAGAATGTAGTGGGAGGGGCGTGAGAGAGAGAAAACATAATAAAATTATTGAGAGTAACATTTGGTCACAGCAGTCATAAGATAAAGAAATTCGGGAGGTTGGAACATTAAAACTTTACTTACAAGCCATTTCAAATATGAAGGGCATCTGAACTACTTGGCCTTTTTTCTTCCTCCTTGCTTTCTGCAGTAAGAGCTGATTTTCACTTTTATAGTTTCTGATTGGAAAACTCAAGATTAGATTTGGAATGAATTAAATATGAGCTATGAATCCATAAGCGTTAGGGTCACCGTGGGAGAGGTAATATAACCTTATCTATTGTACATGCATTCTTGCTACACAAATTGTTACTGTAACAAATAATTAGATTTTATAAGAATAACAAACAATTTCAAATATAGCCTCTTAGTTTTAACAGCAGAATTCAGATGCAATCTGCTTTCTAGTGCCTAATAAATTCGGGATCATGTCTGAGCATTTACTTAAAGTAGCCACATGATGGCAATATTGCTAATCTTTAACTTTATTAATTTAACCAATTTGCTAGCTCTGTTTTTGATTCAGAATAAGGTATATAATTCTACTAGAAAACTGAAGTTCCCTGTTTTTTAGAGGAAATCTTTCTTTCATGATTTAACATATATATATATATGATACCTGTTGTATACGTGGTCCATGTTTACATCCCTGACCTCAAGGGGGAAAAGCGAACAGTGATACCACTTGATCTGTGACACCACATAGTCGTAGCTGTGCTGTACCATGTGTCTGGGTGATGCTAAGGCTTTGGAAACAGGCATTAGTCATATGATGGGAGAGTAGCAAAAAGAAGAAAGGAAGTACAAAGCAAATATGTTTTCTCTGTAACTGAGGACAGAATTTTTTACAGTCCATCATTTCTGATAAGCCCCACGGAGCAATTACTGTGTGAATTAAGTCACAAAGGTGTTTTTGTTCTCTGCATTAAAGAATGTGCAAAGCTCGGTACATACCCTCTACACTACCTGTCTGGGGGAGATCTCTGCAACCCCACACAGCCCACTGCAGAGTGAGGACCTGCTTCAGACCATCCACCAAATGACTGCCAAGCACGAGTGCCTTGGGAGTGTCTTGAGAGTCCCCAGCATGAATGAGGGCAATGTAGAAAGGCTTCTGGCAGAGGATCCAGTAAAAGGATGGGGAAAAAAAAAGCAGAAGCTACCTGTGGCCGAGGAAAGAGAGGTTCTTACGTGAATGGAGACGTTCCCAAGTGAGCATACCAGCACCAAGGGCTGGTTACTGAAGAAAGGGAGGTAGAGAAAGGCACACTGAGCCAGCAGTGGTAACAGTCAGGCGACAGCAGCAAGGATGCGTGGAGGTAAACTCGGTTCTGCCCTGAAAACTGTGACACTGAAATCAAACCGCTTTATGAGGCACTCTGTGGGTCTCAGCTCAACACAGACAGGTTTTTAACAGGCAGCACAAGGAGAAAATGCTACTTTCCCCTTTTTTTCTTTTTTCTTTTTTTTTTCCTTTTTTTCCATTTTATGAGCTGCAGTGGAACCAGTAAAAGGATTGTCCCTCATGAGAACCAAGCAATTTCTGAAATGGTACAGCTATAAAACAGGAGAACAGGATCTGGCACCAGTGAAGGACCTCAGCCGAGTTTAAGCAAGATGTTCATTAGTGTCTTTAGATTCTCCATGTGATAAATATGGACAAGTTTTGGTGGAGACTGGAGGAAAAATGTGTTCTTTTAGCCAAAGTAACTATCATCTTGACAAACATTTTGCTGGATTGTTATTTGAATGAATATTTAATGTAAAACATGCAACCTGCTCTAATAAGAGCACATTCATAATTTCTAGCATGCTAGTCCTGTCCAAAATTCACTTTGGCTTTGCTCTGGGTAAGGGATACCTTAAGAAGGAAATGTTGGACTGCAGCTACACTTGGCTGAAGCATACAGTACATGAACAGCTGTAGAAGCCAGATTTACTGCAATAACAGAGGCTGCTAAAATCCTGACATGACTTTGATTTTTTTCTTTTTATGAAAAAGTCCAATATAGAGTTTATGACTTCTCATACAGCTATTTATTTTAGGAATAAGAGACCTGCCAAAGACAGCAGGTAGTTAATACCCAATTCAGACTGCATTTAAATGGGAAAGGACCTACTGGCTACATCCTTGGGACTTTGTGACTAACCTACTGGGAGCTGTAGGTGGCTTTTTCCACGGGCATTCAGATGAAATGTAAGTTGAAGTGGGCTCTCAATATCTTGAATATATCAAAGTTTAAATCACACGTAGCAGACAATTCAGCTCATCCTCTGTGGAAATATTCCTTTCCTTTGGACACGAAAGATAGGCCTGCTGTATATGGTATTGAGCTGGGATACAGACTCAATCCCTGCCTGTGTCCAAATGATAGGGTGTGTTACCCTTACTCAGAAATAAGTGTTATGGTGCTCTGCCACCCTCCAGTGTCTGAGATGCTGTCGTGGTTTAACCCCAGGCAGCAACTAAGCACCACACAGCTGCTTGCTCACTCCCCCCAGGTTGGATGAGGGAGAAAATCAGAAGGGAACAAGTGAGAAAACTCATGGGTTGAGGTACAGACGGTTTAATAGGTAAAGCAAAAGCCACGTGCACAAGCAAAGCAAACCAAGGAATTCATTCATCACTTCAGGCTGGCGTTCAGCCATCCCCAGGACAACAAGGCTCCACCACCTGCAACAGTTACTTGGGAAGACAAATGCCATCACTCTGAACATCCTCCCTTCTTCTTCCCTCAGCTTTATATGCTAAGGATGACACCATATGGGATGGGATATCCCTTTGGTCAGTTGGGGTCAGCTGTCCCTGCTGTGTCCCCTCCCAGGTCCATGTGCACCCCTAGCCTACTCACTGGTGGGGTGGGGTGAGGAGCAGAAAAGGCCTTGACTCTGTGTAAGCACTGCTCAGCAGTAACGGAAACATTTCTGCATTGTCAACACTGAGATAGCTGAGATACAGAGAGATGGGCTGAGTTTGGCAAAGTTTTAGGTCCCTTGAGGCATAGAAGAATTTCAAAGCCTACAAACAAATCAGAGTATGGTGACAATAAATTTAAGGTATATTATCAAGGAATTTAAGCTATGTTCTGTATCTTGAAGGTCTTTATTTATTTATCAAGAGAGCAAACTACCCATGGTGTAATAAAGTGATGATTATTAACTTGGCCATCTTTAATGTCTTGAATCATCAGAAAGGAGGATATTTATAAAGAGCAGGTAAGACTCTTTTTATCCAGGTTTCCTTCAGAAACCTCAGATCTGCTTCAGTTGAGTTTTTTTCTTAAAGAAAAATCAAAAATTCGTCCATTTTACTCTTCAGCAATTGAATTAAATCTTCAACTGGCCACTGCTAGTTTGCAGGAGACAGATTAATTTTGCATCTACCAAATCCTGCAGCTGAAGCAGTTCAGAATGCCACCTGCATCATTTCTGTTAGCCAACCATTGGCAATGCCAAACCCTCGGGCAAGGCCAGCCCTCAGTAGACGTGTATCACTTACTAATAGTTCAGTGGCAATGATGACTTTCCTTCACCTCTGTCAACTGAGCAGTTTGCTAATGTAAAAGAAAGAGAGGTAGAGGGGTCAGCTGCAAAACTCTGCTAGAAGGCAAGCATGGTACTGTTTCCCATAGTGGAAAGGACAAGTAAAAAAACTCTGTTAAAATGCAGCACTGATTAATCCATATTTTTTTGAATAATGTTTTCTGACTAAAAGCACCCTCAGTATCTAACTTGAAGCATTGCTTCTTTCAAGCTTCTTTTCGCCTGATCAACACTGGAGAATGCTTGCCTGCTGTTGATGACAGGAAAAGGAAAGTTACAGTGTTTGTGATTAGGATGTGGATGTACAATCAGTGCTTCATAAATCCAGATGTTTTTGTCTTTAAAGAGTTTATTGTCTAGTTACTGATGCAGCAACGGTAATGACCCATTGCATGGGAAGACAAGTATCTATTAATTATCCCTAGAATTAGAATTATCCCTAGAATAGAATTATCTAGGGATGAAAGGATGAAGATACAGAATGAAGGTGGAGCTTCATAGTGTATTTTTCTTAGAATTGTCTCTAGTTTGGTAAGGTTTTAAAATGCAGCAGCACCTTCCTGCCAGCATGGAGTCAACCACATGGATTCATATAGGTCATACGTTTTCAACATTCACAATCTGATATCTGAGTGTCAACCATAAATAAAGGAACAAATGCTAGTGTTAACCCTGGTCATGTCTCATCGCTAAAGATTGATCAAAAATAATAATAATTAGTACATGAAAGAAGTTTGCAGCCAGTATGTTAAAAAGCTGTACAAACAACACAGATCTCTTCTAAATGAGCAGTTATATCCAGCACGCCAAGTTGGTGAAAAAATATGCAGACATGCTAGAGAAATCAGGAGGGAGCCAACTACAAAACTGACCTTTGAAACCTGTTTTCTTGTGCTTGGCACTGGTGACCCATGTTTGGCATTTCCCTTGCATTATCTAAGTTGGGATGGTAAAACTAAATAGGTTTTTTGGTGCTCTGTTTAGTAGCTAGTGATACCATCAGCTTGTGTCTGAAAGGTGCAGAAACATGAGTTTCATTCTTCATCTCTGAACAGTGTGTGAGATGACCTTGTAATATCCCAGAGACAATGAAGGTTAAAATTTAATTACTTATTTAGGCAAAGTGAGTGGTTTACTTCAGACAGTCTAAGCATACAGGTCTTAGAAATGTGACTGTCCAGTGTACAGGCTGATATTCAGTATTTATAATGTATTTGTTACAATGTATGTATCTATATCAGGAACCTCAGTCAAGGTGTGTTCATCTTGCTTACAAAGCAGCCAACAGACTAGAGGTGGCTGGAGAATGGTTAACTATAGCAGCTGAGCTTTGACAAACAGCTTGTCGAGATGTTTAGCTGGGAGTGAAAGGGCTGGTGTTTCCCTTCCTCTCAGGAGGTGATGGAACTCGCCAAGGAGAAAACAAAGAATGCAGGTGGCCAAAATATGTCTTCAAAATGTCTTGCAGAAGGAATAGAGAGAACTTTAGATGATACTGGGGAAAAAGAAGCAGGCCTTGCAGCAGATTGGATCAGCATAGGTTGCTACAGGACTGGCCATGTTGAGAGAGAGTCTGAGCTGCGTGCCTAGAGACCATAAGATCTCCAGGGGAAAAGAGGGCTAATTTCAAAGGTCTTATGTCCATGAAGCGTGAGCTTCTGTAATGACCAATATTCTCCTGTTTTGACTTTTGAAACAATGAGACATTTGGAAGTTCTGTTCAAAGCCCATTTCTGGTTTTATGGGTCAGCTTGCTTGTGTCTGGCATGTAACTTCTGCCATGAGGTTGCAAACTAAAAGCCGGAAGACTCCTCATTGCAATCTCGCATTGCAGTAATATACCAAGAGATCCCCAGCGAGGGTCCAAGGCTGAATGCTGCCCAGAGTCCAGAGGCTGGATGACCTTAGAACTGCAAAGAGCTGCACCACACGGTAAGGTGACCAGCATTTCTGGTGGGGCATCTGTCAGCAAATGGTGCCAGGAGTTATGTGTGAGTGTGGATCCGGAAGCACAGTGTTCATCATGTGTCTGAGTCACTAAATAACACTTTTGTATTACTGGGAATGGAAATATGTTTTCCTCACTCCCACTTTTCTGCTGCTGGCAATTTATGTAACTATAGCTGCAAAGTGATGATTTTCCCTCATTGTAGAGAAAACAAATACCAAATCCATAAAACTATAGGAAACACTAACAATCGTAAAGCTGACTCACTGAGACAACAGTGCTCAGTGAAAGGAAAATATTTTACTAAAATGTCCTGTTTTCCAGGTTCTTCCTCTTCAACTACCTTCCAAGAGTGAGGGGACTTAACATGATCTAACTTTACATACATGATATAACCCAAATCTCATGTAACTTTATCTGATTTTTACACTACAATTGATTCTGTAAACAAAATACTGAGATAAGTGTATTTTCTGTGTTCTGTATAAAAATACATAATAAAGATAAGAAGCTAATGGTGTTAAAATAAATCTTAAACTGTAACTGTTAAAATAAAACTTTCAAACAATCTGAATAAATTCAAGCAACTTCAACACATGTTCTTGATTAATGGCCAATGTAAGTGAGAGCTCTTATTGTCTTGGAGAGTGCTTCAGTTTTTGTATTATCTTTAAGTGATGCATCTACAAAGAGATTGCAGAAGTGTTTATGCAGTTAAAGGTTTGCATGAATCATTACAGTATTTCCCTTCTATAAATGCTTGTAATGACCATATTTCAACTTCTCAGCTCAAGCAGACTGTTCAGCTTAACTGTACATACAGAAGTTTATAAGGTTGTCTCTTTTATGAAATAGTCTTGACTGCAGCAAGGCAAAGAATGGTGATACTTCTTTCACAAACATGGATTTGATGTAAGAACTTGGATTTTACATCATACAAGTTTGCAGAAAGGAAAGGAACTTTAGGTTATGTTCCAACAACTACTTTTTGATTTCTTTTTTCTTTCTGTACTCAGGTTCTTCGTAGTTGACTTCAGCCATGCTGGCTAAGTCAGTGGAAGTTTCCATAACCTGTTTGAATATTTTCTTTAGCTTTTGTTCTTGTGTGGTCCCATTTTTTCTGTTATTAACTAGATCAGCCCAAGTCCTGAGCAAAACTGTGGCAAAGTCCTTGACCAATAACCTGCCAAATAACTCTCAACTCCCTTCTGTGGGACTTACTTTGTTGAATTTCTTACTGTGCAAGTATGTACTGTGTTTGTGTCAAGTCCTATCTATGTTCAGTCAGCATTTCAACTTACTTAGAGTAGTTAGATGCAAATGTGATGTCAACTAGTCAGTGGTGGTAACAAACTGAACTGCTCGGCTCAGATTAGGACTAGAGGACTGGATAGTTTGTATGTTGTCATAATGTTACATCATTGTAAAGGATGTTTAGGGTGATGTCTGACCATTTCTTCAGTTTTTTCATGTTATTTTCCCAGTGTTGAGCAGTTGACAAAGATCTCATTGCATTCTACCTCTCTATCAGGTCAGTGATATCTTAGAAAGCTGGTGGAATTTTTTGCCTTTATTTTCAGATGTGTATTGGTTGCACTCAGTAGCAGCTGTGGGGGGCTCACCGTTTACATAGATGTTGAGTTTCAAGCTACTTTGGAACACTTTTTAAGTGTTTGAGTTTTTTTATTCTTTGGACTTTTCTTTAGTGGTTTTTCTCTTCCTTCACCTTTCATTTCCCTTAGGCATAGTATGTGATGAACAGAAATCATACACTGACTAGAAGTTTTCATATTTGTTGCAAGTAGAATAAGAAGAAACATCTAGTGAAATAAACACAGTGATGTGCAGAAACAAGTCTAGCCAGTACTTCCTAAAATTAGTGTTCCGTGCTCAGCCCACCTTCAGTTTTTGGCAGACAAATTTCCATCTACAGGTCCTAATCCCTGCTGCTCATTTAGTGTGGCCATTGATTCCTCTCACTAGCAACGTCCTTCTGTCAATCACTCCTGACACTATCCACTCCCTAAGAAAAATTAAGACATTTTCTTCCCTATTTGAAAAGATCTTTTAATACTCCCTCAAGCTTTGTATTTAAAACTTTAATTGCCAGATAAGAAAATGGGAAAAACTCTTCTGGTTTATTGTGTCCAGCTCCCTTTGTCCAAGGGAACGACATCTCATTATGCCTTTCATTAAGCAGCCACACTCCATTTTAATATCCATTTTATTGCCTGCCCTTGCTAGTCTTATTAGAAGACCAGTCCAGATATTCATTATCTGATAGCAGCAAATATTTTAATTTTAAGTAAGATTCCTTTCTGGCTTGATTTTTCCTTTGCAAATGTTATCTCTCTGCATTCTTGTTAGGAAAGCCTAACCTTACTTTATTCTTTGATCTTCCTTTATTAAAAAAAAAAAAAGCAGCTTTCAAAGAGTTGTTCTTGTGCAAATAATTGAAAATGATACAAACATTAGAAAATTTAAAAAAATACTTCAACCTGTGATCTTCCAACAGAAACCCAATAAAATACAATAATGTGCTTTTGCACCACTTTTACCTTGGTTGTGATACCGAGGGACAAAGTTCCTAAAGAAAATCCTGAATCCTGAAGATTTTACAGGTACAGAATGACCCATTATCTCTCCCCTCACATGTGAACTATTTGTGAGAAAGTACAACAAAATAAGATAATATGCAACTTATGGGTTCCCAGAAAGCCTGCTGTTATAAATTAAAAATAAATCATTCACATAAACAAGAATACACATTACAAAACCTAGTGCAACAAGTCACTGACAGTTACTTTAAGGAAAATACAATGCACCATACATACATTTCCAGAAACATTTTGAGCTTTTGGAGTTTTTTTAGAATAATTCCTTTTAAGATCCCAGCAAGCCTAAACAACAGACTCATTGTCTTTGGGTTTCATTACTTAGGCAAGGACCAAGGAGATGACTCTGGCTTGCATGGTACTGGTCCCATCTCAACAAGCAGCCGGTACCTTGCCCTTGTGCTGCCAAAACCCTCCAAGAACATTTTGCAGCTGTAATGGTGAAGATGGCATTTGTTTAAAAAGAAGCTTTTCCAGCACACTCAGGTGTACACTGGCTTATTTCTCAACATTTTGCCATGTTTGGCTTTCACAGAGGTTGGAGGTTGGAACGTCTCACCCAGTCAGGCCTTGAGGCTTCTACAACAAGTTGTGAGCATCCCCAGGCATTTTCTGACTCTTCGAATGGGAGCGAATTTCCCTCTGTACCAACTGACAGCAGCTGTTCAAAGGTTTGCTAATTTGGTCACGCATAATGAATTGCGTGACACTTCTTCCCTGCTCCAGACCGTGCTGTTCTTACTGTAAAACAGTGTTTTTACAAGTGGACAGCATTCACAGTGCCACTTCTAATTTCAGGAGGATTTCACCAGGTACACGTGTGTATATTTGGTATGCTAATAGCCAATTGTAGTGAAGTTTAAATTGTGCATTACTGGTCTCAGTGTTTCTGGCACGTGGCCCACATACATCAGTGATTATGTTACTGGAGTTATGAATTTTCTCTCTGCTTCGTTATATTGGAATAGCTGTGTAATGTAACTTTTAAAACTCAAATATACTCAAAACGAATGTGGATGTAGAAAATCTGGGATGTTGGGCTTGCAGCATCTGGGTTTGCATTTTCTACATCTAAATGTCTAAAGAGGCCTGTCTTTAGCAAACTGTAACACAAAAAATAACTTGTAGTCCATACCCATGGCAGACACATTTCATAAACTGGTGTATAAAAGTACATGCTAATCAATTTAAGGAAGATTTTAACATCTGTGGACATAACAAAGCTTTGTTAATTTCAAATGTGAAAACTAAAGCTGGTGAAATACATTAAATATATATATATAAATATGTATATAAAAGAACTTTAAATAAAACCATAAAACCACTTTGGAGATTTTTTTTAATGTTTGTGGGTGCTCTATTTTCGTTAAGCGATCAGTGTGAAAAGAATACTGAATAACACAGGGTTATTGGCAGTTAAAACAAGAATAAAAGATGATGAAAACAGCGGATTCATACATTAGGCAATTAAAAACCAGAACAACTGGGTCTAAAAAGCAAAAATTCGTGGCTTTGGTGTTTTCTGTTTGGCTCTGGCCAAAATTCTGTTGGCCATAATGCTGCAGAATTGGGCCTTAAATGCTTGCCAAGTCACCAGGCTGGCTGAGCAAGAGCATCACAGTTAAATTGTACAAAAAATAAATAGCACTGTTCTTGTGTTCTACAAAAATGCTATACAAGATAGCTCTGATAAAACAACTTGTAGAAGAGGAATACAAGTGAGAGCTAGCTTTATCAGATAAATCTACTACCTTGTACAGTGATCACATAATGTTTTATTCCAAGACAGCAGCAAGGAATCACAGAGCACTTCTAGGTGGCCTCTCTAAGCACTTTTACCATCTGACAGTCTTCATTCACCAATAATTGTATGTCTTTGTAGGAGTATTGAAATTTTTTTAGCCCAGTTAAACTAAAATCTCAGGCTGAAGCCCATATCTTTCTTTTTCCCAGCCTGTCTTGGGTGTTTTCAGATTTCTTTGCTATAAATTGAATCATCTGTATTTCCCTTAGCAAGTTCAAAAATAGAAGGGTAGTAAACTCATAAACTAGGCAACCTGGAGAGCCTGAAGCAGAGGAAACTGGGAACAAGAGAGGGGCTTGTCATGGCTAGGAAATGAAAAACTTGAGAAATCAATGAGAAACAGAAAGGCAGAGGCAAGAAACAATGTCATCCCCAGTATTGGAGCAAGTTCATGTTCATATTGTCTTTTTAATGCTCTCCTACTACAGTCCTGTCAGACGCGGCACATGGCACAGCCCTGCAGTAAATACAGCAACAGAGCTATGGAGATGAGGTGCTACCACTTACCTCTTCCAGGAGACAGGATTACAGGTGTGCTGTTGAGGACAATGCTATCTCCAAAGCCCTCAGCTGATAGCAGAAAGACAACATCTGCTTGACTGAATCCAGCAGCTTACTTCAGCCCACAGCTGGAACACAGGTCCCTCCAGACAGGCCATCCTGTCCCTTGGGCACAGCCAATGGCTCCAAGGAATCAAGGCACCCAAAATCTGTTGGATGCACCTTGCCTCCCCTCACCCAGATACCAGGCAGACATTTGATTAACAGCATTCATCGCTAGCAATAACAAAATTAGCAAGAAACAAAAATAATATGCCACCTTAGTCTGCCTCTTTTGGCCAGGTGCAGGTCTGATTCCCAGGATACATGCTGGGTTTTGTAGCTGACAATCCAGGACTTGTGGCAGTGAGTCCACTCTGCGTTACCCTAACATCTTTATTCCTTCAGCAAGCCTAACCTTCAGCCAGGAGGTGGGAGGCTGGCCAGGCATCTATATAGCCCAACTCTACAGGTGGCACCGTGCTCTAGGGAGCCCCCCTGGACCTTTTTTCCCTCACTTCTCTCATACCTGCATTTTTCTTCCTCCAGTATTCAGTTTCAGATCTAGATGCAAAGGCCCAAGAGCTTCTGTCTGCAGCCAGGCGCTTTGGTACTCACAGGTGATTTCTTTGTTTCAGCTCTCTGCTGTGGGAAATGTGATCTACACACGTACTTCTTTCACAGGCTGGAGATCTTAGGTGTTTAACAGCTATTTCCATTCTGCTGGCTTGCTGCCATCCCTCTCTTCCCCCATCTCCTAATTTATTAACATTTGTTAACATTAATGTTAGATATTGTGGAAGAAACCATAACTCTATGATCCCCAGGTCATTACCAGCTTCCTTCAGAGATTGCTTCTGTCACGTTATCATTAGCCAACCAACGAATAAACAGGCAGTTTTCCCGAGGATGTAGCTGTTAGAAGTCAGTCAGTTTAGTAGCAAGTTTGCTGATGACACTAAACTGGGAGGAGTGGCTGACACACCAGAAGGTTGTGCTGCCATTCAAAGAGACCTTGATAGGCTGGAGAGTTGGGCGGGGAGAAACTTAATGAAATTCAACAAGGGCAAGTGCAGAGTTTTGCATCTGGGGAAGAACAACACCATGCACCAGTACAGGCTGGGGGCTGACCTGCTGGAGAGCAGTGTAGGAGAAAGGGACCTGGGGGTCCTGGTGGACAGGAGGATGACCATGAGCCAGCAATGTGCCCTTGTGGCCAAGAAGGCAAATGGCATCCTGGGGTGCATTAGAAAGGGGGTGGTTAGTAGGTCAAGAGAGGTACTCCTCCCCCTCTATTCTGCCTTGGTGAGGCCACATCTGGAGTATTGTGTCCAGTTCTGGGCCCCACAATTCAAAAAAGACATGGAACTGCTTGAGAGAGTCCAGCGCAGAGCCACTAAGATGATTAAGGGAGTGGAACATCTCCCTTATGAGGAAAGGCTGAGGGAGCTGGGTCTCTTTAGCTTGGAGAAAAGGAGGCTGAGGGGTGACCTCATCCATGTTTACAAATATGTAAAGGGTGAGTGTCAGGATGATGGAGCCAAGCTTTTGTCAGTAATGACTAATGATAGGACAAGGGGCAATGGTTTTAAACTGGAGCATAGGAGGTTCCATGTAAATATCAGGAAGAACTTTTTCACTGTGAGAGTGACAGAGCACTGGAACAGGCTGCCCAGAGAGGTTGTGGAGTCTCCTTCACTGGAGATATTCAAAACCCGCCTGGATGCGTTCCTGTGTGATGTACTCTAGATGACCCTGCTCTGGCAGGGGGGGTGGACTAGATGATCTTTCGAGGTCCCTTCCATCCCCTTAGATTCTGTGATTCTGTGATTCTCTGGAGAAGTCACTCACTTCCATCCAGTTTTTACTGAGGTTTCCATGAGACAAACACTACTCAGCACCCCCATCATCTACAAAATCCACTTTCATTTCAAAGTGCTGAAAATATCAGCAATTCTTTGCACAAACAATTGAGTTCTAACTCTGTTTTCCGAGGCTTATTAATACTTCTTGACTTTTGCTCTCCCGTGTTTTCCATATTAAAAGTGCTTAGCCCTTTAGAAAGTGAATAAATAAAACAAATAGGCAGCTCACTGCAAAGTGGAAGTGTAGGATTACTCTGTCAGCTTGCCCTTTTCTCACACTGAAGGCCTGAGAGCAATTAAATGAAGCTGACATGCATTAGCAAGACAGCTTAATTGAGCCTGAATTGCCAGGGAAGTGGTGATAGCCCGAGCCAGTATGGATTCGAGAGCACCGCCATTAGGGAGCGTTGATCAATACCGGTGATTGTGACATTTTAAAAATAAAATTGATCGTCCTTGACTGGAGTGGAAGGGAGGAGTCACTCACATATACCACTGGTTACAACTGCTCTGTTCAATATGAAACACTTTGTGAAATGACCATTGCAAGTCTTTCTTTGTTGTCTCTCTTACAGGGGCAAAACTCCCATGACTTTGAGTCTCTTTGCTCTGGAGACCTTCTAGTTAAAAGCTCTATAATAGACTTGGAAATATTGACAATAATAATAAGCTTATGGGTGAAATTCTGACCTCACTAAAGTCAATGGAGCCAGAATTTCACCATTTTGTATATACACACACATATATGAAGTATATACATATGCTCTTAACAGATCAAATCTACACATTGATTCACTCTTTTTATTCACTCTGCTTTCTAACAGTTTGCTTACCAAAGATATTTTAGGTGTGAGCTAATGAAATGAATGGATTTTCCCCGTGCTTAAAATGTAAAATAAAATTAACAACCTTTTCCCCCAGGAAGCCTTCTTCAAGGGAAAAAAGAGGGAGGTCGATGTATCTTGCCTTTCTTCTCTGTGGACCATTTTAAGCCCATTCAGATGTTTGAGTTTACGGAAAACAGTCTTACGAACTGGCAGGTTTCTCAGTGAAGGGGGACACCTTGTCTAGATCCACTGCCTAGGAGGGAGGGAGAGAGGGAGAGGATGAGAAAGAGGGGTAACATGACTTCAGCTGAGCTTCTCTGAGTGATGCTTGGTCAGGATCAAACCTTCCTAGGTTCAGACATGTCTCCTGATGTCCTGGGCAGAAGAACAGGAAATCATATGAATTAACCTGGGGATCAATATGACCAGGTGCCCATTTAGTGGTAAGCCAGAACTTGGTTAGCCAAGTTCAGTGCCAGAAAATGAACCCATCTTTGGATGTAGTTGTTTTCTGCCTTTTCAAGGAGATAAAGTGGTCCACAGAGAGGACTAAAGTGCGAAGAGGTGGCTGGGAGCTGGTGTAGTAAGGGCAGGGGAAGTTGAATCTCACCACTTCTGTAGCAATGGATTGCTACAACAACTCATGGATTGTAGTGGAGGCTCTGCATAAGCCACGGTTGAAACCTGTGGTTCAGGTCTGCAGGTACATGAGCACTCTTGCTGTATGCGACATGTAATCTACCAAATGTGGATCTATCTGATGACTTCCAGTCTGAGCAACACTAAAACCCACTGATAGATTATGTCTTCCTCCAGTACCACAGTGTTCTAACTTAAGCTGTGCAAAATGGCAGACTTGAAAATAATAGTTTATTTGGGCCCTAAAAATCAATGTACAGGGTGTTTCAAAAAGATGAGCCCAATTTCAGAGCATCTTGTCATTGAAATTGTGACCATCTTTTTGAAACATCCTATATTCTTGTACTTCAAGACAAAAGGTAGATAACTTTTTCTACCCACCTGCCTTGTACCTGAGGTAGATCTTGGTCTGGCTCTGTGACCACCTTCAACCTAGCCTTCCTGTCACTAGACCAGTCTCTTCTCACAACCTATTCGTCAGATCCCTTTCTTGCAGATGAAGAGAATTGGTGGGATACTGTTTTGCAAGGAAGCTTGTTATTTTAATCCCACAGATTCAGTAATAACAGAATGGCACATTTTCTTCCTTTGGTCTATTAGCCACTTTCGAGCAGCAGTATTACAGATGACTGAAATGTTTTCATGTCTTAATTTCTTACGATTCATGTTTGGTTGTTTGTGATGTCCTGAATCAGACTTACACACCTGGCATATTCTGTGAAATATTATTAAGGCCTGCTGTCTAAAAGACAGCAAAATCCAAGGTGATTGGAGAATCCACAAGCTGTGATGGAGGATACCAAGGTGGGGAGTAGCATTCTTGACTTCATCCCATCAACACATGGTGGTCCTGCTTAGATGTGTCTTTCAAAGAGGTCCTTGCAGACTCTGAAGCTGCCAGCCTCTCTGAGCCCAACCTCCATCCTTACCTCTGATGCCTCCACCTCTACTTGATACTGCAGCAGAGCTAACCACATGATCCTCTTGCTGCCAGATCCCATCCTCCACAAATGCCTCTGCCAATTGTCCCACCCCTGCTCCTCCAGGAACATCACACAGAAGTTGAGTAAAACGACAATCACACTCATGAACAATGCCTGCACTGCTAAAAGGAATTTCTGCCCACCCTGGATCCCTTCCTTGCCTCCCTGCAATGCCTCCACCAGGAGGGTGGGCTGGTACATCATCTCTAGTGAGCTGGAAGCGAAAAGCAGGCTGTACTTATCTAAGAAAATAAATAATAAAAAAATATGCCTCCGTGGGACTCTGCAAAACACAGCAGATGCACACAGGCAGAATCAGGCGCATGTCAGCCCTAATCCATTGCCCTGCCCTGCTCCCCTGAGGCTCAGTTATATCTGCCCAAAGAGCATGTTCCCATAAACAGCACCTCGGTGGGCCAGGAAACTCATCTCCACTCCCTGACACTCTCATTTAGCAGTGCAACTGATGACCAAGGGATTACTCAGCCAAGGAGGGGCAGTGGGGTCTCATCCATGGCCAAGGTCTCAGGGCAATGCCTTGCTGCACCGCCCGTGTGGGACTGCCAGGGCAGGCTCCACACAAGCAGAGAGTGAGGTTTGGCCACCAGTCTGTGTGGCAGCAGGGGAGCAGGGGAGGAGCTGGTTTTATCAACACATACGTCAGCCTGGGGTACATGCAGCCAGCCCTCTGAGGCTGCTAGAATGGATATGCTTTTTGTTTCACATGGCAGCTTAAAAAAAGAAAGAAGGAAACAGAAATTTAAGCAAATTTTAGCATGGAATGAGATCCACGGGTTCACAGCCTCCTGTGAAAGAAACCATTTCCCTCTCTTTATTGGCATCAGAGCACTTCCAGGTATTTTTGCCAGGACTTCATAAACCATTCTTACTACTGTCACGTATCCTGCTTGGCTGGGAAACTGTGCAGTGAGAATAGCACTACACATGAGTATTCCCACCGCACAAACATCTTGGCAAGTGAATTAATTTATCAGTATATAGCAAACATACTAGCTAATGAGACACAAACCCATTTCCTGAACTTGGACTTGTGTTCCAGTATTCATGGTTGTCCAAAGACCTTGTTCCAAGTTGATATTGTAATCACTTGGCTAGATCTTCTGTAATGTAAATATATATAAAAAAACCCTATGTAATTGACCACCTTCATAAGGCTACCTTTCATCATAAAAGGCATCCCAGAAAATCTGTAATGGACTATGAACAGTTTGACTCCATCTTCTCTAATAACCGATTGTCAACGCAGTTTCTGTCCATTCCTTGCACCTCAGTTTGTTATTAAGATGTTTGCAGCACCAGTGAAGTTTCTGTACATTTTTTTTTCACATCATATGTAATAGCTACAGTTAATAAAACATGAGTTTATAATCAGTTGTTGCTGATCAATCACCGTAGTCTGGCCCCAGATACTTTTTCTTATTGATCTCAGCAAATTGCTTAGAAATGCCATTTTGGTTTTTTGAAACAGAAATGATGGTAACTTTCATCAACACTAAAAAACAGTCATGATTCAAATTAGCATGAAAAAAATGGCTAGGTGATCAGCCACAGAAAGGAAGGTTTAGAGTGGAACCAGGGGAAATGTTGAAATGGTCCCAGCTCTGGAGGTGCTACCAGGTGATAACATAATTGCAAACAGGCTTTTTGCCAAATGAAGTATGCCAAGTGTAGTTGCCTCACAGTTGGAAGTTTGGGGAGTTTTAACCCTATTAAATGTCAGTGTGTTGGTCCATATGTTGTTCTGGAGAGACCTATAGGTTTCTGGGGTTAACAGGATTCTAGTGTTTTTATTTTTTGTGATGGTTTTATACCATAGTATATGTTGTACTGGACTTCACTGTAACATGAAATGAAGAGGGCTGGGGGTCTTTGTTCATTAGTTTGTTTTTTAGTTGTTTGAACATGCTATGGAATGATTGCTTTTTGCAAGGATTTTAGAAGTAAATGTCTCGATATTACACTGCTCCTGACAGGCAACGGTTAAGGTCCATGAGTGCAACCTCTGCTGACACTGAGGCTGCCTTGTGCACTGAAGCCTGGCATGATGGAAGTTTCCCAAATGCTGCTGGAGTAGATAGAAATATAATTTCTAACCTTGATGCCCCTTCAGTCAGGAACCCAGACAAAAGCACCAGGACTGAGCCGAAGAAATGAGTACTTCTCAGTTCTTCGGAAATAGTATTTGGGAGTAGAATTATAGATTTTTTTTTTCTGTTCTATATAATGCATAGATTGTACAGAATGCTAAATCTGCTAAAGAGCTAAATGCCCATTCTGTGACAAATTCTGATACATAAACTTTTCTTTTTAATTTTTTAAATAAAATTTAACATCAAATGTCTAATTTTGTGCTATTATTGACATTTCTAAAAACCCAAATCAGATCCACTGAGATGCTCTGTTTCCATTATGAGACATCATCTTGCTCCAAAAATGTGCTAAAATTTTATTTTGATAAGGTCAAAATATTTTAGTATAATTCAAAATATTGGTTATAACATAGTGTCAAATACATCTGTCACAATGTTATTGAAATTCATATTTCAAAGGACTATAAAAAAAAATGAACAAAAAGTTAAGTCAAAGCAAAACTAATTCCTTGTCATAAAATATTCATGCATTACAGAAATGAGAAACTTATCAGGCAATCATTGCTGAAAATCATGGAGTCTCACCATGAAGTTCTCTGTTATAGGCAAAATGGTGTTTTTTGTTGGAACATCGTTCAAACAACGAGTTATGGGCAGTTCTGCTTTAGCGCTTGTTGCGGGGAAGAAACTACAAACCAAACCATTACTTTTAGTAAAACTGCCCTTGAACTGCCTGCCTGCAAAACTCGAACTGAAAGTAGGCAGGTATGTGCTGTTTCTGGAATATCACAGCCTCTGTTGTATTTATTTTCCAGGTTTTGCAGCAAGCAGTTGTGCATTTGCATTCTTTCTTTCTCTGGAAAGGAAAGGAAGAAACGAACAATGGTAAACTTTGTATCATAACCCTTATAAATTAAAAGTCACCTTAGCTTTGTTTTATGCCATGCACAGAAATCAGAACGCAGCTGTGTCCTGCAGGCAAATCTCAGGGAACTCACACATAGTCATTTAATCTGTAGCCGCTATGGGAAGCAGATGTCAGAGAAGAAGCATGGTTTCCCTTGTAGACAGTTGGTGGTCTATAGGAGGGAGCAGTCCTTCTTATGCTGCTGGGCTGCGTCTGGTAAGGTGTCTCGTTCCCTCGAGGCTGGCTTGATGTGCACAGCAGGGCACCGCCGAGGATCGTCAAAGATGCAGAGACAAAGCCAAGGTAAAGAGCTTGACCTATCTCGTACTTCATCCCGCTGGGAAGCGTGGGGTTGTAGAAATCTGTAACAACATCATTAGTGGTCCAAGAAACAGGTACCAGGCAAACAAGACCGGCTAGGATGAAAACGATCCCTCCAGAGACTGCGATGGAGGCTTTGGCAGAAGTCCCCTTGGCACAGTGCGTGCACTTCATACCGATGACAGCAATCACGCATGCCAGCGTGGAAAGGACGCAAGAAATTACCATCATGGCACGGGCGGCTTGGAGGTCACGGGGCAGCGCCAGCTGGGAGCGGTGGACTTGGCACTGGTAGACGCCGGTGCTGTGCCAGACGCACTCCATCCAAAGCCCCTTCATATAGGCCACAGCTGTTATAATATTGGTGCCTACATGTGCCGTTCGCCACCAGTGTGGCAGAATAGTAGCAATTAATGTCCCAATTAGGCCGAGCAGGCTCAGCGAGAAGCCAAGTAACTGAACAGCCGAGCTTGCCATGTTAATGTTTGCCCTGCCTAGTTCTCTTAATAAAGCACCTCCGCTTGAATTCCTTCGGAAAACATGGGCTTTTCTTGGAAGATATGCAGCTGTTTTACTTTGACACCTTCTGGTCTCCTAATAAAAGGTAATTGAGGAAAAAAGGAGTTAATTATTGCCCAAATGCATTAGCTCTCCAGCCAGTAAGGTGCATTCCAAGTGCAGTTAGTGCAATAATTAGCATAGTTATCGCTGTTAATCGTACTTTTGTGGAAGTAATGGGAAAGTAAGCTTCCCTCTTCACTTATATAAACAGTCTTCTGTTGCCCACTGGGAAGAAAACTCAGGACAATTTATGAAATGGAAAAAAATATTTTAAATGCAAATATTCCTCTTCCCAGCAGACTATTCAAAAAAACAAACATGATTTCCTTTCTAAAGCAGAGAATTAGCTAGTGTTAACACTTGGAACGAATGAGATTTATAAAGTTGGGAACTGCAGGTTGCTTTGCACTTTGAAAACATTCCCAGAAGGTCATAGCAGGACTAGGAAAACAATAAGGGTGTATTTGCTCAAAGTAGGGAGCAAAGAGAGTGATTTAAAACCTGTGGAAGAGGATAACAAGTATTGGATTAAAGCCGCTTTCCTGACTTGCCAGTATTTCTTGAGGTTGAGTTTTATTAAAGCAACTCAAAGGGGAATAATTTCCATTAGCCTCTGCGGAGTTTCAGCTTATGATTTCAGGTTGTGGGTGAAATGACAGCATGTGAAACCAGATGTGCATCATGGAGCTTCTGAGGAGCAACACCTTCACATCTCAGTCACACATAAATTCTAGCTGAAAAGCAAGGAATAGTAACTCTTCTTTCTGTATAAATCGCGGACTAAGTGGTCTTTCCCAATGGTTGCCTTGAAAGGTCTGTTATACATCATGCATTTTGTGTGTGGGCAGAAACTTGATATTTTAATATATAAAATAACTGTTGCATCAAAATCCAACTTGGAATTCAGAAACAGAAACAAATTTAGGCTCCAATTCTGCAAAGACCCATGCATGTGCTGAACGCGTGTTCGTAGAAGAAAGCATAAGTGTTTGCAGGACTGGGCCTTAGCAGTCAAGGGAAGGAAAACCATCTGGCAAAACTAATGAAGACCATTAGAAAAACAAAATAACGCAGAGGGAGAAAAGTGAAAGCTGGTTTACATTCCACTTATCTCACTAATGAGGCAGGAGTGCTTGTGGTGTGAATCAGTGATGATATTTACCTCCAGACCACGTCACGGCATGCACCAACCTCTGTGTAACTGCAAGATGGGGCATCTCTGCCCAAAACAACCAGAATCTGCCTTAGACCTTGTGCCAAAAGAAAGAGAAAAACTGAAAAGCACAGGGATTAGATGGGTTAGGCAAGGCAACAATGCAGTCTGAGAGTCTTGTACTCACATGTGTTACTTTTCTTTTGTTTAGAGCTTGTCTGTTGTGCACAGACATAGGATGGGAAGAAATGAAATGTTGGACGGGATTTGTGGAGAATTATCCAGTACTCTGACTGTAAGGGAAGAGAGAAACCAAAGACTGGCTTTGCTTTAGTGTGGCTAGTTTTAGGAAGGCATTTTCCTAATGTTAAGGCTTTCTGGCCTTTCAGATACTCTACATAATGCTTAAATGAAAATAACTGGGTTTCTGTCATTGTTGAAGTAATTTACCTAATTTTCAAATTGTAAGACAAATGCAGAGGGTTTATATCCAAAATAATTGTTTCAGGTAGGTGCCATGGAATATCTCTCCATTCTGTCATGGAAGATCAAGCTGCAGGTTGGTACTAGCTATCACAGAGTGTTGCAGTATGGCAGGATACAGGTTAGGGCCAAGCACAGCACAGAGGAGCACAGCAGAAGTAGGGAAATAGCTATTGACAGCAGCATTGAAGATTTGATTTCTACTCCCACCACATGCTGGGTAAGAGCTCTTGAAGTCCTCAACATGTGTTTGCCTGCCAGGTTATTTGGTTCATACTAAGCATAAGGAAAATTAAGCAGTATTTTTCCTTTTTACATTACTGATTTTTCCCGCGAAGCATACCGTTGTTGTATCTGGGCATGCCACACATCTTAGAGAAATTATCCTGGTAATACTCCTCCAGGATCAGGGACATCTAGACATGGATTTGGGGCTCAGCAAGAGGACGAGGAACCTACCCAGGTCACACAGGAAATATGTGACCCAATTGGAAATGAACCTCGGTCTCCCAAGCCCTATCTAAACCCAGCACCACCTTTCACATCCCTGGTCTCTGCCTGGTCTGATAGTCCTCAACTCCCTTGATATTCTTCCCTGTGCAGATAAGTGGAACCTGAGATTATACTCTATCCATTACTCAGCCCACACATTATATCTGTATATTGCACACCTTTCAAAAGAGTGCTCTAGGTTACTCTTGTATGTTTGCAAATAGGCTTTCAAGGTCAGGCATCAGGCTTTGCAGCTAATCCCAGGGAGAATAGGATATAAAAGGTAAATGTGATTTACACCACCAGTCACGGGAAATGGACTCCCAGTTTAATGGAGGTCAGAATACTCTAGAGCTCAGCAGCAGCTATTTTTAGATGTCATTAAGGTGTTATTTTTAAACATTAGCCATTAAAAGCCTTCTAATTTAAGAAACTGGTGTTAATTAGCCCCACTTACTTGGCATCATGTTTTCCATGAGCCTTTCTCACTGGATGCCAGCTGCTCCTGGTGCTCAGTAACGCTTTAACCACTGTGGACCAGCCTTCCCCTCTCTGCTTGCTAGTGGCAAAACCAGCAGTAACTTAACACATTTATCTCCAAGAACATCAATGGCCTTGTTAAAATGTCTCACCTTACAGCTTTGTTCCTACGGGTTAGGTAAGGAACATGACCACCGCAGCGGGATCATGTGAGTGGCTGGCTGGATGTTTCTCATGGGCTGACCTAGTTAAACACAAGAAGGAAAGCAAGCCATATTTTCTGCATGGATTGTGTTTGTTAATATTTATATATATTTTTTTTAAGTAAGGAAACAACAGCCAGCCTTTGTACAGCAGCAAAGATGGCATCTGTCGGGGGTAAAAATGATGAAGGTTGGTAAAATGTCTGCTTACTTCTAAGGGGAGCTAGCAGCATTACTCTACATTGCACAGCTGCGAGAGAGGGCAGAGACAGCTTTCTCAAACCAAGCATGCTGCTGAAATGGCTCATCTCTGCCTTTGGCTTGCTCAGCCAGGCACCCACATCTCCAACTGCTTGGGAGCATGTGAGAAGCAAGCTGTTTCTTTCAGGTGAAGCCCCTTTCAGCTGTGGTGGTGTCTGTTTGCACCCTCTCCAGCAGCAGCACCAGCAACCTCCCAGGTTCTTGTCCAAGTCCACCACCTCAGATAAATAATTTTGTCTTCATCCTCTTGGTGAAGTTTGGCCTGTACCAGCAAGAACAGAACCCCTGGCTTGATGAGTGTTGTTACTTTGCTGGCATACATGAGGTGATGGATCCCAATGTTAAAGCCCCATAGCTGGACCAAGAAAAGAGCCTGCATGCTTAGCCTTCGAGACCTTGAAAGCCCATCTAAAAAGCCCTTCAAAGCACAGAGTGATTATAAAATTTTGTGAAAATTTGTGAAGAGAAAATGTGAAACTTTTTAATTTCCTTGTTCTGCCAGCTCATGCTAGCTTTATTTTTGTGAGCACAAGGGTTGGAAAAACAACTTTTCCATACAAACTTTAGTTTTGCCTAATGCCTGTGTTGTACAGGAACAGCCATAGCTGGGATAAATCATTGGTTGTGCTTTCCACTGGGCTGTATCACAGCTGCGTTAGGCTTGGGAGACATGGCTCCAATGTAAGCTCCAAATAAACAGCAGAGACTGAGGTCACTAATCCGGGTATTTACCCAGGATTAAATGACAGATGCATGTTTTACTGCTGTCTCTTTCATTGTTTCTCATTTTACTATTTCCCTACCCATATCAGTCTTATCCTTCTGTTTCTGCTCTTTCCAAGCCCTTTCTCCAGGCCTTTGAATTGTGTCTTCTTGTGCAGACTGTGGCTGCGGTACCCCTTATGCCCTGGACTGCAGATGGTTCTGCCCATGAATTTTAACTCAGTAGTTTCGGTATTTCTCTATGCACCCCTACCAGCCTATATTTTCACTTCAGCCCCACAAATTCTGCAGCAAATCTCTCAAAACTGCAGAAAATCTGGCTGCTTCAGCCTCTGCACAAGGAGTGCGAAGTGTCATGATGTGGTGATGCTCTTTACAGAGATCCTTACCAGCTGCAGACCAGTGGAGTGTCAGGGCTGAAGCACTCCCTGTTGTGGACCTCAGCTGAGCCAGGCCCTTATGCATACTCTCATTTTACATGCTTGCTTAATCTGGCACAGCCTGAATGATCCAGGTTGGGTCCATGTTTAAGTGCCAGCTGGATCAGAGCTTTAAGGTGTGCTCAGGTAGTATGTGTGCTGGGTGGCAAGTGAGGCTACCCACTGCCACACTGTGAGCTCAGCCATTTCCCCTCCCCAGGCCCTTTCATTGCTGAAATGTTTTTAGGGAAAAAAAATTGGCTGTTACTTTGCACTTGGTAAGAAGAGATGTATCCTTGTATGTGGGCAAATCTGAGGGGAATTAAGCCCTGCCAGGCTCACAGCAAAATTCTTCTTCCCCCTTCTTTCTTTTTTTAAAGAAGAGATTAGGAAATCAATAAAAGTTTGAAAGGCACATTGTAACCAACCCTGATCCTACACCTACTCCCACCCTCTCTCTGTGAAACAAGTCCTCGCGGCAAACGCTGACATTGATCACTGCAGTGCAGCTGCTGCTCTGCCAGATGTGCAGGAGCAGCCTTAACCCCTCCTCAGATCCACAAAGCCTCCAGGACTTTCCCCATGCAGCACTACTGGGTTGTAACTGGCCTTGTGCTGCCTCGTTGTTTCCTTCTGTACAGACAGGGTCCTTCTCACGAGCACTAGGGTGATCTGCCTATGCAGCTTTTTGGGTGCCTGTCTTGGCTATGGGTGCTGTCAGCCACCCGTGGTACTGCCATGCATTTCATGGCTTGTTCCTGCCTGAGACCAGTCATACATTATCTCTACATTAAAAATTTTCTCACTTTGATATACTCTTGAGTGGACATTTTTTCTTCTCACAGAAGTATTTAGATTTTGGGGGTCTGTTATTTGGAGTTTTTCTAGAGGTGCTAACCAAAAGATTCATCTACACCTTGAAATTATGTAAAAGTCAATAGACCTGGGGAAACTAGAATGTCCACAAAGAAGAAGGATCAGCTCCACATTTTGATCCCACATAATTTTACCCTCAAACTTTGGAGTCTTGTCACCTCAGACCTCCAGATAGCCAGTGGATGAGGCAGGTATCTTCAGAGAGAGGTTTAGATCATCACTGGGATGAATCGCCCTCAAGGGCAGCTAACTGCTTTTAAGAGTTGGTAGGGGCAGCTGGGAGGAGCAGGTCTCCCTGCTGAGGTGCTCCAGGCAGTGCCTGATCCCAGGCCTCAGGGACAAGGACTGCAACACAAAGCAGTTTGCATGGCATGAGTAGGCAAGAGGGTTAAGGAACAAAGGGACACTAACTAGAAATATTATATATGTATATGCATATGTATATATTTCCAAACCTGTTCATGTAGATACTTCCAAAACTGTTCATCCGGACTAGACTTTTCAAAAGCATCCTGTGATTTTGAGCAGCTTGGGTTTTGGATTCCTATCTTGAGAAACCTTCAAATGATCAACTCTACTCTGTGGTAGTCAGATTTAAACTCTAAGAACTGGGAAACTTAAAATCGTTTGTCAGGTTTATAACTAGGTGTCAACGTCCACTCATGTAATCTATACTATGGGGAAAAGAATGAAAGGACAAAATTATCTGAGAGATAAACTGTGATTATATTAAAATGATTGATGAGTTCAGGCAGAGGGATATATGCATATAACTATTTGGCTGGCACGTGAAAAGAAGCTCTTGTGCTTGGACCACTAGCAGCTCACAGGATCTCATTTTTTACTGAATGTAACCAAGGTTATTAGTTTTGAATAATAATAAACACCCACGATGTGGTAGGGGCTCATCTGTGTAGTATAACATAGAGGAGGATATGATGAATGGTACAATTATGAAGTGTACTCTACGTGCAATGTGGCTACTTAATTCTGCCCTGTATTTATAGAATCAATGTCTTAAAAGAGCACTGTAGCAAATATAGGCTATAAACCTTAATTTCTTTTCAGAAAGTCAATCCTTTCACTGAAATTGGTTTGCTGAATCTAGGAGGTGTGCGACACTGTGGGTTATTTGGTTGTGGGACACTGCTAGATGAGTCAGCTTAACATGCTAGAAATAATGGGCTTTTTTCTTACATGTTGACTGTGGTTTTAGAAGAAACTCTCATGGAGTTATTGGTACCTGCCTGGGTAATCTTAGTTTGGATACACTTGCAAACACACAAATAATATGAAGTACTGTATATAAGCATGATAAAACAGCTCTTTTCCCTTTAAAGCCCATCCCTCATTCGGGCTGGAGGAATGGGTTGTATTTTGGGAAGTGAGATGAATAAGGCTACTTTCAGGGTTGTTTTATCCACATTATTCCCAAAGCTCCTGAGGAGTGTTGTGCAAATCACAGGTGTTAGTTTTCATTTTCAAGGGGTACCAAACATGACAAGCATAACAATTAAGAAATTCAGTGGGAGATGGAACAAGGTAATGTGTTATGAAATACTCAGTCCTATGAAAATCAGGTACACGGTTCCACTTGTCAAATTGGGTGACATTTCTGATCCTTTTGGCATTTTTTTCTCCACACGCTAAATGGAAATAATTTCAACTGAGGGTAAATTCATCAGTGTTTGAAACACTGATGTTATATAGTGAGACCACAAACCCATTGTTTTGAACTTAAACTATCATTTTGTTGTAAGCTAGTATCCAGGGAAAAGGCAAGATACGAGTTTATCTCAGTATTTATGTGTGGTATTAGTGTGCAAACAAATTTGTGTAATAAAAGGAGACGTGGGAACAGGAACTGTAATTGTTTGTGTACCAGTGTCTTTGTGGACCCTTTTCTTCCAGAATAAAAGTAGCCAAATCAACAGCAGAAAGTCTCTCCGTAGCCCCGTGTTGGAAACAACCATATCCATTTTTGGAACATGATCTGCTGGAACCAGGGGAAGTCTGTGCGTAGGCTGGCCTTTTATCGGGCCCTCAGATTAAATGCCACCACATCTGCAGAAAGGGTTGCAGCCGGAATGACGCAGAACTTACGGGGGGCTCTGTGCCCTGGAGGATTCCTGTCTGCAAGTGTGAGCTGGTAAATTAATCGCTGCCCAGTCAGATTACGAAAGCCTAACAGCTAAATCAGAGTATTTATTACCTGGGAATACTGTGAGAGGATGAAGCTGTTTTAGACCACAGGTCAGAAGCCCTTGGGCCAGGCTCTTAAGCAACATAAATCCATGCTCCGTCACTCAGTGAAGGGAATGGAGCTTCACCAATTTACACTGACACAGTATTTGGCTTCTAGGAGCTTGAGAGGCAGAGGTTTTGAGCTCTATCCCCCCCTTCACATGTGTGCAGCTTGCTGGCTACCTATTGTATCTGAGCTATTATAATTTATGACCAGAGACTGTTGTGCTTACACAGCCTGCCAGTTGCACAAGCATTTGCCTCCAGATTATTCTTGGGTGATTCTGCCCAGTCAGTTTTTAAACATTTTCTAACATTTCCTGTAGCGGACTGCTCTACAGTCTGCTACACTTCACAGTTCAGAAATACACCCTGGCAGCCAAACTAAATTCTCCTACTCTTTCTCCCAGCCATATTTCCTTGAATCAGCCTAAACAAATTACCTCGTTAATGTGTACACCCTGCAAATACCTATTGAGAGTTATCATACCATTTTATTATCCGTGTCTCACCTGGCCTCTCTCCCTCTTCCCCTTCTGCCCCCTGCTCTCAGGCTGTTTACATTACTTAATAGTGCTTAAAATAGTTTTCAGCCCAATTTAGTTTCATCTTTGTTGCAAGGCTCTGTGATGTATTGAGCTTTATGCTGTCTTTGCCATTTGAGCTATTACATAGGCTGATCTCAGAAAGAGATCGTGCTACTCAGACTGGTACCCACCCTCTCATTGCAAAATCTTCACGTTTATTGCTCCTGCTCAGCCTTACCCCCTTGATGCAGGTGGTTTCAGAAACTCCTTCTAAATAGTCGAACCATTACTTTGTTAAAGTCTGAAATCAAATTTACCAGGTTGCCAGTAACGTAACCTGCCAGATGTCAGCATCTTCCTCTCATTCCCAGGATTGCTGATGGCTTTCCAGAGACAATGGCTGGCATTGCAGCCAACTTTCCCCTCCCGACCCTGCACCTCCTGGCTCTGTCCTGGGAGTGCTGGCAGTCCCACACGGAGAGGTCGGTACTCTCTTGTTGGAAGATCTAAGGAAGAAAATATGCGCCATCGCAAAACCTGAAATAAGATCTGGGCTGCCATGCTTCACTCAGCAGCCACAAAGCAGAGGAGGAGGGGGAAGGGGAAAGCCATTTGCTGGATCTGAGCTAAGCTGCTCAGAGTCAGTGGGAATTTTCCCCATGATATCCATGCACACAGACTCAGGGAGCCCTTCGCCTCTCCCTTCTGCCCCTCTCTTAGCCCAGTAAGATTTCAACCCAATAGCCCACAGATGCACAGGCATTCACAGTCCCCCCATGTTTTTTACTTTATTTGTTTGCCTTTTTTGATTCCCATGTTTCTGACAGGAAGACTCCCAGACAGAGGCATGGGCAACCTCAGAGCAGCACATCCTATACGTGCTATATGTGTATGTTGCACAAACTGTACCCAGACTGAATAGAGGGTCAGCATGAGGGACTGGTGGCACCTGTGCTGCCTCGGGCATTCACATGCACATGCACAAACCCTTGCTCAGGCTTGGCAGACCGCAGGGTTGTGACTGGAAATGCTGCTGTGAGTGCACTTCTGGACAGACGTTCACAGCCCCAGATGAACAGCCAAACCTCCCCATCCTTTCTTACACAACTTTTAGGTGCACTGAAGACATATCTGAGAACAGGCTTGAAGTCACTCATGTTGGTGTAAATGGACAGCAGCTCCCCCAGCGCTCATCGCATAAGGGGATGATACACCAGAATCAAACCCAATACAAAGACCTGCTTCTCCCTGAGGTGTTTGCCTTTGTACTTGTGACACACTCATGGAGACTTATGTAAAACCTTAGGGACTCACACTTGCATACCTTAATGGGAGACGTATTTTATTCCCAGGCTGACTTAGTTCCATTAACAAACAAGCTGACAGCTGAGTAAGAGAGAGCTCAAGATGCTCATGACTTACTGCACAGTACCAGTGGCACTAAATGTAATGCAGAAATCAGTGAAAGCACCGAGCTCAAAGTGTCATCTTTCCTTTGAGCTGAGTGTGTGTGGGACTCCCCACTGCCACACTTGGACCTGTATTTGCTGTGATAGCTATGTCTTTGGTCATGTGTGTAATTCTGCTTTCATTTGTCTTTCAGGACGACATCAGAATAAATAAGACCTTCAGCCACAAACTCATTTGTCTTTCCTGTAGATCTCAGAGAGTGCTGCAATTATTTAACTTCTTAAAACTTTCACACTCTTAAAACTCTCATAAAGTAGTTATTTAACGCTTGATATTTTCTCCCCAGCTGTGATGATTTAATCTAGCCTGGGTTTTGAAAGACTCAGCCAGGAAAATCCCTGAGCGCCATACAGCTCATTTATAAGGATCAGGGTTTCTGCAATACCAAGTCTGCCCTGCACTCTACATCTGTCTTATCTAAACACTACCATCACAGTGTATTTAGGTTTTCACGGTAAGCTAAACCACAACACGTAGATTTGAGAAAGTCATACATCTGGCCTGGAAAGATCATTCTGTATTTTAAACATTTTGTGAAACAGCTCCGTATTATTAATTCAGGTAGAGCACATTTGTTACGGGAGGTTTAGTTCTCTTGCCAGTAAGGGGGAAGCACTGCGGTCTCTTTACTACAGAAGTTCTCCTCAAGAAAATCCCCCAAAATTAAGTCAGTTCCCTAACTGTATAAATCATAGCCTTTCATAAACATCACAAAACTTTTCTGATGTGAGAATTGTTTTATAACACAGGTGAAATACCCTTTCTTTCCCAGTGATGACTTTCACTCATAAGCAAACAAAAACCTAAAATAACTCAGCAACACAACAGTGACATTTTATATTTCAAAACCAAGCCCTGTGAATTCCAAAGCCAGGAAATTCTTATGATTAAGATGCCTCTTACAGACTTTAAATACCCAATATAATTTATGTTGCTTATTAATGGTCAACAAGAATACTTTAAAGTTTCTATTTAACACAGAAATTGCAAGTATAAACTTCCCCCACTACATATATTTGCTATTGCTGAGCTAACATTGAAAGACACGTACTAACTTTTTAAATTTCCTGACTTTTATGATTGCCCAATTTTGCAAACTTAACATTATTTTGAAACTAGGATTGTGTAAAATTTTCCCCAAGAGACTGAGAGAACTATGTGCTTTTGAAACATTGCCTTTCTGTAGCTAATTTCCCTGGGTTTGTTGGGGTTTTTTTCAACCAAATATCTCGCAGACAGGAGCAAAATCACAGGACCTCAACAATAATCAAGTGTGTTTCTAGTACCCTGGTGCCTTAACTTTTCTGTATTTGCTGGGTGTTCATTTTAAGGTGCAGGTGTACATCTGCTATGGATCACAGCCCTGCTCAGGAAAGCACTTGACATCACTAGAACCACTCACATGCCTCAGGTGAAGCACTTGCTTAAGTGCTTTCCTGGATTGGGGAATATCTTTAGAGATATTGAAACTTGAAAGGAAATTGAATTTAATTTTCCTATCAATGCATGTGGGATTTAAACAGGTGACGAATTACATCTAATGGCTGCTAGCATGCATATTCCCTGAACATGAGTGGGAAATTAATCCTTTCTGTCTATAGTGAATCATAAAGTAGTATAATAAGTAAGAGAAACTGTGCTCATTTAAAACAAAACACAGGTCATTCTCAGTTTGTATCCAGATTGTTTCACATCTCAAGTTAAAAACTTGTTTCTGTGCCCACTGCTGGTTGGTTTTCTGGCGGGTGAGCAGAGGGTGGAAGGTCTTTTATTAGTTGGTCTTTTTAAGTGAAAATTCTCCCCTTGTGAAGGGGTTTAACAGCCCTGTACAATATTTAACCCCCCTGAAACAGGATTAAATGGTGTCTGAAGGCTAATGCTGTCTCTCTGCAATGAGATGTTTTTTTACCCCTCATCAGCTGAACATGAAATCTGAAAGCGAAGGAGAGGCAATGTCCCTCAATCCAACTTGGATGAACTTCAGCACAGTGCCATGCCAGTAGGCATCTGCTTCTCAGGTAGTATGTCGTCCTCTTCCCTTTGCAGCAAGAAGGGACCTGTGGTGCTGTCTGTGGTGAACTGTTTTACTACTAACTTTAAATGACACATGTCTACACTTAGAGCAGATGTGTTAACTGCAGGAAGTCACCTATGTGAATATGACCAAGAGCTGCAGTGGAAAACCAGTATCTTTTTAAGATAAAGGCAAATCATTTGTGCTATGGAGAGCACAAAACCTTGTGGAAACAAAGGTCTTCCAAAGGGCTCAGCATCATACAGGAGAAAATGATTCACACTGCTGGATGCCTGGTTTTCAAAAATATGTACAAAGATGGGTTTATTTAGTCTGGAAAGCACAGGGTGACACAGGTTTCTTTCCTTTGAAGACATGTCTCCCTAAACCATGTGTCAGCGTCTTTTCCAGCTCTGATGAATGTATCTAGTTTAGGTTCTGAAAGGAGCAGGAGACACATTTACAGTGTTCCCAAGAATGGGAAATACCAGGTTTTAGGTTTATTTTTAATTCATTTTGGTGCCATCCGGTTGACCACTGCAAATGCCTCTGTAAATATCTGCAAAGGAGCAACCTTTAGGAAACCAAAGGCTCCTGATACACCCTGCCCAGCAGCCAGAGCCAATGGAAATAGACCCAGTGTTTTGTATCTCTGTTTTCATTTCTTTTGTGTTCCGGTGTAGCTGCAGAATTTTTCACTGGTTCAGAGGTAAGCAGTGCCAGCAGCCAGTTTGGGTGAGCCACAGCTCTCTGTGAGACCTGCCTTGAGTGGGCTGAACAGTCTGCAAGGGGAGCGTGTGGTGGCCAGAACCCTCCTGTCCCTGGGAGCAGCAGAGCCTTCCCTGTTCTCCCGCAGCCGGCTGTGCTTTGGGGGGCAGTGGAGATCACTCTGCACCCGCTCCCAGGGAAGGAAGATAAACTTCCCATGCTCCAGGTGCCATCAGGCTGGCCAGTGAGAAGCCAGGGCCATGGGTAACTCCTTAAGGCAAGGGCAGTAAAAGCACTGCATGGCCTTGGGATGACATGCGAGAGTCAGCTATAGAGTAAGGAATGTTTTTTTTCCTTTTTGTCAAAATAAAATATTTTAAGACCTTCCACTTCTTCCTTTATTTTTAAAGAAAAAAATAAAAACAAAGCAGCAACCCCTCTCTCTTTCTCCAGTCTCTCCCTGCGCCACAAAACGAAGGCGTTGTTTCTGAGCAGCCTACCCCAGTTTGGGGCATGTTTTTCTATGGCAGAGGTTATTTGCAGTGTCAGCTATTACAGTGACTTGAGGATTTGACCATTACAGCATCACTGTCTCATTAATGTTATTATTACTGATCTCTTACTACTATTTCCAAGGTGGCAATATACTTTTCAGAGGCAGCCACATCTTCTGAGGACTTTATCAGTGCCCATTACAGAGATGGAAAAAGCCGTATGTTAGTCTGACTGAGACTAACACAGCAATTAACCTGCGGGTGCTTCCTTGATGCAGCGATTTGTAATGATGAAAGCTCCAGACCTGCTGGCTCCAAGGAGTTACTTTTACTGTATCAGCTTTTCACATGTAATACAAAGTATAGCCACATGAGAAAGTGAATTTATCTGTGTAGACCCAGATTTCAGAGAACAAAAGACTTCTAAACCAAGTGATGAGATTAGGAGAAATAAGGACATGAAATCACTTAATGGGAATGTGTACTGCATAGAAGAAATCAATAAATAGTTCCCAGGAGTGATCAAGGGCCTTTTAGTGCTTTTTGGACCTAAACTCTATAATCCTTACGTTTTCTGTTTTATTTGTCCTCCGTTCTACCACTTATCACTGGAATATCATGCACCCTGTGAAGATCACAGCAGCTTCTCAGTCACAGGATGCAAGGTAAGGTAAAAGGGTCAAGTTTTTTTTATGTTACATATCAGATTCTCCATGAGAGACTCTCTGCCCCCCCATAACTGCATTAAAACCTTTTTAAGGATATGGGTATAAGCCTGTTTCCACACACACAAAGTTACATTACTTTTATTTGGGCTTAATATATACTATGGAATAATCATCCTCCAGGCTTGTCCAGTAGCAATAGTTCATCTGGATGCTGATAGATAAAGCAGTGCAATGTGATGGGCTGTATGGCTGGCCAATCATTCAAAGTAGTTATTGTAAAAGAGAAAAGAGGTAATAAAAGCTTACAGGCCCTCTTGGTGACATCTGTGTGACCTTGCTGTGACTAACATCAGAATCTGTCCCTGGATGTTTTCTGACTCACCTCCCTGGGTTTCTTGCACTGCACAAACAGGGCAAATAAACAAAGGTAGAAAACTCTCAGTCCTAAACTCAGCACCCACTGAAGTCACCATTCACTTGAATGAGTCCTTGGCCAAGATTTTAATTCTGGGTGGTGTCAAATTATTCTCTTATCACCATTGACAATAATCTTTCAGAGGACATGATTGGTAGTGTGAATGCCAGCAGACCTCAGCTGATGAAAAACCCAGAGACAAACAAATGAAAGGCAAAATTTGGACTAGCAGATTATTTTAATACAAGGTACTGTTAAGCAACATCAATCTTCAGCCCTTTTTGTTTGGTGATGTCTACCTGAGATGAGGAAGGTGCGCCAGCAGGCAACAGTGTATGTTAACTCATGCCTCTGAATCCCTGTCACACAACTAAGACTTTCCTTGCAACTTCTTAGTTTTGACCCTTAATAGCACCCTATATTCAGCCACAAGGATGGTCTATCTACTGATATTTATCATTGCTGGAAAAAGTCCAAATGCTTTTATGTGGGCAAAAGCCTACTTGTTTCAGTGGAAGCTGAGCCAGGTCAGGAAGAGCTGAGGAGGGCTTTAGGCTTTGCCCCATTTTCCTGAAGATCAAAAAAGATTGTCTGTGGAATGGACAAAGTTTTACCAGATACTGCAAACACGCCATCTAATTTTAATCAGTCTGAATTCCGAAGTCAGGATATCCCTACATCCGTGTGCCATCAATACCTCTAGTGATGGGATCACACAAAATCCTGTGTCTGAAGATGTCTAACTTGGGAAATTTAGGTTATGGTTTAGATCCCATTTATAGCTTAAATGTGTATCTCAATATACATCAGTCTCTTTTTGCAAGTTTCTCTCATTCTTTGGCTCAAAAAATGTCTTACATAAAAATGCAAAAGATTGTATTGAGTTATGTCAAAGATCCACCCATTACAGTAGTCTGTCCCAAAAGTGACAATAGCTGAGGTTTAGGGAAGAGAGTAAAAACAGGAAAAGCATGTAGCATAGCTTTTCCAGAATACTGTCCCTGCAAGCTGACGATCACAGATTTCTTTACCTTGAAATGTTCTCTTAGTGTTTCACCTTAATGACTTTTTCTTTCATTATTTTGTCCAGTTACTTTTTGAACCCATGCAAGAATTTAATATCAAGTGTCCTGTGGCAGAGGACAAACCACTCTTTTTCTCTTAATGTTGTGAACCTGCTGTATCCTAGTTTCACTGTATGCCCCTTTCTTCCTATATTTGGGTACTCATTCCCTATTTAAAGTCTCTCTGCTGCTCATGAGCTTGTAATATAGATGCAACTTTGAGGATAATACAAAACCACAGAATTCATATCTACGTGGTATCAGGAGACATAAAATTGTTTGGCTTTTCATAGCGAAGCTCTATATGCACCTATTCCCTTTTTCCACCATTTTCCACCTATGTAACCTGCAGTTCTCAGCATAATAAAACATAACAAGCAAGAGTTCTTTGCAAATGGAGGTAAGTTATTTAATACCTGTTGAGAATCTGTCCCCGTATGTTTAATAAATGCTTTCATTCAATAAATGTATACTCAGCTTTAAGGAACATGGAAAACTACAGGTTTTTTGCATCAAGTGCCAAGATAATAATAATCTGGCAAGTAACTGTTTACTCAAAGTAGTAAAAGACCAGTGAAGCCAAGTCTCACTGTTACCACTATAATAATAAGCATTTGCTGGTGACCACAAGTCTTCAGTGAAAATTTCAGGTGCCTCTGGTATTTTTCAATTTTTGCTAAGTGCCAGGTGACTTAGGGTCCAGCTCTGCTGCTCTTTCTCACACTGAGTTTTATCTGTTTGCAAATTAGCCTCAAAAGACTTGAGTCAAAGCAAGAAACAACTCATGCTAAGGAACAGCAGCAGAATCTGATCCTGTGTTGCTGGTCTCTAAATGATTTTTGAGTAGGTGGCATCAAAGCTTTACATATATCTTTAAAATACTGGAGGTCTGGGTTTATTAATAAATGTTGTTTTAAAAAAGACATATGTTATTCCTATTAGATTCTGTTTGTAAAAGCTACATATTCTTAGGCTGAATAGTGCAACTCCTTGAAGAAAAAGTAAATGACAAATTCAGACTTCTGGAATTGTGTAACTTCCACTGAGAAAATAACCCTGAAACCTCACCAGCCACATCTGTGTATATCACCATTCAATTATTACTATTTTACTAGACTGCAAGTTATTTTGCCTTACATTCAATGGTCCTGGGGAAAAAAAGTCCTTATTGACAATCAGTGATATGGGGGAAAAGTTAAATCAATAAAATGGAAAGTTATCTGACAATGATTACAGTTACAAGGCTTGATTCTGGGCACACCATGAAAGCAATCTGAACTTCAAACCTCTGTTATTATGCTGCTCTGTTTCAGCTGTAGAGCAGCCTGCTTTGGTCTTGGGAGTACCAGATGCTGAAATCACTTTTGGAAAAAAATATACTAAAAATATGCTAAAAGCAAAAACTCAAGAAGGATGTTGTTTCAGTAGATTTTTCACTACCATGTTGCTTGATTAGATTTTCATTACCATGGAGCTCCTTCTCAGAGAGGAACTGCAGAGAGAGGCACACCTGTGAGAGAGTAACACAAACTTCTTACCCCCAAAGAGACTCATGTGCAGAAAGTGCTATGCTTGATGCTGGTATAAGTTACAATAGATCAGTGAAATAGCACCATTTTTTTAACCAGATAAACAAAATTGATATGCACTTGAAGATGAAGAGAACAAAATTTAAGCAAGGCTGGCAGCCTAGCAGACACTGTCACTCATAAGTTGCTGAGTGCCTGCCGAAATCGATGGGAGTCAGGGGCATTGGGCACTTTCTGGACACTTGAGCACTCTCCTACTAAAGGAGAGGCCACTACCCTAGGCTCTTGCCTTCTTTCCCTCTCTGAGTAGATAAGAAAAATTACCACTGACTCTCCAGGAACAAACAGCTTGGTAAACTTGAATCAGGTGAGATTTGGGTTTACCTCCTTACTGGGACCCGGGGCTAGAGGGAGCTGGTCACAAATCGCTCTGTCACCGTCAGCAGCACAGGAGCGCTCTCCTCCGTGGGAGGGTGCAGGCAGAACCTATATGACTCACTGAGTGACATGTGATTTATAGCTTCCAGATCCTTGGGCAAGTGACAGTAGGTCAGTAAAATATTTTACCTTTTTTATTTTTTGGAATATAAAATTTCAATCTCGTTCATTTTAAAAATTATATTGTCAGGTGAGCAGAAATAGGTTTTGATAGCCACTGTGTGGAATACAACATACTAAATGGATGCTAAATAATGTGGCTACCTGTCATGCAGCAAAAAGGAAAGGCTTTATAAATCAGGCTGGGCACACAGGGTATGTTAACACAGGGATACACATCTGCTCCCGCAGTTCAAGGAAAACAGAGGCATATTTGCTATAGGAGATTCTTTCTGTGTTCACTTTGGTGAACACAATAATGTTTACTCACCAGCTGCCTACAGCCAATCCTTGATCTCAAATAGATCTACAGAAGAAGGTAGATAATATGACCCATGTCATACAAAAGAAGAAATGGGAATACAAGGATGTTTGGTCACACAGCAGATGGGGAGGAATGCTTGGAATGGACTCCCACATTTCCTATTTCCTAACGAGGAAACTTCTCCAGACAAAGCCAAGATCCCTTCCGAGGGCATGAATTTAAGCCCAGATCTCCTTAGTCACATCCTAGCAGCAAATCATCAGGACAGGCTCCATTATATGGTCTCAAATATCAACAAAGTGAGTGTATTTGAGGAAAGCAAGGCTTTGTGCTCTGACAGTAGCTGCCCATTGCATGTTGAGACTGTGTGGCTGCATCTTTTGCTGTCTGGGAAGCCTACCAAAAGAGAATTACAGTAATTGAAAAATGTGGCCAGGAGAGCAAGCACTACTCTTGCAGGATAATTGCAAAGTAAATAAGGGTGCCTACAGCATTTGTAAATTTTACAGACAGTTAAAAAAAAAAAAAAAGGAAAAGCAAAACTATTCTCATGACACATTCAATGCACATCTTTCCAGCAAGAGCTCAGAATCAAAAATTACCATGTTAATAAAGCTAGAATTAACACATTCAAATGTCATTCTCTTCTAATACACACAAAACAGATACATACTAATCACCCTAACATTTGCATTTGCTCTACATTACCTGTTGTTTCAACACAGGAGGTCTTCTGAACCCAGAGAGGGATATCATTTGTATCTCCACCACACACCCTCAGCTTTAGGATACCAGTGTGTTGACGATAAGATATTCCATATTTAGTATGGTCTGAGTGAAGGGCCCCACAAAGTACTCTGAAATGCTAGAAATAGGCCAGGTTTCAAACCCGCCAGTACTGCCTTGCAGTGACTCTCAGATATCTGAGTGATGACTGTTTCCATAAGTGTCAAAAACCATGCAAGTTGCATTTCAGAGAAAAACTGCCAGCAACAACCTGTGATCAACAATTTGAAAAGGTGCTGAAATGTACTGCACTATCAAGGATCCATGACGCACAGCCTGTAGCAGCTGGTGGGACCTCAGCAGCAAGCAAGAGATCTACGCTGGCACTAGAAGAAAACCAGGTCAGTGGAAGTGACCCAGCTCAGAGAAACAGGGGCCTTTTCCAGAACCAGGCAATCTGACACCAGGGGCTGACCATCTCAGAGGTCCATACGCCATCTCAGAGGTCTCACAATAAATAGAGTGAGGCAAAGTAGTTCCTATGCCTTTCAATTTTCTCTCAGACCTTAAGCCGTGAAACTCTTCAGAGTCTCATCACCCTCCCCCTGTTTGTTGGATGTGTCAAACCATGAGCCAGGAGAACAAGGCCCCATAAGTTATGGGCCACGACTATCCCAGCCGCCTCAGACCCCTCTCTTTCCCACGCCCTGGCAACAGTTTTCCTAGCTGTCTGCAGCTTGAAGAAAGTTGAAAATCAGATACAAGGAAGTCTCTTCTGGAGAATAACTGGGAGAAAGCAATTGGGTGTAGCAAAAAGGGAGAAACCAACAGGTCTGCAGGAGCTGTGGTTTCACCTCTGTTGGAAGACCTAAGGTTCCCATTGCTCTTTCTGTTTCAGGAAACCAAAATAACAACAGGAACACATAATTTCATCTGAAACTAGCCAGGAAATTGTGCCACTCATATTTGGATGTAGAATTTGGCTGAGCAAACTATGCTTTCATCACCTTCAAGTTAGACTATTGCAGGCAATACATTCTCAAGCTTGAGTTAACCACAAAACAGCACTCAGAATGTGTAACTGGTTCAAGAGACTTGTCTCCCAAGTTGAACATGCCAAATAAAGAACTTCACACCAGTGCTCTGCACTCCCTCCAGACTCCTGGTCCAGTTAGACAACTGGCTTCAGCAATCTTGTCTTTCAGCTGTAAACTCTTGAAATGGCCCAGGCATGGCTCACAGTCCATCTTTCTTCCCTCTTCCTCTTGCTATGATCAGTAGGGACAGCAGTTAACATTTTCCAAAGCACCAAAAGAGACTTAGGAGCCTTTATGTTTTTACATTGTAGTGACTTGAGCTTGACATCTCTCCGACATTTTTGAAAATTTTCTACACACAAGGAGTCTGGGAGCCTAAAGTGCACAGATCTTATGCACAGGGAAGAGGCATTCTCAATTGCTGAGCCCAACTTCAAAAAGGAATGTATTTTAATTCAAAGCAAGAACTTAGTAACACATCTCCCTGTGATGTACTTGGCATCAGAAACCAGGTGTTAGGCACTTTCCTTGAGAAGAGACAAAGTAATTGAAACCTCCTCTATCCTCCTGAAGCTCAGGCAAGATGACAGGTTGTTGATTAGATTATCACTGGAGCTGACTCACAGGCCCACTGTAGAGGGTTCAGTAGTTTACTTGGCTTCTCTGCTTCATGCTGGGAAAAACACCAAACAAAAAGTCCTTTCTGTGTGGAAGTATCCCAGAAGATGGAATAACTTTTTCCAAAACAGTTAAGTACTGTAGGAGCTACGTCCTTTCCATAATAGTCCGTACCACAGGATTCAGCAGAAATATTCAGGTTTGTCTCTCACTGGATATTTAAGCAGCAAATACTCCATAAAAACTCCCATACACACAGCAAATTTTATTTCTGTTTTCCTTAAATTCAAGCTGGTTTTTTTTCCTTCTCAATTATTTGGAGATTCAACTGAAGGAGTTGTGGATGAACACATAGAGGCACACAACTCCTCATACTGAGAAATGATGAAGAGAAAACAAAACTCCTTGTAGGTAAGGATTGTAGAACTTGGATATGAAATGAACTGTGAGAGTGTTGCTGAAATAAGGAATACTGAAAACTGCTATATGGGTGCGAACACGGAATGTGATAGGACATACAGAGCACTTGCCACAAGGGAAGAGGACAGTGTTAAGTTCCTGAAGCAGAGAGTTGGGGAAGGGAGATGTGCAGCAATACAGGGGATGGAGGGCAAGGGCTCCTGATGTTTGAAACACATTTGACCTACAAAGATGTTCTCCCCTTCCCCCAGTTCCTTTTTGTAGATGTTCTCCATGACTCACAGATCTCTTTTTGCCTCTCTGTCAAAGCCTTTTTCTCATATAACATGCTGAATTTGAAACATCTTGAAAAACAACAGAGTCAAAAGTATCACCATTGCCATGGCTCAAGTTGAGTAGAGAGAAACGTAAATGACAGACTTCAAAATCAACCTAAAACATTTCCAGGGTCCCTATCAGAAAGATGTTTTGATTAGACCTTTGTATGAACCTGAAACATAGGGGTTTACCATCCCACAAAATGGCGAGGAAAAAGTACTAAGTGCTAATCTCTCCTAGATAAGACTAGTGTGACAGAAAAGATCAAAACCAGCATATTTCTCCTGCTAGTGCCTTCTGACTTTACACTGTAACTTTCTTAGGAACTTCTCCAAAAAAATTTTCAAAAATCCTCTAGGAAGTGTTTTGGACCTAAGCAATTAACTAGTTTTGAGTCAACTCTTTGTGTTTTACTTGACTAGTGAATAGTCAAAAGGCCCCACTCTGCAGTCCAAGGAAGCGGAGTTTTACTCTTTAATGTAAGTCCTGTGACTGATTGACCTGATCTGCATTTCATACACCTCATGTTGTCACTTCTCACACTTATCCTAAACCCAACTTTTGCAGTCCATTTGAAAAATTCATTTTAATTCGACGAGGAGGAGACAAAATTTCTTTTATTGTATTTATTCTTACTGACTAATACTTCACTATACAAACAGCAAACTGAAACTAGTATGGTAACACAGCAAGATCTGAGACCTTTTGGGTCGGTTTCCCATCAGGGAGAGAGCATTAATGTTATAGATGGAAGTAATAGCTGCCTTACGAGCAGTTGACCCATGTTCAGTTCCCAGCTGGTGGAAACTCATGGTATCTTTCTTGCAGTTACTCTGTGACCAGTTTAGCTTTCATGGGGTTGATGAAGTGGTGGTGGGAGGGGAACAGGTAAGGCAGCTGGTGGCACATAACCTGAGCGTTTTCTTTCTATAGCTTGTTTCATATAAGCAGTAAACTTCAGTTTGTGAGTAGAAATGGCTATAAATAGATGATGGGCTATTCTGCTGTAGGAAATTCAGCCCAAATACAAATTAGGTCTGCTCAACATTTAACTTGGAGATTGAGCAGAAAACACATCCTCTTGCTTTTTGAACGAGATCCCCCAAAGTACAACTACATCACAAAACTAATAGCTGCAGAGCTTTTCTTTTAAGACCCTCCAGAGCTGGTACACTAAGCAAAAGAACTTGCAAAACTAAGTGAAACAGCAGCCTATGGTGAATTCTCCAATAAAAATGCTGCTCACTGTGAGGATGGGCAGAATCTCACCTGGAGAAAAAAGATGTGAATCCTGTTGCTTCATAATGAACATCACTTTGAATGCAATGACCAGAAAATATTACAGTTACAAGAAATCCCTCACAGACAACAAAACAAATATGCCAGGCTTAAGGTTGCAATAAGAACAGCACACCATTTCATGTGTCTAAGGACTGCAGCATGAAAAGTAGTCTGATGGACACAGACCAGCAGTGGGTAATAAAAGCCATCTGTGTCAAGTGTGGTTCCAGCAGCAGCTTTTTCGTATAGTCTGTTCTTGCTGAAGCCAATAGGGAAGGTACTATGACTGTCCCTGGGAGTGTTCAAGATGCATCTGGATGTGACACTGGGTGATATGGTTTAGTGGTGATGTAGGTAGGCGGTTGGACTGGATTATCTGGAAGGTCTCTTCCAACCTAAATGATTCTATTCTATTCTATTCTATTCTATTTGCCAGTCGAATGTTTATGTGTAAAGCTGAGGAAGGCAAACAAGGCAGATATCCTGCTGGGAGTCTACTACAGGCCACTGACCAAGATGAAGAGGTCGATGATCTGTTCTGTAGGCAACTGGCAGAAGCTGCAAAGTCACAGACCCTTGTTCTTGTGGGGGACTTCAACTTACCAGACATCTGCTGGAAACATAACACGGCAGAGAGAAAACAATCCAAGAAGTTCCTAGAGTGCGTGGAAGATAACTTCTTGACTCAGCTGA
>VZRW01010323.1:0-33020 GCA_013398125.1 Aegotheles bennettii
GAAACTTAATGAAATTCAGCAAGTGCGAGGGTAGAGTTTTGCATCTGGGGAAGAACAACACCATGTACCAGTACAGGTTGGGGGCTGACCTGCTAGAGAGCAGTGTAGGAGAAAGGGACCTTAGAGTGACAGAGCACTGGAACAGGCTGCCCAGAGAGGTTGTGGAGTCTCCTTCGCTGGAGACATTCAAAACCCACCTGGATGCGTTCCTGTGTGATGTACTCTAGGTGAGCCTGCTCTGGCAGGGGGGTTGGACTAGATGATCTTTCAAGGTCCCTTTCAACCCCTAGGATTCTGTGATTATGTGATTCTATGTAAGAAATTTCCAAACGAAGCAGCATAGAAGCGAATATTCAGCTAGTAAGAGCTATTAACTTTAAAGACTGGTTACCCACATTTCACAGTCCTCTTGACGTAAGATTCCATTGAATACACTCTTCTTTCTACCTTTTGGACAGAACAGTTTGTATAAACCCCCGAAAAAATCTTAAGAGTATAAGATGTCAAATATTTTCTCTAACTGTGAAATGATAACACAGAGAAAATACATTTCATGAAAATGTTTATATGGTTGCTATCAAAAAAAGTGAAGTGACTTACATTCTTACATGGATCTTCTTCATGAGAGAAAATAGTAAATGATAGAGACCTGATAAAATGACAAAAAGACATACTGTGAAAATGAAAGGAACTTACTGAAAGGAAAAAAAAAATGTTCCAACAAGAACCTGTTTAGAAAGGATGAAGCATATGAATTAACTCCAAATCTAAAACTGCAGTATATTATATTGGGCAATATCAATAAAAAGAAATAATAGTAATAGTACTGGCTAGAGATATTTGCTTTGTAGGGAAAGCGATGGCAAAAAATGCCAATGATTATGAGATTTGGAATTTGATACCAGAAATGTGTAACAGAGAGCTCACCTACCTGCAGATAAAATAAATTCAGACTTTAAATCAAGAATAACCTCAGTATAGAAGAATCTTCTTTGGTAAGTCCTGAAAAAGGAACATTAACCATAATCTTAATTGCATTAATTTATCTTTTCAGTCTTGTAAAGTCTTGGCACATTTTATACTTTGTTTTCCACGAGGAAGTTGGGAAGGCATCAGATAAGACAAATACTGAAAGTACAGATGGCAAAGAACGGAAGCTCAGCTGTTACAGTTCAAACAAAAAGACACGACAAGGAAATGAGTGGACAAGACCTCATAACGGCCTTGACTGACATGTCTTTTTGCAACATGGTAAGTTGATTTTTTACTGCTTTTCTTCCATGAGGAATTCTTTGAAGGACAGAGAAGGCAGGAATAGAGGATTTTCACTTACAACCATAATTAAATTAAACATAATCAAACCATTTTATTTTCTGCTGAAGGCCAATATATTTAGCATCTTCTTCCATGCATAATAAATTACATTAGCTCTAGGCATTTTCAGAATGTTGATTTGTTGAAGATGTTCATATATATTCAGTGACATTCCTTGTAATATCCAGGTAAATATAATCAGTTTGGTTTTGAAAGGAAAAAAAGCATTAAGTTAATTTGCTTTATTTAAAAGGTAAAAATTTTAAATCTTTCCAGTGCAATGTCTTTTTCACACAAGACTTTGTTAAGGTCACTCCTACTGTAGCAGTCACATTGTCCCTTATTGCAATTCTAACATCACAGATTCAACACCAGTCTTCAATTTTTCATATGATTTCTTTATAAATCAGAATCTCCCCATAAAATAAAATAATAAGAAAGTACTTTTAGTGATGAGGTTTTATCTAAAGTAAAAAATACTGACCAATAACCACAGTTTTAGAATGTGACCATATAGCATGAATTTCAATTATGTAGTGGCCTACTGGATGATTATATTCAATTGCACAAATTGCAGTACTTAAATACCTTGCATAAAACATAATATTATTGAAATAACTTCATTATATGTTGGAAATATTTTGTATATAAACAAAGTAGATGACGTACAAATGTTTCTACACACACTACAATGTTCTTTCATGAAGAAAGTATTACATTTGTATAACCAGATTCATATATCAGTCAACAATTACAAAGTAATAAAAAGTTTCACCCAGTATATTAAAATTTTCTTTTAATTTTTCCACACTAAAGCACACAAACAACAAACTCCACCTCAGTTTCTTCTCATTCCTTCTGTTGTGTCCAAGCTTTGACATTCTCATCTACTGCTTCTGAGATTAACCAATATACTAATGTAGTAAAAGCACTTTCCTCTGAGAAAAGTTTACCATCAGTTTACCATGCAATTTAGGCCTGCTACATGTTCAAATATTTTAGATTCCAAAATAACTTAAGACCTATTGAAAACCTTCATTCATGAGTTTTATATCATGTCTGTTATCACTATCAACTGTTTCAGTACTTTTAAAAATTAACCTAGTTAATTTCAAGATTTTCAGAGACTGCTAAGATTTTATTGTATGTGATCTACAGTAATCTACTTTTCCAGATTGTCTATGTCTGTCTATGGAAGAGTATGAAAGAAGGGAATAAAAAATGAGATTCTATAAATTTGGAAGAGCAAACCTGAAACTGAGGTACAACTCTCCTGAAGAGGCAGGTCTATTTTTGTACTGTTACATAAATATATATAACAAATCCATTTTATTTGATGTTTTGAGATATTTACACCTATATGTTGGATTGTTACTCAGCCTAAATTGTATATATTGCTGGTTTTGGATATGGAATCTATAGACCTGGTATGGTACTACTTGACAAAATCTTAAATCAACTTGCAACCCCAACACTCTAGAAATAGGAGTTTTAGTGGGAATGTAAAAACATTAGATAAATCAGTATGTAGCGACATGATCATAATAGAGATTTCTCATCAACTTCTCATTTATGTTATATTAACATCTGAAAAAGCTATTTAAACATTAAAATTAATACATCATAAAACAATAGAAATACTTCATACAAAATAGTTTTATTTGAATCACAACTACGCACAATAGCTATGAATAATCCCATTCAAATTGCTATCATGAATACTGTATAAAATGAGAATAAACTAAAAGTAAAATTAGAATACTCCTTTATAAATTACTATGTCAAGCTAACAAATGGTAGAGTTGTCATATTGAACAACTAAATGTCTAAATGATCATTCAGCACTCATAGTGTAGGGAAAAAACACTAGCTTTGTTGGCTATAAAGCAGTTGCTCGATTTTTCATACTGTCATTCTGCTCTATTAGCAAAGCCTAACACAATTAGGTATGAATATGCAGTAATAACATGCAAATTGTTCCCTCTCAATTGCCCCAAGGCAGCAGTCTCAGCCTTTCAAAGCTTGATTTCTTCTACATCATTACAGGCTTGGCATAATTCATCAGAATAAAAAAATACCTCAGCCTTATTGCATGTGGCCAGCTAGTAAAATCATCAGTAGCTGTTAACCATTCTCCCTCAATAGGTTTGTTAGCAACGCTGTCCCCAGCTCCCTGCCACTCCTGCACTTGTACATGTTTCCCTTGGGTAATGTTAGACACTACATTTGAGCCTGCCAGAACAATTAACCCTACTGTTAATTAGAATGAAATGTCAGACGCACAGATGGTACAAGCTGGCACCCTGCCATCCCGCCAACTGCTGCTGAAAGCAGCTACCCCACTGCTGACAGCTGTTCAGCTATGTCCCAAACCAGCAGATGTCAAAACTTTCCAGCTGAGGAAAGCTAAAAAAAAAAGCAATGATGGGGGTTTCTAGTCCCAGCAGTAATGATGACTGTTTTACTGTTATTGTATCTATTACCTGTTGTCATACTGTACCCATCAAGTAAAGCCATCAAGCAGCAAGATGCAAATTAAAAACTATACCAAAAGTCAATAAATGTAAAACCACTTTCCAAGCTAATTCTGTATAACTCTAAAGAAAGAATGGAAGAAAGAGAAAAACACATTGATATGTTTTCTTTAGAATCTATGGTTTTTGAATTCAGGGTTTATTTTAAATAAAGTTACATGATACGTTGTATCAGAAAGCATTATCCTGGGTATTTGTACACTGATGTATGAAAGACTTTCTTGAAGAAAATTGTAAAATGTGAACCCAGTTCTCCAAATCTTAATAGCATGAGCGATTTTAACACTTTATTTTTCCCATTTACGTCAATTTGACTGAATTTTTTTATTATTATGAGATAGGAGGCAACCAAGTTAAAGCCAAAGAAGCCCGAATGTATCTGAATTCTCTCAGTGTCTAGATGCCTAATTCTATGAATGACCAATTTAACCCTGAATATATGAATTAAAAATCCCAGTACATTTTCTATTGTGAATCAGTATTCTGATTCTGATAACTATGCTTTGGTTACTTAAACCTGTTTTTGGTTTCAGAAAATATGCTCTGGCTTTCATTTTTTAAAAAATTTGAAAAATATAGTGGGGAGGTAGATACATTGTTGTACTGTGAGAAATTCTCTCTTACATTATTCATAGATACATAAAGATGGAATGAGTACTCTCTTTAGGATTCCTTTAGAATATTGCATCATGTAACTTTTGGCAAACTAAATACAAATCCAATACTATTTAATAAATATTAAAAATGGAATGCATTTTGTCCTTACATACTTTCTTATTAGAACTAACTATTCAGCAATGAGATAAGAGTATGTTCTTACATTAGAAAGATGATCATGGGAGGCTGAATGCAAAATAAAGTATCACATACTATTACAAACACGATTAGAATATATTTGGTTTACAATTTTATTAATAAGATTATACTAATATCTGTAAAAATGTTTTGCCAAATTAGAAAGCTTGCACAAATAACTCTGGTTTCCCTAGGCATTTTTGGGAAAGGAGTTCTTGCGAAGGAGATATATAAGGCCAGAATTAATTAAAAATAGATGCAAAATTTATAAACAACGATCTAATAAGATGTGTCCATTTATGTAATTTTTTTCTCTGAAAATATATTTCATATATTTCTATATATATTCACTCTCAAATATATTGTTTCTGATGCCATCTCATCAATCCAGAAGACAGGTATATGGCAACATTTGTGAAATTTATATTTAGCATAGGCCTTTAATGTAAGTGTTAAATTAATATATTTGATTTTGATTTGTTTGGATTCATATACAGTCTTGGTTTATGCAGTGTTAATAAGAAAGCAATTGCTGGCATATTTTAATATTAGTTTGGTTCTAGTTTAGATTAGGAGTTTTTTCTATATGTAGGTAGTTAATATACAAACTTTAGGAGAGAGTAATCTTAATAAATAAATGTTACGTACTTATATCATCAGACAGCTAATAGTTCATGGCACTTCTGGAGTCAGAACTTTCATATAAATATCATGTACACTAAAAAGACTTTTATTAGAAATATTCAGTGGAAAAGCATACTACAGTATTTAGTTGAAAAAACAAATTATCAAATTTCATTTTGCTAACTGCAGCAAAATCAGAGTTTACTAGGGACTACTTAGCCATTTTCTTGGTTGATAGAAACCTATATATGCTAGAATTTCAGAGCATCTGAGGCACTGCATGTTGCAGTAGGCAGCCTTTGATATGAATACTTACACCAGAATCTTGCCAGATACAGGAGCTCCAGCTTTATAAACAATTAATGACTATCAGGGACAAATTACCCCAAAGTAATTCACAAGACACAACAGACACAGTTGTCTTCAACGATCACAGTAACATTTAAATCTGAGGCTAGGTATCAGCCCAAAGCAATTCAGTCTTGAGGGATGATGTAACTGGATACAATGCTCCTGATTCACTTCCCTTTTACAGGTCAGGGATCTTTACTAAGTTATTGCCTGTGCTTGATATGGTGAGGAGAGATGTTTGTCAGAGGCCTCAATTACTATTTTGAGGTGTATATTGTATCTTTTGAGAATGTAAGAGGAGAGCTTAGAATAGGTGTCCTTGTTTCTGCTTTGTCTTGATGTGAGAGTTTAGTAGGAGGACTTGTTGATATAGTGTATGTGGTGCTTGCAAGTAGCTGCCACTCTGGCCACAAAGGCACATATGGTATTTTTTGAGCTACAATTAACCTGGATGTGCACTGTATGGTCATATAAACACATATCTTCATGCATTACTTCTGATGCAGACAACAGGTCTGCTAGTCACAAGAGCAGCCAGGCATACTGCAAAAAATCCAGAATGAAGTTTGGCAACTTCCCAAACACAGATTTTGCTAGTAAAGTAGCAGTGACTCTCGCAAAACCTCACTGGTGGCACCCTGGGCTCTCTGCAGGGTTGCCATCCCACCACAACCCTGCAGTAGTGCAGGATGAAGCTGAAGGTCGGCGAGGTCCAGTGCTGTGTTGTCTGGTCAAGTGGTGCTCAATACCATGCACTGTGAGCAGTCTGCAGCAACAGCCACAATACCTACTGACATTCAGTAACAGTCATCTGCTACAAACGATGTAATTGTAAGACCACATGACAGACATCATATAGAGCTATGAAAGCTGTCTATGGACCCCTGTGCATTTAAGGATAACTTTGAGTAAACCAGTGAAGAGAGAGGCAGTAACAGATCTCTATAACTGGAAGACTTGCAGTGAATCCATCTCAGATTGATAGCTAACTGATTAGGAGGAGTCTGGTACTGCTATGCTCCACAGAAAAAAACACCTCAGACTTTGTGAGCTTGTGTCAAAGTATGTGCAACAGATTTCAGCAGAAGACTTTGAAGGGGGGAATAGTTGCCAACTACAGTTATTCCAGATATGTAGGACTTAATAGTCCCCTCACCAGCTAATAGTTTCCCTTCCTCTAAATTCCTCCACCACAAGGACAGTCGCCTGATTTGTGACTCCAAAACTCAGAGGAATTTAAGGCTGAGAACCATGAACTGAAGGTCCACAGGAGCAGTAGCTCTTTAAAAGCACTTCTCCTTCAAACTGCATTCATTTAGAACCATTCATCTGGATAAGATTTTCCCATAGTGTCTCTCTGCCATCATTTGCTAAAGAGCAGAAGCACCAGTAGAAAGAGCAGAAAGCCTCTGTTAATAAAAAAAATCTAGATAGTCTATAGGTGTGCACAGTGTATAACTTCCTTTTAATATGTATTTACATTGTCATGCATTGAGCAGGCAAGAGAGGGGACTAGGCATGACTATTGTGCTACCATTACAGTTTGTTCCTCATAACATTGCACTGTGGGTAGCCCCTTCCAAAGCCTGCTGGAATCAACACAGGGCAATCTACTCTGATGGGACCTAAACTGCTCCCTGGGCAAAGCATGAGTTGGCCGTGGACATAAAAAGTGTCTCTTTTTATTCACTTGGGGACTTCATTTCTTCAGCACTAGCAAATAATATTTTATACGCTACAAGAAAGTTGCCTGTTTTGTCAGAACTGAATTGAATGTACAATACAAACACTAACTAGCTCCAAACTTCAGAGTGGATGAGAACAAAATAATTTGAGGAATTTCAGAAGGTCTACACAAAGGTGGCATAACAGTAGACTAGAATTGATTTGCTCTTGTTACAAATTAAGTGTTATAGAATTGAAGGAACATTTTGAATTACTTCCAAGACTTTCTTAGATAGCAAATTAAACCTTGAGGAGCACAATTCAGACAACATAACAGACAACCAGTGAAGACTTCTCATTGCTTCAAATACACAACAATGACACAGACACATGATGCTGACTAAAGTGTCAGGCTACAGCTTTCTTTTTAACAAGAATATGTTCCCAAATACAATTCTTTCTACAACTCATGGCCAGGAAACACTAGAATCCCTTGTCAATGTATGAGGTAAACTGGGCAAAGACCTACTTATTGGATCAAAATGTCCTTTCTAAAATTCAGGGTCTATCAGCAAGTATCAGGCCCGCAGTCATGGTTCTTCTGGCACAATACCTCTTAGATCTGGTTGACAGTTATTTGGCAGCATAGAAACTCATTTGCTAAGATGCTCCACAGTCAACACCTTCACCAAGTCAAGACAAAGTATAAGAAATCTTTGTACATGATAGCTTTGGTTTACCTAACTCTATGAAACTGGAAAATCTGACTGGACAACATGACTCTTTCCTCCTCAAAGGAAAAATCAAACAAACAAGCAACCTTGCAGCTATTCCTTCAGGCATTTTGCTTTATCCTTATTCCTGTCTCCTGGTATGCCCTAACTGATGGTAACTAATTCAGTCACTGTTGATTTTTATGGCTTCAAGAGCTAAACTAAGTAGTTCCCAGATCAGTGGGTACCAGGAAGGTCTTCTGCTTTTCACCTTTGATCAAAAATTTCCCACCTAGCTCCCCCAACCAAGGAGGGAGCAGCACTGTCTCATTTTGATACAGCTCTCACTCCTTTTTCCAATCCTTTTTATCTTTGCCATGCAAATCCCTCATTCCTCCAATAAGGAAGGTATTGTGCAAGGGCAAAATATATGATGCATATAAAATAAAAAAGAATGTGGAAATTATTATAACTAGATAAACAACCTCACCGAAGGTTCAAGATTAAGGTCAGTGAACTATTATTTCACAGACGAGGAGAAATACTGTTAAGAGAGAAGGAATTAAAGCAGCACCGATTAAAAAAAATATCTCAGAAATTTTCTTCTTATCACAGGAGAAAAAAAAAACTAAAACCAACAACTAATACCAAAGAAAATAACATCAAAGATAGTAACCTCTTTTCTACAGAATTACTTTAAGGAAAATTCAAATTTCAAAATTCAACATTAAGCTTTGCAATATCAAGAGTAATGATGCAGTAGAATAAGTTCATTTTGGCTAACAGCCAGTCTACTAAAACTAAAGTCAGGGGTTAAATTTCTGTTGCCTTCTGTTGGGACAAGACTCAACTAAGCTGTGCATAAGATATCTTTTTATTCTCTGCTTCTCTCATACAAGAAAAAAGACATGGTGGAACACTTACCGTGCTAAGGGAGAGACCCCTCATTTTAAACAAGTTGCTTTCTCAACTTTGGTAAATGAAGGATGAAAAATTGATTTGAAAATGCTAACAGAAGTGTCTCTCCCCACCCTTGCTGATAAGAAAGGTACTTGAACTCATGCCACCTCACAAACAACTGTCAGATGTTTCAAATCCACACAGCTCCTTAGGGCATTCAGTACATTTATACAAATCAAGGACATTGGTTATGTGCTTTGGATCAGAGGGCTGATATTATGCATACCGAATGCATGTCAGACATAAAGGATCTCATTTATGTTCTCGGGGTATACTGCTTCAAGCACAAAACAAAGTATTTCCTCTGGGATTCAAGCTGCATATACTCCCCTAAGTATAGTCTGTTGTTGCAATGTGTGTTCACTATATCTGAGCACTAAATAAAGTTTTTACCATAATGAACTTTCTGATCAATACATACTCTCCCATATTTAGATTACTACACAGTTTTCAAGCTTCTGTTCAGATCTCATCCAAAGACTAAAATTTTAAATACCGTGGGCAATGACAATCAGTTAAGCATTTCCTATTAATAATTACTGATTTTACTGAATCTGACAATTAGTAATTATGTAGTGAAAACCACTCAAAGAATTATTCCCAAGCTTTAAGTGTCTCAAATAAACCTCTAAAAGTAACCATTAAAAAGGTAAAGCATTTTAGATATTTTATTCTCACTATGCAGTACATGAACACATATTCTGAACACAAGTACTTCTGTCTATAAGCTCAAGAAAAAAAAATGAAATTTCAATGGCTACTATTAATTCAAGTCTACATTAATGCTGTAGATTTTCTTCAAGTACTTGTTTAAATTAGAGTTGACACCTATTTCAAATCATGCCTTTCTGAAATCCTTATTAATAAGTCACCACTATTTTAAAATATTCATCATCAAAATTAGGTCAGATGATTAAGGGATTATTCCTATAAAGCCTGAAATTTAAGAGTGTCTGAACACCCGCATTTTCAGTGACTTAAGTGGAAGAGGTACTTCCTCAAAAGCCACATGATTTCCAGGATTAACTTTAGACCTGGGAGCCATAAGATTCTGAGCTCCGTTTCCTTTTATTTACTTATTTACATTAACAAATTTTTGTCCTTAGTATTAGTACTATTTAGATAGAGACCAGGTGTATGTCATTTATTCTGCATTTCTGCTTGATACACTGACAACTTTGTGATGTTAAATGATATCCTCAAGGTGTGAGAAACAATTTACTGAATTCTCCTTTGTCATTCTCTATTCTGTTCAACACCACACTGTGCAAGTGTGTGGTGGGAAAGGAGTGAGGAAAGGATGGGGACCTCACTAATTCTGAATGTCTGTCCCACCAAAATCAAACCAAGACTAAAACAGTAAGAGGAAAGCAGGCAGCCTTTGAGCTTTCTTCATGACAAAATAAACATAATTACTACAAAATCCATAGTGGAATATTAGCAAAACAAAGCTCTGATCTGTCCAAGACATTAATAGATGTATTATAATTCATTTTCAAACTATTACATGCACCACAAAAGAACCTATGAAGTATCTAGGCAGACTGTTTAAAAATATGGACATTAAAAATATATTAATTTATTTTTTAAAACTTTAACATACAAATTTTTTTCTCTGAGCAGTATTTTTGTTGAAAATAAGAATGTGGCATATGTCTCTCCATCACCTTACGTTTTTTGTAATCTCTTCTTGGAGCCAAGAGGATTTCCACTAATCTTTTGTTGCTTATACTAACAAGATCCCAGATTCTGCAATAATATTCCTGTTTCCTTCCCAGTAGCTAGTTCCTTCTTCTCCAAAAGGTCATTACAGAATTAAAGGATATCTTCCTGTCTCCCTTAGGATTTATAAACACAATTCCTCATAAGCATAAAAGTGAACGGATACCATGGCATAACACTAGGTTTGCAGTCTACCAGGCCTTGCTTTCACCTCCTGATGGTGGTGGATAGCACGGTACTCAATATTGTTTGCAAATCACTGTAGTAACAGTACAGTACTAACTTTGAAATTTGATATATTCACAGATTATTATAGAGATAGAAGTTCTCTACAAGATGTAAAATTTACAAAATGTGCTAACATACATAAACATATATCCACACAGAGAGCAATGATTGTGTGTACATCTGGATACATACACAGAATGTTGTATTTATAAATATAGAATAATGCACTTTACAATATTTAAACTGAATAATTTCTGAAGAATGATCTCTTCAACCAGGAAGGTTTAAAGGTGCCAAATAACTACACATGTAAGTATGCCCTTACTGTTGACCTTACAATGCACTTAGTATCTTGTACTTCACTAATGCTGTTTCTACTACTACAAGCAATTTATTCTAGCTCACGTTCATGAAGTGCTCATAAATCAGTGTTAGGCCACTTTTTAACTGAGTTGCTGATTTTTAGCCAGCAGACAGAAGCAGAATTTGGATTCAAAGTCTAATATTGGCACACATATTGATTTTAATTAGTCTAATTAGTTCATTACACTAAAAATCAAACAGACCATTTATTACATTCCCAACTAATGACATAAGATCAAGGATTTAATATGATAATGAGCAAGATCAATTATCACTCATAAAGGAAGTCATTAACAAGTGTAAACACTGCCAAACTGAATACCATTACAAATTATGAAGTCATAGCTAGGTCGTTTGCATAAGCATACTAATTTTATTTCATGATATTCCTTCGATTTAATACCCCAAATACCTGTCATAAAGCTGCTTTTTTTCACGAGACTTGGTTCATAGCTGTACACTCAATTCTTACTGTCAGTAATGCAATTGTTCACTACATAGTCCTTAAACTCTATGCTATTAAATCAAGGGTCAAGCAAACCAGACAATGTCTATGGACTCTCTCAGAAAATATTACAGAATATTACAAGAAGGAAATGAGGTTTCCAGTTGTACCAAAGTGGATCTCTACTGGGGAAAATTCAAGAACTACTTTCTTTGTGATCTGGGATATTTCACATGCAAAAAACCAAGCTAGTGATAGAAGTCAGCCCTGCCACAGCTGTTTAGCAGCATAAGGAGAAGGAAGCAACATCCACCAGACTATTTTCACTCTACCGTAGAAACCGCAGATTTCAAAATTTTAAAATAAAATTTAGAACTTGAGCTGTAAGTAATTAAATTTTCTACTAGCCTTAAAGTCTCAGTACTTAATTCTAACCTTAATTCTATTTGAATTTTTTCAAGGTCTCTGTAACCATCATTATCTATTCTGTATCTGACAATAGCATCTAAGTTGTCAATCAAAATCGTAGCAATTATACTTTGTTATAGTGGAATTATATCTATGTGGTGCACAACAATCAAGAATGTAGAGGATAAGCTCCCAATCTGCCAAAATTATTCTCCTCCTGTTCTAGTTTACAATGATTACTTTTCACATGCACTTCATTATATTAGAATACATTCACTGAATACATGATTAGAGACCTACATATCACATGTAAGTATCACATGTAGTTCAATGTAAGTTTTTCATTTGTTGTATTTTTTATAAGAAACTGGAAGAAGTCTCCATTGCCATGAAACTCTTTAAGATTTCTAAGTGCAGAAGCTGTAACTGACACATACAGCCCAGTCAGCAGACATATCAATGGATACAGGAAAAATTGAATTTACTACTACTCAGATTAGAACTTCACTCAAGAAGCAAAAATCTTTTCAGTATAAAACTGCATTTTTATTTCATAAAAATATCTTGCTGATTCTGAAGTCTTCTTGTTCTAGAAGCAGCACATACTAATACATTTAACAGCATCCAACCTCTATCAGTGATAAGTGACTTCTACAGACACCGTGTTCCCCAGTAACTGAAAGCTATATCTTCAGATTCTTTAAGTTTCTTACAAGGCTTCACTCTTTGATAGCATCATCAAAATCTTTCAGCACTTTGCTGAAATAAACTCAATACCATCAAACTTCATTTTTCCCTAAAATAAACTAACATAAAAAACTTAGGTGCATGTTCCTTCTACTGAATTTTAAAGTAAATAAAAACTCACTAATAATTCTTAGGTTAGTGCATCCCTGTACCTAATAACTCAGGAAATATGCAAAACACAGAAAAGTCAAACTAGCCATATAGCTTTGAGTCTATAAATATCAGAACAGTTCTTCAAGACACTGGGAGGCCAAAGCTGCCCCTCCCACTATCCAGTTTCATTAAATCTGGGACTGGTGGAAGACAACAGATTTATAGTTGAGTCAATAAGTGTTTCATGACATCAGGGTTTATGTGCTTATATGCATTAGTACTTAAAATTTTGTATTCTTATGTGCTTAGTACTTAACTGGATATATTCTGGATTCTACTATTTAAATAACTATGTCATTGATCTTGTTCAATACAGAGTTTCTTAACACATAGTACATCCAGTGTCTTTTTGCTTTCATTTTCTTCCTTTCCTCTCACTTCTACCCATTTGATTTTTTTTCCACTTCTTTACTCTGAACTCTGCCATTTTTCCCCCTCCCTCTTTCCCTAATTCCATCAAATACAAATGGAAGATGACATTGAATCACAGAATCATAGAATGGTTTGGGTTGGAAGGGACCTTAAAGATCATCTACTTCTAATCCCACTGCCATGGGCAGGGACACCTCACACCAGACTAGGTTGCCCAAAGCCCTATCCAACCTGGCCCTGAACACTTCCAGGGAGGGGGCTTCCACAACTTCTCTGGGTAAACTTGAATTTAACTATATGTTCATTTCTGCACTGGAAAACAAAATGGATATAGCCATAAATGCTGAACTAATCACTATCATTATTCTGTATAGGATTTATAAGAATTATTTGGAACCAAGATTCGTGACCATTTTTTTTTAAAAAAATGGCTATCACCACCCACCATAGGAAGGGCAGCTCTATGCCATGGACAACATGATGGGTGTACAGTCTGTTTCTCTCTGATCTAGAGAACAAATATCACTATGGATATCAGACTGATTAAATAGCAAAGCAAAGGAGGCAACTAAAAAAAAAAAGGGAAAAAAAAGAGCCAAAATTATGCTTAAGCAAATAAAACAAATACATTCTAACAGATTAAACGTAAAAAAAAACATTAAAAAGCAAGTTAAGGAGAAGAAAAAAAACAAAAAGAAAAACCAAAACCCTACATATCTTAACCTTCTTAAGGAATCTTGAGGAATCTTAACAATCTTGAGGAATCAAATCTAATGCTAATTAATTTCTTTCCCAAACATCAGGAGCAAAAACTGTCAGGGAGTTTGTAAGACTGACTGACAACCTTGATACAACAACAGCACTCAGAGGCATTGTGCAGAGACTAAATGAGGCCTGTGCAGTGGCGTTCATCATAGAAATTGATAAGGAGATGACTGTATTGGAACCCTTTGGGGGCAGAAGGGGCTGCAACAGAGGGTGTCTGAAATTGAACTGTGAAAGAGGTTATAGTACAAACAGGTAGAATGAACTCTAACCACTCATCAGGACCAGGCAGCATTCATCCACACACTTTAGTACAACTCGGGAATGAACAATCAGAATGACTAATGGTGGTATGTAACCTTTTGTTTTTCTTTGGTCCAAGAATAGAGGATAACAAAAGTAATGACTATTCTCATAAAAGGTACCAGGCAAATTTAAGCAACCACAGACTCCTAAGACAGATGTCACACTGGACACATCAGTAGAGGCTATAATCAGGATCAGAATTAGTGGACCTCTGGATACATATGAATTATTTGAGTCCTTTTTTCTACTTCCCAAAGACCTTTCACAATCCCTTTTGGAGCAGAACATTGAATTAAACATGCATTGGCATGGTAGTTCTCATTTATAGCACTCATTCATCTACATCACAGAATCACAGAATTCTAGGGTTTGGAAGGGACCTCAAAGGATCATCTAGTCCAACCCCCCTGCCAGAGCAGGGTCACCTACAGTACATCACACAGGAACGCATCCAGGCGGGTTTTGAATGTCTCCAGTGAAGGAGACTCCACAACCTCTCTGGGCAGCCTGTTCCAGTGCTCTGGCACTCTCACAGCAAAAAAGTTTCTCCTTATATTCACATGGAACCTCCTATGCTCCAGTTTGCAACCATTGCCCCTTGTCCTATCATCGGTCATTACTGTAAAAAGCTTGGCTCCATCGTCCTGACACTCACCCTTTACATATTTGTAAACATGGATGAGGTCACCCCTCAGTCTCCTTTTCTCCAAGCTAAAGAGACCCAGCTTCCTCAGCCTTTCCTCATAAGGGAGATGTTCCACTCCCTTAATCATCTTAGTGGCTCTGCGCTGGACTCTCTCAAGCAGTTCCATGTCCTTCTTGAACTCTGGGGCCCAGAACTGGACACAATACTCCAGATGTGGCCTCACTAAGGCAGAATAGAGGGGGAGGAGAACCTCTCTCGACCTACTAACCACCCCCTTTCTAATGCACCCCAGGATGCCATTGGCCTTCTTGGCCACAAGGGCACATTGCTGGCTCATGGTCATCCTCCTGTCCACCAGGACCCCCAGGTCCCTTTCTCCTACACTGCTCTCCAGCAGGTCAGCCCCCAGCCTGTACTGGTGCATGGTGTTGTTCTTCCCCAGATGCAAAACTCTGCACTTGCCCTTGTTGAATTTCATTAAGTTTCTCCCCGCCCAACTCTCCAGCCTATCAAGGTCTCGCTGAATGGCAGCACAACCTTCTGGTGTGTCAGCCACTCCTCCCAGTTTAGTGTCATCAGCAAACTTGCTGAGGAAGCAAATAAATACATCCATATATTCTGGTCCTATTGTTTTCCATCATAAAATATTTAACCTTATGAAATGCAAATAAAGGATAAACAAGGTACAGAACAGCTACCAGATAGCCAGAGATAAACTTGACCTCCATCTGGAAGAGTCAGCTCAGAAAAGATGTGACAAAGACTTATAAAGTCACAAGTAGTATGAAGAAAAAGAGCAAGGAATATTTTATATATTCTTGTAACAAAAGAATTAGAAATCTTCAAAGGAAATAATAAAAATTATTCAAAACAAGGAAATGCTGTTCTTTGTACCATGATAGAAGAGTGGTAATAATTACCAATGCATACAGATTTGTAGGTTTAAAAAGTAACCCAGTAAGAAAAACAGAGCTTAAAAGTTTAAAGGCTACAAAACACAGTAATATTACTTGTAACTAAGATGAAAATTGCTAGGAGCTTGGAGACCTTTACCCAACGAGGAATCACAATATGTTTGTTTTATTATAGTATTTCTAACCCTTCAGTACTGGCCACTCTTTGAGAGTTTAGGTGTGATTCAGTGGAACAATTCAAATGTCTACACACTAAAGTCTACAAAGTCTACAGAGTAAAGGCATTTGACTTTTAAATGTTTTTTCAAATACACAGGCTAGCATGCCCTTATAATGTAAGGCTGTCAGGATGCTACTCTCATTAAAATGTCAGGATTTTTCCTAAACCAGTAATCTAACTTGATTCCCAAGTTGAAAATGTATGCAATGGTTTTAATTCTCATTTAATATATAAATGCTAGAGGCTTTATTTCTAAGAATTCTACTAATATTACTGGTCTAGGAGACTTAACAGTGCATGAATAAATTTGAAAAAATGTGAACAGTTTAGATAAATCCTCTGACCAAAAGTTATTTCCTTTTAGTAAACTGTGCAAATGCAGTATTCTACATAAAATAATATTACTAACAAATCATAGTGCACACCTAAAGTGAGAGAAGCATTAAGAACAGCATAGTTTTGCTAACACAGAACAATAAGGGTACCTGGCAGAATAGGAGCCTGAAATACACTTTCAGTGTATTTTGTCTAATAATTTAGGCTGGGAGGGATGTTTCCAGGTCATATGGCTGAGCCCTATGCTTAAAACCGGGCTAATTTCAAAGTTAGATGACGTTGCTGTATTTGTCAGACATTCCATTAGAAAGAAGAAATCTTACTCTCAAACTGTAACATCTCCTACAGGCAAAAGAGTTCTGGATGGTTTGCTTTGTTTTGTTTTTTTTCATATTTATTTAAAAGAGATTCTCACTAGGTCTTATCATTAGAATGAGATGATCGAACTGGAGGATAGAAAAGACAAAAAGTCTGAACCAGAAAAGGATACTGAATAGCACCCAAAGCCTTTTAGCATTTGGCAAATAAATTGTGGTAGAGAATTGTATGTAAATGTTTCTTAAGGTTTGCCATTGATCTATAGCATTCTCGCACCTTTTATAGATGCTGATGACACTCGACTACAAAGCTGGCATGTTGCTTGCTTTAACTGTTATATGGTCCCCGGACAGTTAAGACTGTAAACCAGAAGTGCCCAGAAGGTTGCAGTGCAAGGGTCAATGTACTTAAGTTAGTACCTTCAATGTTGGTTTTAGGCACAAGGGTAATTGGCATACAAACCACGTATTCCAAGATAAAAGCCTTAAACTCTGCACTTTGGCATAATGTTCTTTAGAAACTATACTTAGACACAGCATCCAAATATTACTTCAGAGTACATACAGTATGGATATTAAAATTGAAATAGTAACATCAATGGCACAAAGAGTTCCATCAAGTTCTTAATAAACTCTTTTAACAAATCCTTCTTGTTACCTTGTACTATCTTCTTTTTTTTCAGGAAATAATTGTACTAGGGAGGGAAATAACTTACTAGGGAACTGTATTTCCAGTAAGAGACTGAAATTACAAATAATGTTTAGTGACTGATATTACAAAGCTTTTCAAATGCTAACATTCTTTCTTTAAAGTTAAAGAAATATACAATTTTTATGCAAGTTACCCTGACTTTGTGCCTTAAAAAACAGCTTTTCTTCAAAGAGTTGGCAAAATAGGCAGCTGAGGTCAGTCAGATCACTTGCTGCTTCAGCAAATTGCTTAGAAGCTCCAAATCCTTGGGAGATTTTACTCCACTGATTACACGGGAAACAAAGTAAGCATTGCAACTTTGAAAGGAATACCTCTTAGATAGTCTGATAGTTGCTTTCAACAAAGGAGAGTAGGTCTATGACTCATAATGGATGGCCAAAGGCAATGTTTTTTGATTCCACTGACCTTTCAACGCTCTATGGACAGGAAATATAAATCTAATGATTAAGTCACAGACTGCTAGACTACACACTAGAAGACTGCTTTTTATAGGAAATAAAATGAAAGAGAGCAAATTAGTAATGTAACATGGAATTTCACACAATAGTTATAACTTTAATGAGCTCTTCTGTGAAGTTTAAATATTTGTAATAGCAAATAAAGATTGTTTTTAACTCTCTTACAGTTCAACTGCTCTCACAGGAACTCAAGTAATGACCAAATCACAAGTTAGAGACTAAATTGTAAAAATAAAAGTTTCTGTTACAATAGATTTGCCACACATTTCACTAAATATGTGGTTGATTACATCTATGCACATCATTATACTTATATCCTGCGGTCAATCAGCAGCATCATTCATTACTCAGTAACACGTACTTTGTTCAACAACTAACTCAAAACATGTATGAAACAACCCTTTTTGTGTTAACATTTTTAATATTGCACATTTTTAAATTAAATAAAAATGTGAATTAAGTTTCTCATAATGGATTTGATTTTCTCAGTTATTTGTTTTACTTCATATACTACTTCACCCAACAGATCTCCAATTTTATTCTGATTACTGGCATACCTACAATAGGAAGAGTGATGCCAACCTGAGAGAGCTTGTCCTGGTGCAGTAGACAAAGTGTAGGTCAGTTGGGGAAAGGACTGTGAATCCTGCTAAAAATAAGTAATTGAACCTAAGTTTCCCCATGTTTTAAGTACATTGATATACAAAGAAACATGTTTATTTATTTCCTAGCTAATTTCTGTGGTTATGTTCACTGGTATGCTTTGAACAACACAAACATAACTGATTTTACAGCAGCAGAGCAGCCCCAAACAACTGAATCTTAAATAGCTACACGATTTTGCAGTAAGTTGTGAAAGCCCCTTTGTAAGTTCCTCACTCTTATTTTAACTTTTTTCCACATACTTTAAAAAACTTCCAATGTCAAAGGTTTTGTCCTCTGTCTTTAACAGTACTTCCCCACCACCCTGGTTGCCAAGAGTTGTAAGACAGTAAAAAGCAAAGGTGTTAAGAAGACTGAGAAACACCACAGGCAGAAAAGAAATCCAAGAGAAAAGAGAACCACAAACTTGTATGGTTGGATTTAAGACCAGAGTTATTGAAGAATTTTTTTTGTCAATATATCAAGCCCTGAAAATTGCAAGGACACAGAAGAGGTAATCACAGAAGCCACTCTCCTGGGCTTAAAGCCTGTAGCAGGAATCAGTGATGTTGGAAGGTTTATGGAGACAGTATCTGCTTTTCAACATGTCAGTATTTTCAACAAGAACAAATCAAAGACTACTCCTCTGTTCTACCATGACACTAAGGTAACATGTTGAAAGCCACTTAAATAAAAAAAATATATTTTGGGTTTAACAAATATGAGACAAAAAGTATGAATAAGAAACACCTCAAAAAGAAACTTTTTTGAATCATATCAGTTTACCATGGCATAAGTTGCTTTTATGTCAGCCACCTTCTCTAAACAGCTCCACTAGTCAGTCAACAGTTTATCTAATCCAGGCTGAGATACAGTTCATAACTTTCATCCAATTTGCAGTCAGATAATCTAAAATACCACCTGCTTTGGCTATGACATCTGAAAGACAGGAAAAAGGGCAGTGACAGACTGAAAATTCTAATTACTTTTAAATAATTTCTCTAGTAGTATCAACCCTGCATTACAATATAGGATTATAATACTATAAATGTATGTTGAAAAAACCCAGGTTATAAAATCATAGAATGGTTTGGGTTGGAAGGGACCTTAAAGATCATACAGTTTCAACCCCTCTGCCAGGGGCAGGGACACCTCCCACTAGACCAGGTTGCTCAAAGCCCCATCCACCCTGGCCTTGAACACTGCCAGAGAGGGGGCAGCCACAACTTTGGGCAACCTGTGCCAGTGTCTCACCACCCTCAGAGGAAAGAATTTCCTCCTAATATCCAATCGAAATCTGCCCTCTTTCAGTTTGAAACCATTCCTCCTTGTCCTATCACTACATACCCTCATAAAAAGTCCCTCTTCAGCTTTCCTGCAGGCCCCCTTCAGGTACTGGAAAGCTGCTATGAGGTATCCCTGGAGCCTTCTCTTCTCCAGGCCGATCAACCCCAATTCTCACACCTGTCCTCATAGGGGAGCTGCTCCAGCCCCCTGGTCATCCTCGTGGCCCTTCGGAATTGCTTGAGCAGATCCATGTCTCTCTTATGCTGGGGGCCCCAGAGCTGAGCAGAGTACTTCAGGTGGGGTTTCACAACCTAACCTTGGACTTTCAGGATATGTATATGCGAGTGTCATAGTAATGGTACACATATATTTTCTGAATTTCAGAAAGTTTTACTCAGGAGTTTCTATGTATACACAAGAATAAAACCCATAGCAATCTCAACCATCATCTAGTTCCTTCTTCACCCACAATACAGATGGTATAAAATACCTGTACAGAACAACTAAAAAAAAATAAATAACTTACTGAAAGGTAAATAACATGACTGGCTTGCTTGTTTCTTTTTAAGTATCTGTACAAGACTTCAAAATAGACCTTCTACATAAACACGATATAAAGAGTTCTATAAGGCTGAGTTTTGCTACTTGGAAAGAAATAAGGCTTTGGTAAAAACACATAATTGTACACTGTGCTGGTTTAGCAAAACGGCCAGGGCAAGCCACAAACCAGACAGAGTTTTGTTTCTATCACTCCCCCGGGGAAATAGAAGGGGAGCAAGGAAGAACAGGCTCAGCGGTTGGAAATTAAAAACTATAACAAATTTAATGGCACAGGGAGAAAGAGTAACAGGTGGGGAAAAAGGGAAAATGCATATATACAAATATATAAAACCTGAGCTCCGATGACCAGCGATACAGGCTGCTGAAAGGTCCTTCACTGCAAAGCCGACAGGAAGAGTCCAAGCCCCCAGCACCCGGTGCAGTTGGAGTGCTGCAGACCACGTGGCGAAGCTGGTAACCAAAACTGGGCCTTTCCTCTGGGCTGGCTCCACGTGGCGAGCTCCAGGCAGGGGAGCGAGGCAGAGAGCTTAAGAGAGGAGACCAAGAGAGGAGACTGAAGCCCCCCCCCCATCCACCTGGCTTTTATAAATTCTGGCAGGAAATGGGTGGAATACTGAACCTGATACCTGACACCCAGACCCCTTTTCACAACAGGGTCCTAAACTTCACCCCTCATTCACTGGGTGCTTGCAGCAAAAGCCAATAAGAATTTTGCCTGCCCCTTTCAAACTATAACATACACCCACCAGAATGAAAACATGGCCATTTTGGTATAGAGACTGCAAATTTTTTGTTAGCATATCCAGCTAGAGTATTGTGAATGTCACGTCAACATGATGCATTTATTTTAATGGAGGTTCTGCCATACTGAAAGAAAAAATCAAGTTTCAGCAAGCTGGGTTTTCCTGACAAGAAGAAATACAAGCCAGCTCTTTTAAAACCATTTAGTAAAACAGATAAATAATATTCAAGAAATAAAATGCCTTGAACCAGTGAAAAGCAAGTCAAGAGTACCACTTTTGTTTTAAAAGTAATAATAGAAGAATAAACAATAGCAACAAATGACTGCCACAGTTCACAGATTTTTCCGGTCCTCAGAAGAAAATCAGTTCCTTGCTCTTGCATGCATTTTCATGTCAGAAAGTTTCCTATTCTGCTATGCGTCATTCCAAACTCAGTATACGTGAATATCAGATGGTAGTTTTTAAAAACATTTTGGATGAACTGGATGCTTTCATACTTAAATATATCCTATGTCTATGATCTCTATCAAGAGATAATAAACTACCACATTGCTCTGAGCAGTGATGCACCAGTCCTAAAGAGTTTATCTGCTAATCATAAGAAATTTGGCTTCACACACTTTTTTTTGCATAAAAATGGTTATTATTTTGCTCATCAGGCTATGGACTATCTTCCAGATAGAAACTATTGAAAAGTTCTGAAAGGCATCAATGTTGTTCTTCATTCCAGGACATTTAGACTCTGTCTGGGATCCACTATTGATTTAAACACTGTCTCCCCTAATATTCTTGTATCCAACACAAGATGTTAATCTGGATTCATGGGTAACTAGACAAGTTAACAAACTGGTTGAATAGTCAGGCTCAGAGGGTAGTGGTTAACGTGTTAAACTCTGCCTGGAGGCCAGCAACAGGTGGAATACCACTGGGGTCTCTATTGGGATGTCTCCTCTTTAACATCCTGATCAATGACCCAGAGAAGGCAACAGAATAGAGTCTCACAGAGTTTGAAGATGACACCCAACTGGGGATGATCAGTAGATATGCTTGAAGGTGGGGCTGCTAGTTAGAGGGACCTGGGCAGGCTTGAGGAATAGCCAAACTCAACCTGTAAGATATTAAAAAAGGACAAAGGTCAAATCCTGTAGCTGGGAAAGAAGAAACCCTTGCACCATTACAGGCTGGAGACGAAGTGTCTGGTGAGCAATTCTGCTGGAAAAGAGCTGTCCTGGCAAACAGTGAAATGAGGTACGCCACCACTGTGTCCTGGCAGTGAAGGCTAGGCCATATGGAGCACAGCCAGTAGATTACTACCCTTCAGCACTTTATCCCAGTACTTGCTAGTTGGCATCTAACGTAGCACATCCTATTTTGCCACCTGCTCCACTACATGAAAGCAATTGATAAACTGAACTAGGCTCAGTGGAGGGCCACAGAGATGGTCAGGGGTCAGAGAACATACCCTGTGACACACAATGAACATTTAAGTTGAAACAAAAAAGGTTGTGACTGGATATAGGGAAATTTCTTTTCATCTTAAGGGTCAGCCAAGCACTGGAATAAGTTGCCTAGACAAGTTATGCAGACTCCATTAGTGGAGGTTTTAAAGCCCAGAATAGGTAAAGTCTGATTTACAGCTTATCCTGCCTTGATCAGGGAGTTGGCCTCTTGAAGTCCCTTCTAACCTGAATCATTACATGATCTTTGATAACCTCTAATTTTGAAACTGATCTACACAATCAATCTCAAGATCTAAAGATTTAAGTCATAACAGGCATCAGAAAACTATTTCTATGTAAATATTATTGCCATTCAATCACTTAAGTGGGAAGAAATCTTTTCACTAGAATTTTGACTAAAACCCACTTTGCACTATCATTTTGGATTGTCTGTTGACTTGAACAATGCTTGAAATGGCCTAATGTATAATCCGTCAAATAACATCACAAATGTGCAAGCCATCAAAGGCCCCCAGAGACTAGTTAGACTTTTGTAAGCATTCAGCTGTGTACCTTAGACATTTTGATTAAGACACTAAAATGATACAAAAGGAAAAGTGTTCTGAGTCTTTCAATCACAAGGATGTTAAAAAATATCTGTCAGTCTTGGAGACTTGCCTTTGATGACAATATTTCATCATCATCTTGTGTATTAGAACCCAGAATACTCAGAAAATAAATGCTTATTCACTGCACCTGCCCTTTTTTTTGTAAAAGACAGATATTTCCCTAAAAGATTGGGTTTTTTCATGTGATCTTTAATGGCAGAAAGACAATGCTTTGTCTTTGAAAATACCCAGAGCTTAACAGACCTTTGTTCTTCTCTGGGTTTTGGTTTTACTTGGGTTTTTTCTTTTTTTTCTTTTTTTTTTTTTTCCCCAAGACTTCTTTTCAATAAACTGTGACTTCATGTTACAGAAGGAAACTGTAGCTTCTGGAAAAGGAGCAAAAAGTTATTTGTACTTTTCCAGCTATGTGCCTGGTCTTCAGTTACATTCAGTCCACTAGTTGAAATAGACACTAAGCAGGCACTCTGGGAAATGTAAATCCTGACTGAAACAGAATGTATATATAAATAAAATGTCTAAATTATCTTTATTAACCCTAGCCTGTACTTCAATCTTCTACCTTCATACCAATTACTAGAATTAATTTACCTTAATAACTCAAAGTACCCTTTAGTGAGTTGACATATTCTTTTGTCTCCAACAAGTTAGAAAGAAAAGTTTGATTAGAACCTGTCAAAACATTACTTAACAAAATAGTACAGCAAGGAACGATTTACAAAATGGCACCTATTATAAATTAGCTCTGCATCTGTAGGACACAAATGAATTTGTGGACCTAGGATGACATCAAGGTACATGAAATTAGACATCTTTATACCAGAGATATAATTACACAGAACATAAACTTGCAGTGAGACAAAACAAAACTCTCAAGAACAAAAAGAAGACTCGAGAAAAGGAAAGGATTCTACTTACTCTTTTGCCAAATAGAAGTTGAAACACATAAAGGAGTCTAGCAGAAGAGAAAGTCAAGCTGTTGAAGCAGTGGAACTGAGACCTCAAAACATATTTAATCTGACCTGATACATCACTTACATCCAGACAACCTTTTGTCCTCATTAACCTGTTCATACAGCTCTCCCTGAAAAAAGCACTACCACATGCATATAGGTACACAAAGTTTCTTTATCTTTAATATTTCTTTATCTTTCAGATGTGAAATTAGAACATTTTCCTGAATTACAACTTTCTTAAGCAGTTAAATTAGTTTTTCTGGGTTCTCAGAACCACTTTAGCTGAAAAACAGTGAGAAACACGTTATTCATGTTTTACTCTGGTAAAGGCTACTCTTAGAATGATTTATTTTATTTTTAATTAATCTCTGGGGGGTGGAGTTTTTTATTAATTTATTTCTTCTTTTAAAGATCCGAATGAATTCTCTAGTAGCTATTTCAGTTTTGGGTTTTTGCACCATAGCTGCAATTAATTTAGTGAAAAATGGCTGCCTAAAATTGATTACAGTATTACAGAGAAGCTACATTTAAATATATTTACTTAGAAGAAAGAACACAACAAAACTACACCAAAACCCCCCTGATGATTATTGAGTTTTGCCTTGACCTGCACTGACACTGAAGAAGCCTAACGTATATTTCTGTATCTTAAACAAGCAACATACTTCTTTGTTTCAGATTCTTTTTCAGATGTTTTTTGTTTATATTATTTATTTCTCTCTTACCCAAAACATGTGCTGGAAGAATCTTGCAAGTGCCTGAAATAGTATTCCCATTCCTCTTTTCTCTCTTTTAAGCACTCAGCCTGCCATTACAGTGAAAATTACTTGCTTTCCCATATGCTGTGTAAAAATTTAAAGTGATTTGAATCACTCTCTAAATTATTTGATAGAGACTTAAGAATCTGACATTCATACTAGTGCTACACAGAAAAAGGGCCCTAAAAAATTATTCTGTTTCTTGCAGTGATCAGTATAATACATGTCACTGAAAATGGAAAAGAATATGAAGTAATTATTTGGGGAAAAACATGCTGGTAGAAAAAGCTTTCTCTAGCTAAAAAACTGGCACCTGACACCTGGAATGCATCATAATTGAATACAGTAACTTCAAAGGACAGACAAACCACTACAAGATACCATGACTATACTCCTATAATTTATTTTATTTTTCCCTTGAAAATAAACACTTTCTCTTGAAAATAAAACATATTTTTAAGATGTGCATTCTTCTATAAAATCATTCTTTAGTAATAGATAAATTCAAGTTGAAACTTTAGAATAGCTTTATTTGAAAGAAAACACTACATTATGAAAATTCTGTACATGTTTATGTTATATGCTATCTAAGGAACTCAAAGTACTTTAACATATCACTTTGAAGTTGGAATCTGAATGTAAAGTTTAAAAGTCAGAATTTACTTCTGAAATATTTACACTGATATTTTCAGTGAAACTATTTAAATAACTCCCTAATATATGCTTATTTTAAATTCATTTATTGTTCCTTAAAAATCATTACAAGTAAGCACACACCAGCACTTAGAGTAAAATACTACAGACAACAGTACTGTAAAGTTCAGTACTTCAAAAAATATCCACTAAATCAATCTAGATTTTCTTTATTCTTTAAACATTTATTAGTTTTATGTGCAGGTCAGATATTTTGAAACTACAGAAAGTACATTGTATAGAAAAAAAATCAAGCTATTGATAAAAACAAGTGAAATTAACGTTATACTTGGAAATTAATCCTCCCCCACCCTGAAACAGAGTTGATTCTATTAAAAGTGATAAATGAAATGGAAATTAAAATTTTAATGAGGTGCTTGTTAATCCATTTGTTCACATCTAATTTGAACTTGGTTAAATTGCTACTTATTATGAATACTATAGATATGATTCCTTCTAAATCTCAAGGGCAAACAAAATGTTAGAGGACTGCTTGTCCCAAGATAGGTCCACAGTATATTATCCAAGCTTCTGAAATTAAGCACTGGAGCTATTTCCTGTGATACATTTCATTTAGGAAAATTAATGACATTTTAAAGCAGTTGGTTAAGTTCTTTGACATGGTAATTGTCCATACCAGAACAATAGAAGAAATATAACCAAAAGGACACTGCCTACCTGTCATTGATCGTTTCCAAGACCGGAGGGTTTATTTGAACCTATTGCAATTCCTTGGGAGTTTATCAAGCATTATAATTTCTCTTAGTAGGATTTGGGGTTATTTTATCTTATTTATTTCTACTTGATGTGTGCACAGAAATTTGGTACAGACACATATCATCTATTTTTTCTGCTTAACTTTAACAAGCAGTAAAAAAATGTAACATCACCTAGAAGACAGCACCGGAACTACAACATGGATAGCATAGCTCTAGGTGTGATTTTTACACAAAACCAAAATGCAGAGCAACTGCAGTAATAAAAACCTAATAATTTCATTGAAGTCTGTATATTAAAAGGAAAATGTAAAGGACTATGAACAAAGATATGCCACAATCTTGCAAAGACAAGTCCCAAAATGGGTCCCTTGGACTTATGTATTGTAATAACTCTTTTATTTGAATGGTCACATATGATTTTTCAAATAATTCAATACATTTATTTTTAACTCACAACTTTAAATTCCTTTAAAACAAGTTGCACTTTTTAGTATTTCATTCAACAGTGCAACTTTGCTTTTGTCTTCTTGTCAGGATGTTAACAATAAGTGAACACTTACAACACTTCATAACTTTAGTGAAAGCCAGCTAAGTTCAAGTCACAGTTTGGATTTTTTTGCCTTATATATGATAAACTATCTTTTTACATTGGACTGTATTTCAATTGTACTAACATCATTTACTACACTTCTAAGAATCTCATCATACAATACGCTATATCCATAATATGATTCAAGAAATTGATATCTCAAAAACAGCCAAGTTTCTTGACATAAGTGTCCATTATTAAAGGTCTTTCTGATTTTTTTTTTTTCCTGAAAGGTTTATGTCCAGCTAACTTAATGGACAGTTTATGTAGTTTGTTCTGGCCACCATATAATATTTAACCTAAAAAGACTTTTTCCTTTCTTGGCACTTTCCCTAATATATATTATCAGAAAAGAACAACTTTAGGAACCACATACTTCTTTATACAAAAATAATTTGCCCCATTATTAAAAACAAAAGCTACCAGAGACCAATCCTTAGTGAATTCTAATAATGACGTACTTACAGTCTGATAGCTGACCATTCATCATAACTGGCCAACTTCCTTTTCTGAAACTTTAGCCATCTATATTCTTTTTTGTTCTCTCTACTTCAAATTTTCCCATCTGTATTCTTTAAAATTTATCCAGAATTCTTAATCATCATTACATATGTCTGTTGTGTCACAATCTAGGAAAAGGAAAAGATATTGAGGAACGATCTTTTCAGGTTAAATCTAGATGCAAGATTTGACACACATTGCCCTCATTTTACTACCTCTTCTGAGCAATATGATTTGATTTTTCCTCTTCCTAGTATGATTTGTATTTAATTTCCAATCTAAAGTAATCTAAATAAAAGACATTAGGAATAAATTTTAAAATTGCAAGAAAATATACTGCTTTGGTATTCAACAAAGCTCAGTTAAATAAATGCAGTTTAATTTTGGGACATTTAGATAAGAAAGAAAAACAGATGTAAAAAACCAATAGCTATTTAATATTACTGATATTACTTTATGTGAACCCGTTTCACTCTACTGAAATGAACTTGGAGCACTTACAAATTTATTTATCCTATCTCAGTGGAGGAAGGTGTAATGAATAGCTGCAGGGTAACAAATCTCTAAAAGCACAATATACCTTTTGTAAGTAAGCATCCAGTTACACATTTAGTTACAACATTACTCTGACCATTCCTCAGGTACCCTCTATACCTTGTGACTTCCAAAAAATGTGAACGTACATCCACTATGTCAGTAAATCTGGATACTTCTCATGAAGGAGAATTCCCTCAAATTGACTTAGGAACATACTGAATTTTTCTTTTTTCCAGTTTTCTTGTAACCAAATACTAACATACAGACTGAAGGGAGAAGGGATTCAAAAGAAGAAAGGAAAAACAGAGCACTGGAATGCACTGTCCTATCCCCCAAGCTCCTGTATCTGTAATATTGAAGAAACATTTCTGGAAATACTAATATATTGAATAAATGACTCATTCTAACTTTGTTTACCTGTTTTGATACATACCATTTATATAGTTCAGTTCCCTATGTTACATTAAAAAAAAGTTACATGGATTAAGTTTTCTTATGGAAACCATTAACAAAAAGTCTCTACCATATTGCTCCAAACATAAGGAAATTTATTTTCTTTTTCAGAAAGCACTTTAAAAAGTCCAACTGAAATCCAACTCACAGCAAGTTCATACACAATCAGGGAGAGTCAAGGGTTAAGCAGGCAGTAGCCATGAGCCAAATGCTGAGTCCTGTCAGAGGACTTTGAACTAAGCAACTGCACACCTGCACATGCAAAATGGCCCATCTGGAAAGCAGATCTTCACATGACAAAAAAGATAGGTGGACTATGGGGTACACACAGGGCTGGGAATTTTACCTATGGAAAAGAATTTTTCATGATTGCTGAGGTTTTTTGTTCACTGTTGGTTTTTTTTTAACTTTTCTTGGAGGAGTGCACTACACTGGAGGTAGCCACAATCAATAAAATATATATGTTCTAATACTGTGCTAACAACTACGGCACACTGAGCATAAGTAAAAGTTTCAAAGCCAACCTGTGCTGTTAAGTATTGGAGCTGAGAAGCTTGATATTATTAGCAAATTTGAGACCCAAAGAGGAAAAGCTCAGGATTCCCATTAAATTACAGATGAACTGCTAGAGACAGCCAAACACCTGCAGTGGAGTATATCAGTAGGATTGAGAAGATGCCACTAAGAGCAGCCAGTCATGGGCAGAAAAATTTTCTGTCTAATGTTGTAGGTGAGTATATTGAAGAGTATATTCTCCTAGAACAAGTTTTAAGTAGTAAGTTTGAATCCAGTTGACATCCTACTTTCTCTCAGGTTTGAGTCCTACTGCCTGCATTTCTACACAAATATGCACACAGCAGTCAATCTGCAAATGCACAATAAATTCTCTGAGTCCTGACAACATTAGATTTATAAAGTTCAATTTTACTGTGAGTGCATAGTAAATATACCATCCCTTTCCATAACTGAGAAGGAAACAACAAAGAAATAGGTAAGAGCAGTCTGCCTTCCTCAAAGTAGTTCATTCAGCTCACAGCTAGTTTTTGGCTGACATCTTTCTTGAGAACATATCAAACTTCAGCAACCGATGCAAGGTAGATGAATAACACGGTGGCAGCAGCTAACCCTTTCCATCACTCCTCCAGGTAGCCATTCCTATTGTGCCTCACAGAAGATAATAACCAAAGGCAAACAACAGAGCAAGCAAACTGTGTGGTCAGGTTGGATGCAAATGAATTTGGCAGGTGGAGCACCATGATACAGGTGGAGTATTCACCTTTCTTTGTTCTTGAATTTTTTGAGCATTTCTGACCAAGAATCATCCTTTAGATTTATATTCATACATTAGCTTTAGAGCAGAAACCTGATCCATGACCAGAAATTATTTGATAATAATCTAAACCAATAATTTATTGTTTGTTGCTGCTGAGAAGAGATCTCACTTGCTACTGATCTGGGGAAGAGGGGGAAAATTACTTCAGTACTACTGAAGAGATAAACTTAATAACACTAGAATTTCTCAATCCTATGCTATGTAATGCTTCCTATCACAATCGAGCTCTCTTGAAAGGATACCATCTTTCCCAGATGGTAGGGAAGTGCTGGTGGACTTTAATCTGGCTGTGTTTATATTGGAAATCCCTACAAATAATGTGAAAGTGTTTTAACTAAGAACAATTACAGTTCACTATAGGTCAAAAGGCCACATATTATAGGTGTTCAATATTACTTACTATTCACTTAATCTTTTTCAAATCCAGCAAAACATCATTGAAGAAAATAATAAATATTTATGCTTTCAACAATGAAAGGTCAAATTATTTTTTCTGCTTTTCATCCCTCAATAGTCATGCATACTCAAAAGGAATATATTTTATAAAAAACCACCAAAACTCAGCAGAAATTGAAACTTGCAGAAAAATTACTCTACAGATTCCTTCACCAAACCATATTAAAATTACTATTTTAACCTTTACAGCAACTACCAGCTATCAGCAACTTCAGTAACAGTAAGCAAAACCTGTCAAAACATGGTATATTAATCATTTTCTAAGCCATATATACTTATGTATCCTAAGTCATCATTAGTGAAAATCCTAGCAGTCTCTGTAAACACAAGAAATTCTAGTTTCATTTTCATGTTCATCCACTGAAAATTAGACCTATCAAATTCCATTTTCAAAAAAATATACTAAGATTTACAAAATTCAGCCATAAATTATGTACACAGCATACCTATGAAAAAAGATGTGTTGGGAAAATTCTCTCAGGTGAAAAAAAATAATTTGATAGAGTTAGAAGCAAAAGATGATCATTCAATGGGAATATGTAAGAAGTCTCTCTTTTTAGCCTAATTCCTGTTCTTAAAAACAAAAATATAGATAAATGATACCACCACATACCTGAGAATTTTGTCAGATACAGGTTATAAGGATGGAACACAAGGACCAGGCTCAAGATGTCAGGCTCCAGGGTGGGGACTGCAAGGTACAACCAAACAATTTGTGGATGCCTGGCTATTTCACATACCTTCAAGGGGAACTTTTAACACTTTCCCATTAAACTGAAAAGGTAAAAAAATAAAAAGAAAAAGTGAGGAGGAGTATAGACATATCCTTTAGGGATTTTCTCTCTCTTTGGCCCTGAATTCAGAAAAGATACAAAGATAAATGATTTCCAAAGAGTACTGGACGTATTGGTCAAAAGTGTGGAGGAAGGGCACAAGTACGTGGGGCAGTATTTTGGTATGAGTAACTATGAGTAAGTCTTCTACCTACAGATCTTAAACACCAGATGTCAAGGACAGAGATTGCGTTTTTCATATAAAAGGGTTATTTGACTTAGTCAAGTGCAGGAATCCCTCTAAGACCCCTAACAACAACAGCATCTAAAAGCATTGTATTTGCTGATGTGCATAGTCAGGGACAACTTAACTGCTCTAAGATTTCAGATTATATTATGGAAAGCAAATGCATACAAGTTTCTCATACCTCAATATATTTGACAGGCAGCAGAAATACCCATAATATTCTGTTTTATTTGCCATGCAATTACACATAAGTTATGATCAGCACCATCATCCCATGTCTAAAACAAGGCACAGAGGATTTGTAAGGATATGGTTGGATGTAACCTACAACAAAATATTTCGCTAAATGACTAATAACATGAATCAAGAGGCACTTATTGTAAGTAGTAGCTAGTTGGGTATTACTAACAAAATAAAAAGGATAAAGTCTGTAGGAGGGGACACACTGACTATATACACATGGTAGATTAGACTGATCAAAGATGTGCTGCCTTAAAAAAAACACAATCCTCACGTTCTAAGTGAAAAAGTCTGTAAAGTCCTTGTGCTGCCGCAGCCATCATGTGCCCACATGAAGAATATTGATTTTCATTTGCCTGGACTTTAACCAGATAAGCAAGCTTCTCTGTGTTACTCTGTAGAATGGAAAGAAAGACAACAAGTAATGACTTAAACCAAATATGAAATTACACCCTTAAATGGTTTTCCTTACTGTTACAGAAAATGGTACTGCTGTTTACAGCAGACCCATTTCCTGCAGATGAAGAAAAAGAGACCATGCATGTGACCAAATATTTTGCACTTGACATCAGTATTTTATACTTACATGATCATGGTAAATTAGAACGGGATGGAACGAGTACAGTCCTTAAATAGAAGGGAAGACTTGTAGTTCATGCAGGACCACAAATCAGGTCCACTGTGACATAGAACTTCAAGAGAGAATTACACTAGAATTACACAATTAAGGATTATAAGTATAATTAAGGTTAATAATTATGCCCCATTAAATAAGAACTGACAGATAGTCTCAAGTCAGTAGTGGTGGCTAAAGGAACAGAAAGCTAAAGGAACAACATGAAGACCTGGTCCAGAATATACTCACAGGAGGTCATGTGTTCCACAAGACAAATAAGAATCATGATTTTGGAGAGGCAAAGTTGATAAGAAAGCAACACTGAAGCAGATACAGTTTGCATTCAAACATGCACAGTGAATGCACATGTTTGTGATAGAAGAATAATGGCCAATGACTACTAATTGCAATTTAATTAAAAATTAAAGGGTAATAGGAGGAGGACGTGGACATACAAAATTATTTGCTGGGTTGCTGCATCATTTTCAGTGTCAGGATTCAAGGGAAATTCCAGTTACAGTCAAATGTACTCAAAACACTGAACTGCAGCATTTATTTGGAAGAGAAATTACATACTTAATATCAACTAAATTACTGAAAAATAGGATATGATTGGTAAACAGTTTAATAATTACAATCTTGCTGTCAACATCAAACAGAAAAATAAGTCCTTTAAACTTAGCAAGGACCTTCAAACTTGCTTTCTGTGCTATAACATCCCTTTTTCAAGGCAAACGAGACAGATATCCTGATGGGAGCATACTACAGGACACCTGACCAAGA
>VZRW01010342.1:1647-68990 GCA_013398125.1 Aegotheles bennettii
TTTAGAGAGAAGGATGTCGTGGGGGACTTTGTCAAAGGCCTTACAGAAGTCCAGACAGATGACATCTGTAGCCTTCCCTTTGTCCACAGATGTAGTGACTCCATCGTAGAAGGTCACTGGGTTGTTCAGGCAGAACTTGCCCTTGGTGAAGCCCTGCTGACTGTCTTGAATCACCTTCATGTCCTCCATGTGCCTTAGCAGAGCTTCAGGGAGCATCTGTTCCATGATCTTCCCAGGCACAGAGGTGAGGCTGACAGGTCGGTAGTTCCCGGGGTCCTTTTTTCTCCCCTTTTTAAAAGTGGGAGGAATGTTCCCCTTTTTCCAGTCACTAGGGACTTCACCTGACCGCCATGATTTTCCAAATCTCATGGCAAGTGGCTTGGCCACTGCATCAGCCAATTCCTTCAGGTCTCTGAGATGCATCTCGTCAGGTCCCACAGACTTAGGTGTGTCCAGGTTCCTCAAGTGGTCCTGAACTTGATCTTCTCCTATAGTGGGAGGGACTTTCCCCCCCAGTCTCCATCATGCAGTCCTTCCACTCGAGAGGTGCCTGAGGAGGGATTTCCCATGAAGACTTAGGCAAAAAGTTGTTGAGCACCTCAGCCTTCTCCTGGTCCATTGTTACAACTTCGCCAGCCTTGCTTGTCAGGGGGGTTACGCTTTCCCTCGCCTTCCTCTTCTGGCTGAAATATCTGTACAAGCCCTTCTTACTATTCTTTATGTCCTTTGCCAGGCCCAGCTCCAGCCGTGCCTTGGTCTTCCTGACTCCATCCCTACACAACCGGGTAGTGTCCCTGTACTCCTCCCAGGTTACCTGTCCCTGCTTCCACTATCTGTGCATTTCCTCCTTGCCCCTCAGTCTGGCAGTAGGTCCTGACTCAGCCATGCCAGCCTCTTGCCCTCCTTGCCCGATTTCTTGCACCTGGGGATCACGANTTTGCCAGGCCCAGCTCCAGCCGTGCCTTGGTCTTCCTGACTCCATCCCTACACAACCGGGTAGTATCCCTGTACTCCTCCCAGGTTACCTGTCCCTGCTTCCACTATCTGTGCATTTCCTCCTTGCCCCTCAGTCTGGCAGTAGGTCCTGACTCAGCCATGCCAGCCTCTTGCCCTCCTTGCCCGATTTCTTGCACCTGGGGATCACGAACTCTTGTGCTCTATGGAAAGCGTCCTTGAAGATCTGCCAGCTCTGTTCTGCCCCCTTGTCCCTGAGGGCAGTTTCCCAGGGGGTCCTGTTGACTAATTCCTTGAAGAGCTGGAATTCCACTTCCCTAAAATAATATTTGTTCTTGGTGCATCTCTAAATATGAATGACATTTCAGAGATGTAGAAAAGAGCTTTTGGATTGCTAGAAACTGTAAACCATGAATTTGGGTAACTGTGACCTTGTTTAGCTTGTTACAAATTTTAGGCAAAATCATGAAAGAATTGATGTGGTACATGATCTGATGAAGTGGCTATGCAACTAATGCCTATCAGCACTGTTCTATGCAGAAGAGGCTTCTTTTATAAAATATTTTTTTTTTGCTGTTGCTTTCTGTAGTTACCAGACTGGCACAAAAAGCTTCAGACAATTTTTTTACTTATTGTTATTTTTGAAGGTCAGGAGCTCCCTAATGAGCGGGTCAGTTCTTTCTGATTGGAAAGCTTTAATTCAGTACTAGGTGCTGTTATGAAGGCTTAGTAATTGATTAAGCCAAGTGCTTGAGCTCAAAAAAGAATTTAATGTGGGAGGTTCACTGCCATTATTGTCTTAATATCCTTAATATGCTTTTCTGGTTTCCTGGTGTTGTAGTAGGTAAGTATTTATAGATGCTATTTTGTTCTCTCCCCAGTGCATCAGTGGCTGCAACACGTACCTTGGTTGACCATTTCTCTTCGTACTTTTGCCATTACGTACTTTGCTATACTTGCTTACATTGTTCTGCCTTTGTCGAAGATAAGGGGAAAGACAGGAATGCAATAGTGAAGGGATCTTCAGAATCTCCATCACTGGTATCTACACATCAATCTATAGCCATCTGAGTGTTATGAGCTGGGCAACTGCAGCAGGAGCATTAGAAAGAGCATTTGGTAAGCATCATGGTGCTTGTCCTTAGTGTCATTAAATCATTGGGTGTAACAGTAGAGGGGAATGGCCCCATCAGGATTCTTTCTGGGTATGGCCTTGTAATGTTTTGTTCAAGGGATCACTGGGTTTGCTTGTGCTGAGTGCTTTTATTTGCTTCAGGGCTGTTCTTCACAGATGACAAAAGCAGCAGTTGGAGTTGCCCTCAGCAGGAGCCATGACAAATGCCCTTCCAGAACAGAACTTGAGAGCAGGTTTTGGAAGCAAGCTGTATGGCATTGGTTAACGTGTTGTCCTAAAATTGGTCTCTGGCAGAGATTTGGCTCTGAACCCATTCAGGACCTGCAGAGACCATTTTGAGCTTTGGAAGGCACGTTGGTACTTTCTGCCACACAAAGATGACTTACTTTGCTCCAGTTTACTGGAACACTTCCTTGGAAGCTTTCCCAAGTTATTCTACAGATTTTCCAGGAAAGAAGCATTTGAATGTATCTGAAGTTCCTCTCTAAGTAAGTGTTCTTAGCTCTTTGTCAGTCTTTGTTCTTACCTGCTTTCTGAATACCTTGGCTCCTGAACAATTCTTCTGCCTTAGAGGCAGGTCTTCTTTCAGTGTACTTTTACTTCTAGTAGTCCCCCTTTTGTTTTTGGTAGTGTGTAGCAGAGACCCCTTCAGTGATTTGTAGCAGTGTTAGGTGCATAGGAACAGGCCAGTGAGTTTCTTATTCTTGATAAAGGACAGTTGGGTTTTGGTGCTTACTAGCCATAGCGAGCCTTTATATTGTCAGAATTGCAGTTTTCTTTCTTACCCTCTGTGAGGGGTAAGTTGAGTCATCCAGGAACTTATGGTTTGAATGTTTAAGGATATGTTTCCATCAAGGAATTGGGCTTACGTAACTCTGCCTTCCAGTCAGGTGTTACAAGACAGTGAAGCGAAAGCCACAATTTAGTTTAATTAAGGTGGAAAAACCAAATTTAAGTGAAAAATACAGAACATTAAAAAATACCTGGTGTTGTTTCTGCCAACACTGAGGAACAGCCATCTTACTGTAGGAAGTAGAGTCCGTTAGTAAAGACCTGTAACTGTCAGTTTTCAGTATTAGTGCATCATAGCCAATATAGAGGTGTCTTTGGTTTAGGCCACTACAACAAAGGAAACATGCTGCAGTGTGAAGGGAAACAACACGCTGAGGACTAGTCACGAGGAAGTTAATGAGTCTGGTTGCTTGCCAGGACCTGTTCTTGGGGGTCTGCATTTGGAAGCTGATCTTGAGGTTTCTTGATGGGTTCTATAAGTGCAAAGCAGTTCAGTATTGCTCTTTCTTTGCATAGTTATTTTTACTTCGTGGGTGGCTGGGAACCTGATTGACTGTTGAGGGGAACGAGTCTCTCTTCTCTTGTTGTAGCAATCCTCCTTCACCTGTTGTAAATAAGCTAGATAGTAATACTCCGGCATGCAGGCCCTGTGATTCTGTCTTACCAACTAGCATGTGATCTACCAGGATTTAAGCATTCAGTGCACTGTAGGCTTCAGCTTATTTCCCCAACGCTGTAAGGAGTGATGATGTGAGCCAGCCCTCAGCTGGTTTCCTGTGAAAGAAAGAGTGGACAACTTGATCTCTTGTTAAGGGTTGTTCTGTGGTACTGGTGGGATGGTAGGAAGATACAGTTGGCCAAGCATGCCCAGCCTGATCACTGGTGAGGAGATGAGGATAGCAGAGAAGCTTCCATGAAGAAGCAAGCCCAGTATTTAGGACAGTGACATGGTTTGTGTATCTAGCCATCTGCTACCCATCTGGAAGCACTCTGGCCACAGCTATTGGTTTGTACTGTAGCCAAATATAGAGTTTCTTGCCTGGAATGAAGACAAGAAGAAACTGAGGCAATTGCACATCTGAAAGAGAAGTGAGGCATTAGTCATTCTCCTGTCTTTCTAGCAAACATCGTTGTATTAGCTAGCCCAGAGGACATGATACTATTCTTTGCATGTGCACTGAGTGCATGTGCGTGCTGACACAGCTGGAATGTTGGCAAGTGCCACTGCAGGTGACAGGTCAACTGATGTTAAGTCAGTCACAAGCTTTTTCTCTTGTGGTGTTTAATGAAGTCCACTGATCTGCTAGCACTCTTCTGTATTGTGAAAATAGCAAGGGTAAATGGATGGCTGAAAAATTCCTGTAGCAGTTGCTTTTAAATGAGCCCATGGGGAAATGTCTACAGGCTTTGAATAATACAGCCTAGCTCCAAGCAGGGCATCGAACTGCTTCATAACCCTGAATACAGAAAAGCAACTCCTAAGTAATTCAACTTGTGCTGTCTTCTGATTGTAGTTGTAGGAATCTTTCAAAGCCAGCAAAAATTTGGACTAGGCCTTTGGCAGTTACTCTAGAACTGCTTTACTGTTGAGAGAAGATCATATGCTGAAAGCTATGGATGGTGAGTGAGTGTTGACCATCACACCTTGAGCTAATGAATGGCCACCACCATTCCTGTCACTTAGTTGGAGAGAGGGAGGAGGGTTGCTCTTTTTCATTAAACATAGGAAAGTGATTCATTTGCCCAGACAAGGGAGAAAAGACTCTTCATATGCTACCATGTACAGGTAAGATTCATATCCTTCCTGCTGTCCACAAAATCTCTGAATGCTGCCTAAAAGTTCCCACTGTCATGTTGAGTTTTCAAATTTGAAATACATCCCAAGGTGATACCAGAGTTGTAAAAATAGAGTTTATTAAGGCAACAGATACAAGAAGTTCAGAATTGCTGTTGATAAATGCACTGACTGCACAAGCACTACTAAGTGATGTTAATATTGCTTGCAACAACAATAGTAATACAACCCGGGGATACTTCCACTCTAAAGGTGAAAGGCACGGTGCTTACCCAGAGAGGCCCTGCCTGGGGTGGAGGAAGAGAACGCAGCCTGTCAACCGGTCCATTGTTTTTTTTTTCTTTTCTCCCCCTTAATGATCCTTTTCTCTGTCTTTTATCCCCAAAGCTATGAGGTTCCCACCCTCAGGTGACGTGCAGTATGATTTGGGTGGAGAAATGAGTGCTATAGTCATACACGTATAGCATGTTCACTCTATAATCTTCATTAGCATAAACAGGGGTGTCAACTTTAATATGCATTTTGCAGTTAATGAGGAAAAGGTCACCATCACACAGCATGGCTCCTTTAACAAGGACTGTTACCAATTACCAAGGTCTGTCTTGTTATCTTGCTAGCCAGAGCAGGAGTCCTTGCCTTCACAAGGGCCTCTGCTGGGGAGCATCCTGTGCTAAACGAGAGAGGCTGATCATTCCCCAAGGTTGCACAAGATTTATAACAAGATCATCCTTTGAGGGTTCTTTGTATACAGGGCTGTCCTGGTTTTCCTCAAATTCCACAGCTGCATGACCACTAACCTGGTGAATAGCTGTTAGGCAGCATTTGGCCATGAAGTGCTTAAGAAAATTCGGACCCAGGTGTCTTCTGGTGATTTAAAAGCAGAGGTGGTCAGAAATAAGGATAAGAGGTGCAAATCAATAGCCCTGGTGACCTGCAGGATTGTAGAAACCTCTATAAAAGTCTCTGCCAGCCCCCCAAGCTGTGCTGGAAATTCTGTGACAGCAGAAGTTGCATTTGACTCTAACAGCAGCTTTGCTAGAGCCCAGAAAGCTCCTCTAACACCAAAATACAAGAAACCTTTGCCTGTTTCTGTTACAGCTGGAATGCAAAAAGAACACTGGACAAGTACATAATTGAACAAAAAATCCATATGCCTTTGACATTGCATATGTAGGTTATACATACCATAACTGAAAGAATGAATGGCGCTTCTACTATAATGCATCTTGTTTCTCTGGATGTAATTAATGTACTCAATAATTGAGCTGGATATAAAATTACTTCACAATTTTTTTTCATTATTCTTGGTTTGATTCATTACAGCAACTACTGCTCTAAATATAATGCTTCTCAAGGTTTATTTTGATTCATTCTCAGGAGTTACACCCAGGTCACTGAAGACTGAACTCAGCCAAGAACAACACTGACAGTCTCCATCTTTGTGCCAAGAAAACTGGCTACTGTTGAGTGACAATCGTACAATGCTGCTCATTGAATTTTCATCATGAAATCTGACACCTGTTCTATATTCTCTTAGTAGGGCCAACATCTGTAGCAGACTCATCATCTCAGAATTAACATGAAACAACAAGAAATACTGCTCGGGAACACAGTTGTTGGAGGAGTTTCTAGATAGTTCTAGGAAGAACTGTCTCATCAGGGTTTTGCTGAGACGTTAAATAGTTTGGTTTCAGTGTAAATGATTCTCTGCTGCCATAATTAAGAGAAGAGAACTAAAAGAGACCATGAGTCAGAGGCTTTAGTTCCAAAGCACAGCTGCTCATCAACCCGTTATTTGTTTTGGTACTTGGAAATGAGCATAATCTTGTATGAACGCCTAAAACTGAAATGATAAATCTTCAGTAACTCTACTTGAAAGATACATAAAAATTACAGCAAGTGCAGACAAGAGATTTCATTTGGGGTTTTTATTATAAAAGTAAAATAAAAATAAGCATTTTAAAAGCATACTTTTTTTAAAAGGAACAGATATAAAAAACTATTTACAAATAGGAAAATGACGAACATGAAAAAATTTTTGAGTAAGAGGCACCGAAGATAGATTTAAATAGATTATTTGAAATATACAAGTTTTTTTTAGGTTTCTTTTCTCTCTTGAGTTGTCATCATGATTAAAGTAATGATTTTTCTTTGTGAGATATTTTATGAGCTTTTTTTCATGCAACTGTGCTGCAAAATTTATGAAGACAGCAGCTAGAAACTGTATCCTCTGATCGCTCTGTGTGCCTTACGTCTGTTTATTAAGTGCATTGGTGTTATGCATTAACAAAGAGTGACTTTAGTCTATAAAAGAAAATCCTCACAAACCAGAAAAGCTCTGTCAGTCATTCACAGCATCCAGTCCTGTGTATCAATGCGGCAGTAGAGCCCTGGTTATTGTATATGGCTTGTAAATGAATAAAATTAAATGTACTTGAGGAAGGAAGCAGTAGCTGGGAGTTGCATGCTGAAGTCACTGTTGGTTCAGGTTCATGTGTGGTTCCTCCAGCACGCTTTTGGCTGTGAATTCACTTCCCTCTGTCCACTGATGTAATTTTAAATGTCACACTTGGTCCTGTAACTGCATATTGCTAATTGAATATTACTAATTGGCTATGTAATTGCTTTGCAGTGAACTTTCCCGTCCATAGCCCAGGGTCATTTTGCTAAGTGTTACCGATGACTTGCTGTTCAGAGAGTCTGAGTAAGTAAAGCTCAGTTTGCGGAAGGAGGTCTCCACACCACTGTCACACATGCTTTCATTGTCTTGAAATTTGCTGTTGTAAAGCTCACCTGAGGGAGAGAGAAAATGGAAATACATTATTGTTTGTGTTGCTTCTGTAATGTTGCTTTCAGGAAGGCCTAAGGAATGCAAACCAATAGCTTAAAGCTCTTCCATGGGAAAATAACTTTAGATACTATAATAGGAAAAACTGCTGAATGTTTTTACTTGACCAAAGCAGATGATCTGATGCACTGCTGGCGGAGATCAACTGCAGTTGCAGCCTGGATGGGATGAGAAGCCTGGTGTTCTGCTGACACTAATGCTGTCACTGCACTAGTCAGGACTCGGGCTGCCCAAGAGTGGTAGTAGAAGGGCAAAACATTCTCTGGCTCTTGGCTTCATAAACTCTGTAGTATACAGCTCCAGGATGATGCTCCTAAAACTTCATGTTATTTCAATTACAGATTTATTTTTGAGACAAATAATTGAACAATTATCATCCAGTAAGTGAGCCTGAAATGCAAAGCAGCTGTTGTCTGTGCAAGATCTGCAAAAGGAGTGCCTGACTGCAAGAGAGCTGTACCCGAGTAGAAGGTACGATGTGGGCACAGTGTGACTAGAACAGTGGTCAGCATATTGAAGTTATTTTTCTAAACAACCATCTTAAAATAAATAGCACGATGCAGGCTATTCATGTTGCAAAGCAGCCAGGACTCCTCTTACTCTTCAAGATTAATCCAAAGAGGCAATATATACACAAGCACATTTTTGGATGGGTGTGAAGGTTCATTCCATGACTAAATGAACCATTTTCTAGAGAGTAAACCAGCAATATTAGATGAGCATGGAGTTACTGTGGTGTTTCTTTTTTCTTTCCAGAAATATCTACAGTATTTTTACATAGGGTGTAATTTTCCACATTACGGTACTGGCAGCGCTGCTGGTGTTTGAACTGGGCATCAGGAAAAAACAAAGGGTTTTGGTACTTAACATAGCAGTGTCTGAACATACCTGATGCCTTACTGCCTTCTCTGTTTTTCTGTTAGTAGAGGCCCCGGCCTAAAAACACCATAGGACATCCATGGTTGAAGATGCTCAAAACAACTGGACGTGACAGAGGCAGCCTCATGTAACATTATACTGGCCCTGCTCTGAGGAGGCAGTTGGACAGCATGACTGCTGGAGGTCCGCTGTAACCTAAACCATCCTTGGTTTCTCTGCCTACACAGCACTAGGCCGTTTCAGAGTGCCACACATTGTGGAAGGAAAAATTTAATACCCAAGTCTTAATGAGTTGTTTATGAATCCAAAACAATTTTTTAATCTAGACATGAGGGGAAGAAAAAAAAACAACTCAAAAGGTAATGGCACTTGTACAGGCCCGGGAGATCATTCCCTAGTTTACCTTGTGTGTATCCCCAGTACACTCAAGGAGTTACCATCAGTAAATGGCAGATGTCTGGTTTTAGAAAAGTGAGCCAGTATAATTAATCCTTTAATGCAGTCTATTTCCCCTCTCTTCTAGGCGTAGCAAATATCTATGATGAGAAAGTCCTGCTGCAGTAAAGTATTTCTGAAACAGGTAAGCAGCTCCGGCATTGTATGTAAGAAAGTACGCACTCTGTCAGCAGTCCAAGGAGGGGAATTGAAAAAATGTTTTAAATAAAGCTATTGATATTTTGCTGTTAGTTTTACCTGTGTCTCTGTTTGCAAAGGTGGGTGGTGATGATGAAGGAAGAACTTTTGCTGTATTGTCCTCCTTGTAAGATGGGCTTTGTGAGACACATAGTGCTTTCTGAATGACTTCAATGGCTTTTGTGTGATCCATCTGTCTCAAAGCAGCAATCAGCTCTTGAACTGTACCACCAGAAACCTAAGAAAGAAGACACGAGATGCTCACCATCATCCAGGCTGGCTAAAACTGAAAGGCCGCCACTGTCTCACTGTGCAGGAGGACAACATTCTCTACTTGTCTGTGTGTTCTTTGTAACTGGAACAGCCACATTACCTCATAGTTATCTAGCAGAGTTTTCGATGGCGAAGGGCTCAACATGAAGGCGTTATTAAGTATGCCAAGACCCAGTTTTTGTGCTAGAGTGGACCAGTTTTTGTTTGGATCGGGCACTTCCAACAGTCTATAAAGCTCCCTCTTGGAGCTTTCATTCAGCTCTTTCAAATGTCCTGGGGAAAAGAGAAATATGTTAGTTTATTATTTATACAAATCATGCACCATTTCATTTCTAAGCAGAAACGAAGTAAAATTGAAGAGTATTTTAGTGTCCATCAATCTCAGTCTTTACTGATGCAATACTGAAAACTGCAATATTGAAAACTTACTCCTTTGTGTCCTTTTGACCCACCTCTTACCAGAATCATGCTCATTCTGAGGATGAGCGAGTGGGAGGGTACCTCTTCTCCCTCCCCATTTCAGTTACAAGCTATTGCAGGGCAATGTCTTCTGCAAGCGCACTTTCAGTACTCAATTACCAGAGCAATACTGTCAAATATTCTTTATAGATGTTACCTTGTGTCAGTAAGTCCTCTGAAACCACCGCTGACTCATAGGGTTTACCATTTAATATGTCATACACCTAAGAGAATATATTAAAGTCAGTATTTAGCAAAAACCTGGTTAGTATCCATTATCTTGACAAGTCTCATTAGTACTGTATAAAGCCCTAATACCATTTGTAAATGGGCATTTTTTTCTATACCAGGATCAGTATGACTAAAAATACTGTAGAAGATCTGTGCAAAGCTTGAGGGAGAAATACTGAGAAGTTGATCTCCCTTGCCCTTTAGCTATGTCACCTGGCAACTGTTTTCAAGCTAGAGAGGAAGTCTTTGCAGTAAGTAAGTGGTAGTAGCAGCAGCTGGGTGAGGAGTTATTGCCTGTCTGCAGCTAGTAATTTAAAACAAAGCCTGGGTTAGACTGTCACCCAAGGCTAGTACCACTCCCCAGCTCCAAGTGATTAGAGATGCTGACTGCTTGTACCTTGCACTCACACCAAACCAACTGCGCACACTCAGTAGCTAAAGCACAGATCATACGGCCTAATCACTGTTTGGGTAGGACACAAAAGTGAAGAATATGCAGCTAAGAAACCCACTAGACAGTGTCTCACTCTAAATATGGGCCTTCAAACACAAGCTGCCCAACCAGCTAAGTGCTTTTCCATATTGAAGACTGTAGTGCAACTATTTCAAGAAGTGCCTGGTCATTCCTGTTCAGCCAATGTCTGTTAAGTGGAGCCTTCTTCCAATGAAATATGGGGGGTTTTGTGACTGAATTAGTTTAATTTTTGATGGCAAATTAGTAGCTTGTCACCACTGAAATAACTGTGAATGCAGGGAAAGGAGTTAGCTGAGAGAGCTGAACTATCATTTATAATTAAAAAAATTGGACTGTACCTCACAGTTGGCCGCCATATCCAGTGGTGTCGTTCCAGGCACAATTCCTTCATCGTCATATTCATCATCTTTCACATCATCTAGATCAAACAATGGCTCAAAGTTCTCAACGTGAGGATTTGCACCTGGCAAACAAGTGTGCAAAAAAAAAAAAAATAAATCGTAAGAAAAGGCTTCAAGTTGCTTTTCAACAGTATTTAAAATATGTATTCTAAGTTCTGCATGTCAAAGCTACCAACTTAGCTACTGAAGTGAAATTACATTTTATATTAAGTCAGCAAATAACTTTATCAACTGAAGTTAAATGCTGTTGCATCTCTGTAATGCAACTGTCCGTTATAAAGAGTGAAAAACTGACAAGCAGAGTGTTAGGGCCCACAGAGCTATGATTTTATAAACTGGCCCAGTCCCATTCCTGGTTCACACAGAGCATAGTTTGTATGTGATGCAGCAACGGTGCGGTGCTTCTTTTTATACTGTCAGAGAAAATGTAAGTATTATTAAAAGATCAAGCACACAGCCAGAGCAACAGGAGGCTTGGATTTCTATTTCAAAGGAGAAAAATCAGGTATTAAGGGTCTAAATACAATTAAAAAAATGTTCCAATAAATACTCAAAACTAAGTCTCCCACAGCGATGTGAAACAGAGACACTAACAAGCTCATGTTTCAGTGACCTATTTTTTGTTTTTAAAGCAGTCCAACACTTATCCCAGCTATGTAATGAGGTCTCTTCTGTGCTTCTTCAGCTATAAAAAAAAACTACAAAAGAAATACTCAAAAAACTTCCAAGAGTGCAGAAAAGATTTTTTTCTTGACTAACATAAATTTGCTTTTTTAGCCGTTAGATGGTGCTAAAGAGTAGTACATCACCTGAAGGGAAGACTTTCCTGAGGGAAAAACAACCCTCCATGCTTTTAACATCTGATTTCTTCTGCTCATTAAACAAGTGATCTGGCACATACTTTCCTGCTTGCAGCCCTCTAACCTTAATTGTTACTGTGAAAGAAAAAACTCTCCAGAAAATATCTATTTTCATACCTGCTGCTTTGAGAACCGCTGCCAGTTTTGCAGAACCCCTTGCAGCTGCTATGTGAAGAGGAGTTGTCCCATCATACGTAGTGCTGTCCACATCGGCGTCACCCTAAGTTTTTATTGAATGACAAAAAGAAAAGTGCTACTCATATATACAGTACAGCTGCAGAGACTCACGTCTGCATAAACATTGGTACTGTGCAAAAAAGCACCATTCCATGCCTGTTTGCATAAAAACTCTAATCACTGTCTGAAAAGAAAGAATTGGAAAACAACTACAACTGTCTGCCTGCAAGAAGAGAACGGTGGTTGTGTGCTCCAGCGTTAGAGCAAGAGGCACAGCGTACAAGCCCAAGCTGGTGAGGTCGATAAAAGCCATTGTGCATCCCATGTAATGGTTCTGCCATCTGATCACCCATGGTGTTTGCAGTCTGAGCTGGTGTGCACAGGAGTCTGCCTTCCTGACGCTCTTCAGGAGAGCAGGCAGGCTGGTGGCACATCTGTACGTGGATACTGAGAAGGGCTACCTGCGGCCAGATGTGGGTGTGCAGAATTAAGCACACTAGGATCAAGGTGCTAGAGAGCTGAGACAAGTATTTGTAGATACACATATCTATCCCTCTTTGCGTGTACATTCCACTCCACACAGATGAAGTGATTAACTTGTTCATGAGTAGTTTCATTGGCTGCTGGGATTACTCAGTGCAAATTAAACATGGCGTATGTGGTCAGGTCAGGGTTGCAAACTGTAAATTCCTCAACCTGGCCAAAAGGTTCACCAGCAGCACTGAACAAGGGACAGTGAGTAACACTAGCAATAATTTTGTCATTAGACCAATTTAAGTAATCAAGTCAATAAACAGGAAAAACCCCTTATTTGTGTTCCTCTGAAGCAATTAAAAGATTTTCAAGACTTTTTAAATAGTGAAAATACCTGGGAGAAAGAAATTCTGCCCTTACCTCAAGCAAAAGGCAGCCTGCCAAGGGGATATTCTCCTGTTCAACAGCTAAATGCAATGCAGTTCGTCCAGATTTCTGTTCCTGAGCATTGACATTAACTCCAGCAGCAATCAGCTGTTTGAGGCAGGACATGCTATTTGCCATCACCACCATGTGAATTGCACTGAGACCTACGCAAAATAAAACTCATCCATCATGTCCTTCAATATTTGAAAAATACAGAAATGTCAGAGTAATGAGTTTTGACATGACTGCATCTATGAGAATTCTAAAATCAGAGTTACTGTAGTTATCTGAGCAGAAGTGACTTATTTTAACCGCTTATATTCTAAAATATACTGTTAATAAAAATGTTCTTTGTGCATAAACTGGAACTAATTTACAGCAGATTACAGGGTGGAACAGAAGGCAGGAACTGAAGAACTCACCTAGAGCATCTCTTTGCCTCAAAGGAGAGTAGCCTTAAAAAGAAAATCTGCATCTTGGTACTAAACAAGTAAGTACCCTGCACTGGCCCTACCTGCTACAGAACATCTCTTCTAGAAACAGTCTGGGGAATAACTAGTATATTTCAGTATCATCTTACTGTAGAGTCACACTGCTCTATCACCTCTAAGTCACCTGCACCACCTCAAAAACAGAATAATAAAGCTTTGTATTTAAAAAACAAAAACCAACCAAACAAAAAAACTCCTCTCTAAGAAACTTGACACATTTTGAACCCCATAATGACATTTTTAGGTCAGATATGTTCCAATCTACTAGAGCAGAGTACTAAATTCAAATGACTTATGCCACCGAAAAATGGGAGAATTGTGTCTTCATGGTTATTTTATAGGCTCTAATTCTGTATGGTCACAAATTACCAAATACGAAACTCAACACTGGTCCAGAAATTGTTTTTGAGGGGATTTCATTCACTAGAGAGGACGAAGAAACATTTTCATCTGGGGGGATTTTTTTAAAAAATAGTGGTTGCGTAAGGTATCTCAGAAGGAACACAGTGCTTAGTTTTGTGATATTAAGAAGAATATACAGGAACAAAAATTTCAAATCCATACTGTGTCACATTGCCATTACCAATCTGTATGTTCTGTATAACCATAAAACCTACATGTCTGTGTTCTCTCATCTGTAACTGTAGGCATATAAAAGCACATGCAAAATGAGGAAAGATGCTATTTCCAAGGTCTTTATCTACCTGTGTAGAAACACTGTGTTGGGAGGAATTGAGGTGTGCTTGTCCAGTAGGTAAGTGTAAAATACAGCTGTTATCTTTCCATACCTTCACCATTGGAAAGGTCGACCAGTGGCGATATCTTCTTATGTTTGAGAAGCAGACTCAAAATCTTGTCATCTCCCTCAGTAGCAGCTAAATGTAAGACAGAATTACCATGGCGATCCAGAAGGCTGACATCTGCTCCAGCCTTCAGCAAGTCTTCTACCAGCTCTGCTTGCTTTGTGATTACTGCCAGGTGCAGGGGGGTCTAGAAGTGACAGAAGCAAGCTATGAGAAGATAAGCAAAAGCTACCTCAGTTCTACAGGAATCTCTTAAACCTATAAAAGCTCCTAGTGTAAGAAGATATTACTCCACTTCAAAGCTAGGAGCTTGCATATGTGTATGTTTTTTTCTACTGCATGCTACAAACAGGGTTTTTTACATTTTTAGTGGAAATAAAAGCTGCCTTGCCAACGTCAGCAGTCGGACTTTGCGAGGAACAAAGATGTCACCTACTCTCTAAGCCAGGGCACTGACCTGGCTATATGAGCTTTGTGGTGCAAAGGACCTGAGAAATGAGATAATTCCTGTGCCCCCCAGACTCTACAACCCTGCCTCCAGCTGCCCCTTAGCCAAGGTCATGCCACAGAACACTTTCCAGGGCCTGCTCAAATCCGCCTTTGGCACTGACCTATGCTCTAATTTTGCGACTGCACAGAAAAGAATAAAATCCCGCTGTTCTGTGCATTTGTCAAAGTGCAGAACAACTGTGCATTTCCACAGTGTGTGTCTGGCTAGCTGATTCTATTGGCACGTTCCCCATACTTGTGCAAAGACATCTGCAGCACCAAGAGGTCCTCAGGCTGAGAGGTTTTCAGTGTTTTCCAAACGTTGATTACATAATGCATTCTCGATGGTCTTGCCAGTAGGCAGCATCATGTAGAACATACTCAGAAATGTATGTATTCAAATAGTAAGGCATTCCAGTAAGGTTTGGGAAATTGTATTTCCAACACTAAAATAATCTAAAAATTGCACAAGATTCCATCTTCATATCATTATCCTCGTATTAACAGAGGACTATGAAAAAAGACTAATTCCAGCTCTGTACAGTAAACTTGTGTTTGTCAATATATTTTCAATTAATTACTGAATCTGTAAGGTACACGTATGATTCAGCTTTCAGACTATCTGTACAGAAGGAAAATTCTAGCCTGAGCCTACATTCCTTCTCACCACTGGCTCAAGGTTTAAGTAGAAGGTATGAATAGCTGTAGGGGTCCTGGTAGTTAAAGATTTATTTCTTGTGTGGGGCACAGCTTTGCTTGCTATTTCTGTTAAACAGAGCACAGAATTCAATTCAGAATCTTCTGCTTGCTTTCATCAGCCTCCACATTTCAAACTGGCTTTACACAAGCATAAAAATGAAATGTGGAAGAGAACAAAAAAGTAAAAATAAACCCTCTGGGACTATCTGTGTAAAATAAAACCCTGCCTTTACTGTTCACAGCAAAAGAAATGACACAAATGTCAGAGTGCTGCCGTGTAGCATCCAGCTGGTTACCTCTGGGACAACTGAATAGTGCATGCAGAGTTCAGAAGAGATTTTTTTCCAGGCAGATTTCCACAGCTCTTTTTAAAGCCTGTCTGAGTTACAATAAAAAAAGCTCAAGCTCTGTCAGAGATGAAGTTGAGGAGACAAAACTGTGTCCGACAGTTATGAGTTATTTTCCTACCAGGTAAAAGACAAGGGGATAGATTTTTCTTTGTTTTGCTATAATGTGAATCTAGGCATGACAGGGAAATCTTGGTGCTCATGTGATGGGCACAAATACCATCGGGGCTATAGGAATAGCAGTTTGTTACAGCTTCCACAGCCTGCAGGTAACTGATGAAGCAGCAACTTTCTCATGATTCTGATTTATGTTAGAAAGGTCAAAAGAGCCCAGAGTTGGCACACCGTAATCCATACCACTGGCTTAATAACAGAGAAGCCAAATAACAAAGACATGAACTGGAGAATTTTGTATTTTTGGCCTATTTTGGCATACTGTAGTATGTCATTTTGTTTCTAAACTTGTTTGCATTACAGTCTGATCTGGGCTCATTCCAAGAAGACAAGAAAAATCAGACAGACGGTAAGTTACACAATTTCTTTTTTGCTGGCTGAACAACCAACAACAGTTATACCACCAGAACTGAATACCTGATAAAGGTCATTTCTCATGTTAATGATTTCATCATAATTCACATCAGGCATCACTTCCAAGAGGTTTTTCACCAGCTCAGTATGAAGGTGGATAATTGCTAAATGAAGGACACTGAAACAAACAAAAACCAGATTAATATTCACACTATTTTAAAATTTATTTTAAGAAATTTAAGGTTTTGCTGTAGATCCAATTGAATTCTAACTGATATAAACACTTGACTTACTAGAAGTCATGATTTCAGAACTAAGTATCAGCACCTAAAATGAATCCTAACATTTTAAAAAGCCAGTCAGAAGGTAACTGTGTTTAACCCTTCAATCACATAAGCAGACTCAGATGGCTTTTGCTGGTCCTGAGCATAACTTAACTACTCATCTAATAAATACAAACTTTGCAGCACAAAAGAATTATTTAGAACTTGGCTGAAATCCTCAGATTCTTTGCTGTTTTGTTTTTTTCATGTTTTGAACTATGCAGCACATGAACACCTCTTACTGTCGAAACCTTCCTTCAGAATTTCCACAAGTCTCTCTGCCACTAAAGCAGATTTTCCCCTGGGGGTTTCCCCAGATCTGTGTGTTTTTCTTTCTTCATTTTCAAACAGAAAAATGACTGAGGACTCAGGCCTGGTGACTAACAGCCACAGGATTTGCAGCAGTGGCCAGAGATGTCACACCAAAGGAAAAACCTGTTTTGGGACATGAGTGATTCTGAAGCAAGACACTTTACCACTTCTCCTGGGTTAATGAAATGGCCTTTCCTGTGATCTTCCCCAGAGCCCGGTCCTTCACCAACAGCCAGAGTGGCTGTACTTGCAAAAAAAAAAGCCCAAAACACCAGGAGAAAAGCAAGTGGTGAATCCCATCACCCCTATCCAAACAGAGTTGTCTTGTTCCCTTGGAACTTCACTTCAAAGTCATGCCCTTTGTTTGGAAATGTATCTTGCAAAGCTCTTCCTTAACAGATGCTGGCCAACTTCTCAACTCATCTTTTTAGCATAATGATGCTGATAAACAACATCAACATAGAACATGTAGTGTGTTTGTTATGCTACTCCAGAAATACCTGAATATACTCAGATCTACACCTTCATCAGAAAAATAAAAAGAAGTTCCTTGACATTCAGGGCATAGAGTCACCTCGAAATTGAGACTGAGAGCACTCAAAACCAGAAGATATTTTAAAAAGGAGAAAAAAACCCCAAGGATTTCAAAACCAAACTCAAAGGGCCTGTTTCACTGGTTCTGGAGGCCGCCATAGGCGGTACCATGGCACCTTCCCTCCTTCAGCTCTTCTGTGATATTCAAACAGTCCCACCACTACTATAATAGAGCTGTTCCTCTGCTCTCTGGTAGATGCTTCTTATTATGCTCTGTCATGCTAACATTTTATTTCCAAATCTCACACTTGAGAGACAATTTCACTCCTCTACTGTCTTTCCTGTAGCAAGTATTTTAATTTTACCATGCCACTGCACATGATGCTGTAAAGACATGCTGCCTAGACCATGAAAGGGGAGTCAATTCCACTTCTTAAACAGTCCTACATCAAAAAATGTATTTCAGCACCAGTGTGGGGGCAGATAGCCGTAACACCATCAGGCTTCCGGAGAGCAGTGGTTTGGGTATAAATGCAGTAACATCCAGTGTTAGTGAGTGCCCACTGTAAATACACACTAATTACAGATTGACATGTTTTGTCTTGATTTTTTTTTTTTAACAAAACCAAAAACAGCTCCTGCAAGAGAGCTGGAAGACAGTAACCAAAACCTTGTTTTGTTAAAAAGCTGCAGAGTAATTTAGATGTATTACGTACACATAAACTAAAATCCATTCCAGGAGAAAGGTGATATGAGCTTGAGCCTCACATACTTGCAAATAGTTCTTGATTCAGGAAGAAAACAACTACTTACCATCATTCTGAAAAGTATTCTGACTTTGTTGAAACGCCCTGCGAGTCCAAATCTGAGAGGCACCTTACTGGTATTCAAATGCAGGTCCTACTTGCTCAGTACTCCTCTACCCTTTCCCCCCCTTCTTCAAACAAAACACAGAAGCTGTATTGTCCAAAGTGCTAGCAGGTTTTGTTGCCTCGTTCATAGCCCTGCTTTCCTCAAAGCAGACGTTGTCAATTGGAATGCAAAGCAAGTAAAGTAGCTATCTCTGATTTTGCAGTCCCTTATCAGTAATCCAAGACCTATTTTCACTGAAAGTGAAGAGAAAGTAGTAGCCTCTCAAAGAGTGAGTAATCGAATAGTGGGATAGCATCTCTGTCGCTTGAAATCTTCCACCTAGTCAGACACCTTATGGCTTCTATGGCTTCTACTGTACAAAATACTGCAATTTAAGGAAACATAAGTGACTGCACGGGGCCTGCCTGGAGCCTGCTAGCTAAAAAAGTGAGGATGTGGTAATGTCACTTGCTTATTCAAGAGATTATTTTTCCTCTTGTTGAGAGCCACTTCTGCTGAGTTTTCTTTTAAATAACTACTCATTATTAGTTACTCACTGTATTTCATCCTCCAAGTCCCACAGAATCTGCATAGCTGTAGTAGAACAAAATGGATTTCTACTCCAGCTCACATTATTGAAGAACTGATAAGCAAATATTAGCAGCCACGTCTGCCACAAACAGCCGTGCAGTCTCTTGGAAGACAACAGTACAGTACAGATGTAAGCAAGAGCAAAATACTGTGCTCTGGGAAGACCTTAGTGTCAGTGGGAGAAAAGCAGCATGGACCCTCCAGCTATTATCTCTACATCTCCTGGTGCATCTGCAACTTAAAGCTTCCTATGAAGACTTAAGGACTTGTATGGAATAAAAAGCAGGACATTCTCTTCCAGCACAAAGCTAAGGATTCTCATCAACTGTGAATCATGATGCAAGTATAGCACTTCACACCCAGTCAAGATTTTAAGTAAAGAAAGGCACTTTGTGGGGTGACTTTTCTGCAAATGCAACAAAAATGCCTGTCTAAATTGCAGCTGTAGCTCTCCAAAACAGCAGAAAGGAGAACAATATTTATTTGATTAGAGCAGTGCTGCAATCCATGATTGGCACCCGCAGGGGACAGACCTGTTGACTACAGCATTCTGCCATCAAAACCATGACTTTCAACCCAGTAAGTATAGGCCAACTTACTTGTCTCCGTTATCATCCTGCACAACAGTGAGATGGCGCTGAACAGCCAACAGCATCTTCACATCTCCAGTTACAGCATAATCAAATAAAGCATTGCAGTGGTGCTTGGCAAGCTGCATGGCCTTCTCCAGGAATGGACCATCTGCAACACAAAGTTTTGCCTTCATCAGCTTGGTTGTTCTCCTTGCAACGCCACCTGCTGCCAAAAAAATAGGAAGTGCAGACCACCAAGCATTATTTACTCATTCACTGAGATACATTGCTCATTACTCCTAAGAGGTAAGGATAGAGGAAATGAGTCCCTTGGAAGTAAAACTAGGTGCATGTCGAGCTTTCAGAAAGCAGGAATCCTGAGAACAGTCAAACTCTGGAAGCCACCTTTAGTTTTAGTGGCACCAAATAAATTGCATCGATGTGCATTTCTGTGTAATGAGACAAAAGGAGCAGGAACTTGGATTTGCTTAGATACAAGCTACATCTAAGGATTCTTGTCCCTAGAGCACTTAAAAGAACCTCCCATGCAGGTCAGAGTAACTTAGACTTGAGGAAACAGAGACACAAGAAGCCTAAGTGACCTGTCAAATATGGCACAGAAACTCACAGAAAAGCTATGGAATAAATGCAGGGCTTTGTGCCCCATCTGCGACTTGAACCATGCAGTCTCTCCTGCTTTACAGCAGCAGCACAGAGTCCGTTCACCTGTTTAAAACATTCCAGTGTTTACAATGCTTAGTACTTGCAGTATCCTGATTTTAGATTTATAAAATGTAAAACCACGGAGATTTCAAAAAGCAGGATTTGTCATGGTGCAGAGACAAAAGGGAGGAAGGGAAGGAAAGAAACTCGTCTGTGGAAAAAAGTCACTCTAACTGCTCTGTCAATACCTTTGTGGTCTGTATCAGCAAGAAACTAGTGAAAATTAAACCTGAACTTTCAAACCACAGTCATCATTCTGGGAAGCAGTATCATCTGAAACCAGCCTGTATTTTGAACAGTTTCGAGTTTCTATAAAACTGTGTAAGGTTAGAAATTACTAACAGCAAACAGGTAAAACAGACTCTAGCGCGCATAAGGGAGAGAACATCCAGGACTTCCAGCTACACAAAACCAGGCATTTATACCCCTGATGAACATAAATACATCATTTCTGTAAGCCAAAGACTCCCTCAGCCATCCATGAAGCTTACTGTTCTAGCCAATGCATCACTAATGGCTGTTCCTATACTATATTCCTAGGCTGATATATTTATATTTGCTATTTACCTCTTAAGACTAAATAACAGCATTAAACAGATATTATGTTCAGGATATATATCCCTGGTTAAAAGGTGTTAAACAATTAAATCTTGCCCATTACACATTTCCAAAGTCCAAAAAAATGGATGCGGAACCTTCCTGGTTTCCCACATCAAGCACACAGAAAAGACACCCTTCAAAATACTACAAGATAGCATCTTTTAGTTTAATACTCAAATGTTCTACCCTGCAGTATCCATTTCATGGAGCCTGTTCTTCTGCATCTATTCTTCATATAATCTGGAGCTTGAAATTGGCTCTCTTCACGCCATTATAATAGATAAAGAAAAGAAACAGCTGAATTCCTACCTACAATGTTCATTACTCAGAAACCAGGTCAGTAATTCAGGCCCCTCCCTGGCAACTGCTAAATGGACATTATTTTTTCACGTATCAGCGAAAGATTTTGCTCTCTGAATCAATCATGGGATTATCACAACCAGAACTGCGAACAGCAAGTTCTTCAGCTTTTCTCAGGAGCACCATCTGTTTCTCAGATCACAAGAAGCTACATGTTGAAGGTTTTTACAACTACGACCCATCTACTACGCGACTTTGGTTTCCCAAGCCACAGTTTTAGTGCTGTTCATTTCAACTGTCACACAGGACTGATACACTCTCTCTCTGGCCAAGAAGCAAACAACAGAAGTGGCCTAGATCACACTGCACTTGGCAAAAGCCAAGAAAAAAATAATTCCTTCCTGCTTAATTCCTACCACTACCATGCCTCTTTAGTCCAACTCTTGGTTGTTCGTTTTTTTTTTAATTTTAAGAAACACAATTACTCAAATCTTTTAAAAAAGCAATCATCCACTCTTCTAAAAAACAATCAGGAAAAGGGAGCCTTACTGCCTGAGAAAGGGTGATCTGTAGTCTTCATATATTTTGCAACTCTACCGCTAAGCCATTTCTACTGACTGCTCTTGCTTTTTCCTCCTTTTGTTCACCTGTTTGATGTGCAAGACTTCGTTACCCAACTGTGTTATTTTACTGTGTGTTTGTCACATAGGAACAGATACATTTACATTTTAAATTCAAACCTTTAACACTACTTTGCATGCAATTTAACAGTAGAATTGCAGGGAAGAACTACTGCAACAATCATGCCAGCATTCATTTACTCATCCATTAAAGTCTATCAAATATCAAAAGCCAAGTCAACTGCTGAATTCTATTCCATGTGCCTTCACTGCTTTCAGTGCTCCTCATACAGCTTTATTATAAAGCAGAGATAAATGTGCCCAGCAGCCTAAGCTATCTCTTCTCCTTGTGTAATAAGCAGAAATTCAGTTGCCCAGTGACAGCACAAAGGTAGAAGATTATCCACAGAACTATGTATGGGGAGGGACCTTAGACTGGGGAGTAGAATCCCTCTTGTTTCCTCCAGGAGGCATTATCATATTTTGAAAATAGCAAGCAGACATTTACAGAGTTTTCAGGCCTTTAACACCAGCTTTGGCCATACTGCAGCTTGACCTACCGTAAATACATTTACTTGCTCACTTACCCTGCCACCTGCAATCTGCTTCATTCACTTCAGTTTTACAGGAAGCAGCATCCTCCTCCTGCTCATTATCACCAGAGGTTCTGCACTCATTCCTCTCCATAGTTTCCACTTTCACATCATATTTCATGTTCCATTTGTCACTTTGTCTATCAGAGCTCTTCCCACCTTGTTCAGCTGTGCTATCTGATAGTCCTCCAAACAAAAAAACACCTGATTAGTGTCCAATACTGTTGCTTTTTTATGCAAGTGATAAAGCTCAACTAGCCATAACTAAACCCAAAAAAACTCAATACAAACATTTACTTTGACTGGTGTTGTCATTGAATACTCATGAATCGTTATACTTCAGATGCCAAGACACAGGGACAGACTTGCTCTAAAGTGATGCTATGTTTTTGACAGCCTCTGCTTTAATGATAAACTTTAATACATAACAACAATTATACCTCTCTCTTTATGGTACAAGAATGCAAGTCAACCATTCCCAGGAAATCCAGCAGAATTATTCAGATTTACTTTTGTTTTTCTGACAGCAAATTCATCCCGGAGACTTTGGAAATAATTACAGAGTATTCAACATGTAGATTTGAAATAAATTCCCTATTCTAGGAAGCCAACAATGCCCTTATTATTAATATAATCTTTTCCATTGACTTTTCTGTTATTTCTCTGGGCTACTGCATAGTACCAGATTGTGGCAACAAAGGAAGATACCTCTTTTTTTCTGGTCTAGTACTTGGGTCACCTGTAATCAGCACATTCAAATAAGCAAAAGGGCTGTTGCTTGAAACATATATGAATATAGAAGCACATGGAGAGGTTTTGGTGACTGCTTCTCAGGAGTCAGAAGTAAAAAGGAACATGTGCACAGCTTTTAAGCTAGACTTGGAGAAAATTGAAGAGAAGCCCAGCAGTATAATCTACACAAACACCTCTGCTGCCAGAGGTTTCTAGAAAAGAGACTGATTCTAGGGAAAAAAAATAGCCCTCCCCAGCATGCTTAGCTGGACCTGCATAACACTTGAGCTCTAGATGGTCAAACTCAATTCAACTGTTCCAAGAACCACATTTTTACTGTTACCATGTTTCATTCCAGCATTGGATTTTGTTGTGCCAGGGTGGAAGTGCATCCCTCCAAAAGCAGAGTATCCGTATGAAGGGTAACTGAACCCTGAAAAAAGGAAAAGTATTTAAAATTAATAGAATTACACCCTAAAGCAATGAAAACACCACACAGAAGAACACTGAACCTAAAGAACTGAAAATATCTAACCTAAATCTGCCCTCCTTCAGTTTAAAACCATTACACCTCATCCTATCACAACAGGCCCTGCTAAAAAGCCTGTCCCCATCCTTCTTATAGGCCCCCTTTAGGTATTGAAAGGCAGCAATGAGGTCTCCTTAAAGCCTTCTCTTCTCCAGGCTGAACAACCCCAACTCTCTCAGCCTTTCCTCACTGGACAGGTGTTCCAGGCCTCTGATCATTTTTGTGGCCCTTTTCTGGACTCATTCCCACAGGTCCATGTCCTTGCTGTGCTGAGGGCTCCAGAACTGGACACAGTACTCCAGGAGGCATCTCCAGAGCAGAGTAGAGGGACAGAATCACCTCCCTCGACCTGCTGGTCACAGTTCTTTTGATGCAGCCTAGGACATGATTGCCCTTCGGGGCTGTGAGGGCACATTGCCAACTCATGTCCAGCCTTTTGTCTACCAGTACCCCCAAGTCCTCCTCAGCAGGGCTGCTTTCAATCCCTTGATCCCCCAGCCAGTATTGATACCGAGGGTTGCCCTGACCTAAGTGCAGGGCCTTGCACTTCTCCTTGTTGAACCTCATGAGGTTCCCCCGTGCCCACTTCTCGAGCTTGTCTAGGACCCTCTGGACGGCATCTCATCCTTCAGGTGTGTCAACCACACCACTCAGTCTGGTGTCATCTGCAACCTTGCTGAGGGTGCACTTGAGCCCACTGTCTATGTCATTAATAAAGAGATTGAACAGTACTGGCCCCAGTACGGAGCCCTGGGGGACACCACTTGTTACTGGTGCCCATTGAGACATAGAGCTGTTGACCTCCACCCTCTGGGGGTGACCATCCAACCAATTCCTCACCCACCGAGCAGTCCACCCATCAAGTCCATATCTCTCTAGTTTAGAGAGAAGGATGCCATGGGGGACTGTGTCAAAGGCCTTACAGAAGTCCAGATAGATGACATCTGTAGCCTTCCCTTTGTCCACGGATGTAGTGACTCCATCGTAGAAGGCCACTGGGTTGGTCAGGCAGAACTGGCCCTTGGTGAAACCATGATGACTGTCTTGTATCACCTCCCTGTCCTCCAACGCACGTAACAATTTGAAAACTGCTGCTCTGTCCCCTGCTCTAAGAGGGTTGCAAAGATATTGTGGTTCAGGTGACATTTGCTGATCTACAGGTTTTTTAGTGCTCTGCTGCAAGAATCAAAGCAATGCTCTTATGATCCTGCATCTCAGACATGTTCTGGCTTCAACAGATAGAGCACAGCAGAAAATTTACTAAATAGTATCCCAAGTTTCTTAATAGTTTCTGCACTAAACAGGGTTGATTTCCCAAATTCCATCCCTGGCCCCAGAAATCATTAAGAACCTATTTTAGGCATCCAAGATGGTACTTAGCTTGCTGTCTCATGAATTTCAGTGCCTTTAGGGGCCTAGTCAGCAACAAAAGTAAGGTATGATGGATTCCTGACTCAGATTCCTTTAACTAGAAAGGCATTATCTGTGACTTAAAGCTTCAAGAAGGAGTAAAATAGTCACCACTAGCCTTATATCCAAGTAGGAAGGCAAAGCAGCTGATGAAATATTTAGAAAACAAGGAGATGCTTGACTGAAATGAGTAACAATGGTATAAAGACAGTAAAGTCAGGTCTTATATACTTAGAAGGAGACAAAATCCTCATCCCATTTTCAAAATCCAAATAAACATCTGTCCTGCTCTCGAAGTAGAACCCCTTTGCATCTTTGCCCAAAACTGCTGCCCTGCTGCCTTACCCGAGCCAGCACCGCTACCTCCCCCTCCATACATGCCACCACCTCCTGCGCCACTGCCTCCACCATAGCCATCAGAGAAGTTTGGCATGAGCTTCTGTCGTTTCCTTTGCACTTCTTCTTTATCTGTGTTAGAAGGAATAGATGGGATAAGGAATCGCTCTTACTGGCAGCCACGCACAGAACACAATGTGCATACAGAAAGCATTACTGAAGTTTACTGGTTTATAAAGGAACATGTAGAGTGCTGGAGAAGAGTCAGCTCTCTTCTAGCTCTAAGTAACAGAACAACTTTGTATGTAATGGAGCAGTGAGAATTCCTATGAGAAACAAGCTAATGCCAAGTCCTCAGACAGACCAACAGCATCGCTCGGGCCCTCATGGTGTCTTCAGCAAGGTCAGGTGCCTTGTGCTCAGACTGGGAGAGAAACATGCAGAGATGCCCTAGTGGGCTCAGAGTTTCGTTTCAAAGTGTCTCATGTGCTTCGAGCCCTGGAAATTAGTGGTCCCAAAATTCTACTATGTCTAAGCCAAGTCATAAACCAGCACAAGTGCTGTGAACCAAAAACTTGTTCAAGAAAGTTTGCCTTTGGGGAATATAAATTCAGGCTTTTCTACTAAGCAAATCTACTTCAGAATTGGACCCTTATCAAAGGGTCAGCATATCACTAGGTGCTTTGATTTCTAACAGTGCAGAGTACCTGCAGTGCCCTTTGAACTGGGTAAGGATGGCAAGAAATGGTAAATTGCTTAAAGCTATTTACTGAAAATATCAGAAAAAACACCAGAATAGAGACAGCTTGTTTTCAAGCAGAAAATAATACTGTCAAACCATGCTGTGCAGCAGTAGAAAAAAGCCTAAATATTTTATAGTGTAAGTACAAAATAATACTTAGTGCCCCCCAGAAAGTAAACCACAAAGATTTAAAAGAAGTATCCCAGTGACTGGGGAAAGTGAAAACATCATGACAAGAGCTACAAAAATAGGGATACAAACATCACAGAGGTTAAAATCCAGTAGAACTGTTGAGGAAAGAACAAAATATCCTTCTTTCATTAAATGACCTAGTAGTTTTCAACAGCCATATAACAAAAAGAAATTTCATGCACAGGCACATCAATCAGTGCATCAAATGATATCGCCAAATACATGAAAAAGTACACTGAAAGTACAAATGCATTATTTTCAGGCATACATGATCTATAAGTAAGTATGCATGCACCAGGCATACTCACACTGACGAGGAGAGAAAACCATAGAGAGCAATCTAGTCAGAGAAACAAACAAAAATAGACATACAAATGTCTAAGTTTGTGTGAACACTTGCAACAAGGGGAAAAAACAGTCCCTAAATCATAATACTTAATAGCGTAATGTGCAGGAAGGTAAACTGTTAAGCAAAAAGATTATTGCCTTTGTACAATGAAACACCAATTCTGACTTGGGCCTTAAGGCATTTCTGTATCATTAAGATTACTGACATTTAAAACCATGACTGCTGCTGTCATTCACATCAAACAGACTTTAAAGGGCACGGGACTGGCTAGTTAAACTTCTTTTCACTAACAACTTAGGAGCAGGTCTGATGTCAACTATTCTACTTTTGCTAAACAACTAACATTTTAACACAAGAGACTGAAACAGCACTTTCCCTGCTCTCACAAGGAGTGTCCTGGGCTTACTAAAAACATCACTGAAATTGTGAGGCATGATGGTAAAAGGAGAGAGTAATTTTTCCACCACACACCAAATCAACCTTTGGTTTAAGGTTTTCTCTGATAGTAATGATGGTAAACTGTCCTCAGCTACTATTTTGCAGAAACTCGGAGGAAGAGAGTGCCATCTGCTGAATGGACAGGCATGCAGGCATGAGAGAAACTTGCAGGGAGTAAGCCTCACTAGGAAAACACCCACAGATTTACTGCCCATCAGTCCAACAAAAAAAACTACAAACCCATTACAGAGCTACTACTTTTCGTCTTAGCTCTGCACAAAACCAGGAGGCAAATATATTATTTCCTAAAAAATAACAGCTACAAAAAAAATCCCTCTTCTAACAAGGCCTATCTTACTAAAAACATTCTCAGGAACCCTGCGGTTTCTGTTTCCAATATATAGAACAGATTTAATAAATTACCTTTGATTTCTGGATAGTAAAGAAACGGCTTTGGTTCGCTTGTTTCTAGGTCAGATTTCCGACGCAGTTGTACAAATACAGATGCTGGCTTTGTGATATTGACGTCTCGATATTTGGGTGTTTTGAACACAATAGCAAACTGCGAAGGAAACAATGATAAGCACATCTATCATGGAGCACGGGTTTGACAACTTTGCTTCTACATTTGCGCTAGGAGTTGGTTCACAGCTTGGAAGGCAAAACTTCTTAGCAAAAGGCTGCTACAACAATACACTTCCATTTTAGATTGCAGCTGTACTTTCGATTTCAAGTCCTAAAGCCTTTTTGGAGAGGCAGAACTGCCATGCAAAGTATCACACATCATGTATGTTAGTACTGCACTGTTTGTGCCCTCTTCATTAGAATCTATTCTGTTATTTTCTCAGTGTGTTCACAGGAGCTCTGAGAGCTTTTTATATATCCTATCCCAACTGGCACTGGTGCATGTTAAAGCAAAGGGTCTGTCTCCCAGTTTCCTCACACTGTATTCCTAACCTGCCTAGTTACCTAATGTATGTCTTTAAAGAACAGCTAAGACTGTATTATTATAGGAACAAAAGAAGAGGCGAGTACAGGATACATATGCTTTCATGCAATTTACTAATTATAATATGATCTTCATTTCTTGAGATGAGAAAATCATTAACAAATTATAAATGATCTGTTACTTACCTGTCTATGTACATCTGTAGGAGAAAAGTCTCCAAAGCCTTCCCACATACCTCCATTCTCATCCTCTTCATAGAAACGTATTTGAATATCATCTGTGAAGATTGAAAGAAACACTCTTTGGGATGTTTGTGCGTTGTTTAACCTTTGGCTAAGTTTATTTCAGATAAAAATCAACACAATTACGTGCATTATAATATTACGTGAATAATACAGAATCACACAGAATCGGTGAGGTTGGGAGGGACCACAGTGGGTCATCTGGTCTAACCTCCCTGTCCAAGCAGGGTCATCCTAGAGCACATGGCACAGGACTGTATCCAGATGGTTCTTGAATATCTCCAGTGAGGGAGACTCCACAACCTCTGAGCAACCTGTTCCAGTGTGCAGGAACTCACATGGTACGGAAGTTCTTCCTCATGTTCACATGGAACTTCCCTATTGGTTGGCACCACTGAATAGAGCCTGGCTCCATCCTCTTGACACCCACCCTTTTGGTATTTATACGCATTAATGAGATCCCCTCTCAGTCCTCTTCCTGAGGCTGAACAGGCCCAGCTCCCTCTGCCTTTCTTTGTAAGAGACTCTCCAGAACCTTGACGAACTTAATAGCTCTCTGTTGGACCTGCTCCAGAAGCTCCACATCTCTCCTGTACTGTGAAGCCCAGAACTGCACACAGGACTCCAAATGTGGCCTCACCAGGGCTGAGTAGAGGGACAGGGTCACCTCCCTCGACCTGTTGGCAATGCTCTTCCTAATACACCCCAGGATTCCATTGGCCTTCCTGGTCACAAGGGCACACTGCTGGCTCATGGATAGTTTGTTGTCCACCAGGACCCCCAGGCCCCTTTCTGCAGCAGGTTGACCCCCAGCAGGTTGACCCCCAGCCTGTACTGGTGCATGGGGTTGTTCCTCCCCAGGTGCAGGACCCTGCATTTGCCCTTGTTGAACTTCAGAAGGTTTTTCTCTGTCCATCTCTCCAACCTATCAAGGTCCCTCTGAAGGGCTGCACAACCCTCTGAGGTGTCAGCCACTCCTCCCAGTTTTGTATCATCAATGAACTTGCTGAGGAGGCACTCTACCCCTCATCCAAGTCACTGATGAACAAATTGAACAACACTGGGCTCACTACAGAGCCCTGGGGGACACCACTAGCGACAGGCCTCCTACTAGACTCTGTACCATTGATCACAACCCTCTGGGATCTGCCACTCAGGCAGTTCTCAGTCCATCCCACTGTCCACTCATCCAACCCACACTTCTTGAGCTTGCCTCTGAGGATTTCATGAGAGACAATGTCAAAAGCTTTGCTGAAGTCAAGGTAGACAATATCCACTGCTCTCCTTCCATCCATCGAGGTAGCTGTTTCATTGTACAAGGCAATCAGGTTGGTCAAACATGACTTAATACATCAATTATCTTTATGCATTTTATGAAAACATAATAAATAATCTGTTTTCTACATCAAGTTTAGATCATCATAAGTCTAATGACTTCACTGAAGCTGCTCTCTATTTACCGAGCAGCAAAAGGAGAACTAGGTTCACTACCTCTTCCTATTCTAGGGCTAGAAAACATTCCAGAGGAGCTTTATTTGGAACAAACACGTAAGGAGGGGAGAACTTGAAGCGTGAAATGTAGAAACCACCCTCTTTCCTACAACAGTTTCAGTTCAAAAAAGTGCAGCAAAACCTGAAGTACCACAGTTCAAGTTCCGCTTGTGCTGGCAGAGTGCCACTTGAGAGCTGCAGCTCAGAGAGATGGCAAGGGCGGGAGCGAGCGGCACGTCAGTAGTGCTCCCTCACCCCTCAAACACAGCACAGGCCAGAAAGATGAGATTTGGCTTCCGCTCCTCTAAACAAATTTTCTTTCATTCTCTTTGTATTTATTTATTTATACTTCTAGGAGAAGCTGGGAAATATCACACTAGTATATTCCTTCCCCAGCACTCGCAATGAGAAAAAACTAGAAAAAGCCTACTGCCTCTTAGGGTGACTGACGTAGGACAGGCTTTGGGAGCAGACAGACTGCTGCTTCTGATCCCCCACCTGCTAATTTCAAGACTGTGAACCACCACTTCCAGTCCCGCTGTCCTGCATGCTCAAGTTCCTTCAGGCATGAGGTTTCTGAAAGTAATGAGGTCAGGGGAAACCCCAATCTGGCTGAGGGGAAACCCCACTTCAGGGTTTCCACTGAGTCAGACATTTATTTATTTTGTGCACAACATTTATGTTTGTTCTGACAGCAGAGGGTGTATACATTATGAAGGAAAACAGCTTTTTCAAAGCTCCTAAAGTCCCCCAAAGCTCTCTGTCTTTCCTATGTGGAAGAAGAACATTTCCAAGAAAGAGAGGTGGAAAAGGACAGCCTGTAGTAACAGAAAACAGCATGATTTTATCAACATATTCAGGGACTGATTCCAAACACGTGAGAACAGGTCACCTGCTCCACCAGGGCAATCTCAGGTATTACCTATAGCTGAAAAATAAAACGGATTTCCCTCACTCCCATTTTTTTCTTTTTAGTTCAGCACAAATACTACAACCAACCCCATTAACCATTATCTTGCTATCCAAAAACAAAGCATCCAAATCCACATTGTCCAATCTGGACACGTGTGCAGCCATGAGCCAAGATCACCAAAATGAGTCTGTTAGAAATATCTGTTTACACTGAGTAATCTCTACCACTAGCATAAACATAAACAAACAACTCACTAGCAGCACTGTTGAACACATTCAGTTCCCATTGGTGTTTAACAAAGAATGCTCATACTTTTTATAATCAGAAACTTAATAATAAATCAGAAACTTTGGAACAACTCAGAGCAAATGTTAATTAATGGAGTCAAATATCACCCAGGACCCACCACTCACAAAAAACCCAGAACACAGACAAGGGCAGAAATTTGAGAAGAACAAAGATGGTCACATGGTCTCTGTGAAGGCAACACAAGCTGAATTTGCTTTGCAACAGACTATTTCGATTTGTTCGTTTTCTGGACTGCTGGCCTGACTTCCAGAAAGGTTGAGTGCTTACAAATCCTGCTGCATTACCAGAGCAGAAGAACACTAAGGCAGCACAGCAGGCTTCACATGTACTCCAGATGAACACCTCAGCATGCCTTACAATACTCAGGTCTCTTACCTTTTTGAACCTTGTCACAGAGAAGGTAAATTTCTTCCCCTCCTGTTACACACCCTGCTGTTCTGTCCATTCTTACAATTTTCAAGTTGGAGGCATTGGGAGCTTCTATTGAAAGGAAAGAGTAAAAAAAACCTGCTTACCTTTGTAACAGTTTTAGATTTAAAAAAATAAACAACCCACAACACACAGAAATGCAACAGAAAGACAAGCCTCCAACACAACCCACCTAAATTTGTCTGTATTTTTTTAAACATGGATAAATCAACAGTTTTTCATCTGAAAGGCATAATCTTGTATCCTCTAAGCTTCAACTGAACTGTGAACTACAAAATAAGGCCCTGGCCATTCTGGTAGAATTACTGCACTAGTAAAGTAGCACAGCAATGAACTGCATCCAGCACTCTGCACTAGTATTAACTTTACGATGACAGTGCATTACAAGAGAATAATGATTTTTTTGCCCCCTGCTTTCTTGACTGTGTGACACTTGAGAGCTGTTACCTGTATCTCACTATCTGAATGCAATATGCAACACTTTGCTTTACACCACAGCTTATTTGAAAGCATTGTCAGTCCTTGGCCAACATACTGGACTGTGATCAAAAAGCTCACCTCCACAGATCTTAGTAGAGGCATCAATGGACACCTATTGATCCTCAAGACAGAACTATCATCTGATAAGTAAAAGCACCTGTGATAGACAGTTATGCTACCACAAGTTGTGTCCGCTCTGCAGAAGAGGCTTAAATGGTATCAGTGAAAAGTATTAGAAAAAAACCCAAAAACTGATAAAAATCTTTTGGAACTAACAATGAAGAATTCACCTTGGGAGCTCAGAAACTAGTAACTCTTATCTATGTAGCAACTTAAACCAGCAGAAACATGCATACAAAATTTCCCCTCTATTTGCCTCCTTAGCTGGAGTTAAAATTTTAACAGTGAGATTCAGAAAGATAGGATAATTTCAAATGTATGGCTTGATACATGCTCTGCCTCTGTTGATACTTTGTCTTCCTCCTCCTCTTTGCTTTACAAATACTCTATCATTATGCAGGTGTGAGATAAAGTAATGAAAACAAATGGAATCTCTAATTGTTTCTAATGAAAAAATCAAAATTCCTTAAAGACACTGCTTGGTAAATCACCTCAGCCTCCAAATGAAAAGACTGTTTTCTCATCCAGAAAGTGCTGGTCATGTGTGCTATAAGAACAGCAGAAATCACTTTTTTCACTCAGTGAATATATGCAAAATGGCTGTGCTACATCACAGCATTCCCCAACTAATAGCAAGCTACAGATTATAATAGAACAGTTGCATTTAATACCTTTTCATCTAGACTTTGTCCTTAAAAAGCAATGATATAGACATGACTGTTGTGCAAAGAAAAAAAATGCTACTTGTTCTGAGTCATTACAGAATGACTATCAGGAACATGGTAATTCACAGCTACAGGGAGGAAAACTCAGGCAGCAGAAAGAGTCCAGGTAAGATGAGTAAGTGTAATCAAAAGCACAAGGAAAACATGAAGTGATAAGATTCACTTAAAAAAGGACAAATAGAGGGATGGAACACAAGTATAAAAATATTGACAGGTCTAAAGGAAATGGATTGAGAACTCCGGTTGTGTTAGTCTCACAAAACAAGGACAGGCAGATGGCCAGCAAAACTAAAAGTGTCAGATTCTCACGAAAGATTGAAGCAAAGTAATTTTTTCCTCACATCTTGTGTGACAATGCTTTGCCATAGAATTGAAAACTGCACAATTCAAGCACTTCTTATGATTAATAAGAATTTACAAAATCCTCATAATCAAAGTGGCAGGATTAAACATGCCAAGAGCAAAATAAAATCTTCCTTTATGGCTTACATCAGCAACTACTAAAAAACAGAACGATGCCATGTGTACTTGGATACTATGGGGCCGGTAATCCACGGGTTGGTTACTTGTTATTAATCAAATAACAGGCAAACAGCAGGGCTAGATTAGTCTATGTATAGCAATACCTACATATTATTTTTGTATGTACAAAAGCTTGCCCCTTATTAAAAAAGTAATTAAAGCCAAATATACTTACTGCTGTCATATATTGCGTCTGATATAACAGGATCAAGTTTCCGTGTGAAACTACCATTACTGTCAGGGAGAAAGGCTGTAAACATGAGACGCACCACACTGAGATCCATTTCTTTAGTCTGCTGCACTGCTGCCTGACGAATAATTTCTCTCTCTCGTTCTGGAACCAATAAGGAGACAGATGAATTAACACAAGGGATAGGAGACCCATAACAAAACAGAACATTTTCCAAACATTACTATCAAAAGGCACCAACAGTGAGGAAATGTTTTCCTTTTCATTTACCATCCATCAGCTTGCCTGTTTTTAAGCAGAGAGGAGCACAAGATACTGCATTCACAAGATACTGCATTAATCTTTCAGTTTGTGCATCAGCTGTTATTTAAGATGAGGTATATAATTAAGACATATAGAAAATTACTATTTTCTGCTCTCAACTTAAAAAGGTTGCAAAAAGTTCAAAGATCACAACTAAGGACACTTGAATGCCTGGTATTAGAGTGATAAAGAGAATGTTGGCCCCTCTATACAATGACTGAAAGCAACATAGACCACAGGTTTTGCAGGGATAAGGGTGAAATGCAGCTGAATGAAACCATATTCTCAAAAAAAGGTCCCCTAGTTATTTAAGGATATCATGTCTTGCAGCAATAATGGAAAATTACTCCATTTATCAGCTTATCAAGCAGGATAAGAGCAATGAAATATAGGTGCAGAGGTGGGTTCAGGCAGCTTTGGCAGGAAGTTGCTCCATTCTCATGTGCATGCTGACAGTATGCTCTTTCTTTCAGATTCCCTAACACACAGCAACAACACACCACCTCTTAAAGCACATATCCATAGGCTGTTTTCCTACTCAGAGCCTTTTTCTGTACAAGAATATGTGTTTTCAGAAGCTGAACCTATTTTTAGTAAAAGACCTATTAAAACCAGGCCATCATTTTTACATACCAGTTAGCTGTCTGTCTCCACTTCCTTCCGCCTGCAGATAGGCAAGTTCAGGATGCACCAAGAGTCCTGGGTTGTATCCTTTTTTGCAAGCATCTATCATACGCGTTTCCAGAGTTTCAAACACTTTCTTCTTTGTGACATGAAGTATTCCAAGATTTGCAAACCTGCCGAATTTTGACGGAGGGAAATATTTTCTTAATGCTTTATGCCGCACCTGCAGCAGGCACTCTCTCTCTTACCAGAGGCAGCTACACAACTTAAGTCAACAGAAGGACTCTATAGGCTTACTTAGGCAGTACTAATTCTTGAGGACAAAATTTCCAGTAAGAAAAATTCAGCCATGCTTATAAAACATGTAAAACATGTGCCATTATATGGCAGCGATTGTATGGGTGTGCAGGATTTTCCCATGGCATAAGTAGTAATCTACTGGGTTTCAGACTTACACTGTGGAAGCACTTTACAAAACATTTGAAAATCTGATTGTCACACTTTGCTTGCTCTGTCTTAGCAATGAAATTAATGTGTCATTCTATATGGCTGTTATGCAGAGCAACTCCTCAGAATAAGCTTCATCCATTCAAAATTATTTGAAGAGCAAGCCAAGACACTAAAAACAATGCAGCAGTTTCCAAGGGAAATGTTTTAAGCAAGGCTCTGGACATTCAGCAACACACTTCAGTTATCTACTTGAATGAAAACTTCCATAATACAAGATCTGCTTTTGTAAAAATCTCCTGGCACATTTAAAAATCAATTAGATCTGGAAGTATGAAAATAAGAAAATAACTCAATTTTCATGTGGGTCAGTTGAGGATAGGAGAGCTGTTTCTAAACATCTGATGAAAAACAAGACAGGTTAGGAAATGAGCCAAACTTTTCAAGATGAAAAGGAGCATTTCAAATAAAGCTATTTAAATGATTGTGCTTGGTAAAGTTAGTGCTCTGGGCTTGGACATCAAAAGTTACGGTTTAAAAGAAACTGACTCTCACAGCCTTCTCAGTTTTTTAAACTTCTTCACCAACAAAGACATTCTTGAGATCACAGAACTAAAACTCACAGCCAGCATGAAACCTGATCTAAGCCTGAAAATGTAGACAGGAACCTCAACTCCATTTACTGATACAAACAATTATTCTTTTAAATTAAACAAGAACAGACCAACTACAATTTCACTATAATCTTACTGCTTTAAACTTAAAAAGTTTGACTCATTTAGTATTTTCATGTTTATACTTGTCTCGGTTAATTTCAAATTTACTAACCCCGTTTTCTTAATGCTGCCCTCTTCAGTATATTCCTATTGGCGGGTTTCAGTAAAAGTAAAATATCGATCAAAATGTAACAAAAGCTTTTCTTCAGTAATTTTACAGTCCCTTCTCTTTGATCAAAACTACTTATATTTTAAAAAATGTGCTTACAATACAGATTTGGACTGCACACCAAGAGATTAAAATTCTACAAATTCTAAGCGAAAACTATTTGCCTAAACCTATTTAGCCTGCTTAGGGCAAATTCTACAAAGGTAAACAGAAACACCATTTATTTTCCTATTTACAATACAAACAAAACAGATCAGAGTGTGAAGACTAGTGCTCCACTTTGCTGCCTCTTCATAGTATTTTTGTATTGCTTCTTAGAGTGATTTTACTTGATTCTCTCTCCTTTAGCCCAGCTTTACAAATGAGTTGACAGACTTACCCTACAACCATATCTTTAGGTCCTGCATTAACTGTGCATACTCCATCTTCACAAAATTTACCCACCAAGCTGTGAGCATGTAAGTGGACGTATTTCCCATTAGTAACTAACTGGACGATTACTTTTGCAGGTCCAACATAATTGCAGATCTGTAAATAAACATTAAGAAATGTGGGATTGTTCGTTTTTTCTTTTAATGGAAAAAGTAATGATTCCAGTTTACTATTTTCTGCCAGCTAAGTACAATTAAACTTACATAGCAGAAACGTGTATGCATTTCCTCATGAAATACTAAATGACAAGCTAACTGTACCAGACCATCACAAAGAAAAGCCAACACTTTTTTGGTAATCAAAATTCACATACAAATGGCAGGAGTAGTGACCAAAAAGTGAAGAAATACAACGAAGCTAAAGGAAAGCAACCTTCTGTTTCCCAAATTGCGCATCTCAGTTTTACCTTCTGGCCAGCTATTCCACATTGCACTCCTTACATTTCAAGCAGGACACTGACTTCACAATAAACATTGTTACATGTTAAGAAGCATTCAGAAGATGTATGCATTTAACAAAACACCTGCATTATTTTGCCCAATTTGAAAACACTTTAAAAATTATTTTTAAGTATTATGATTGTTTTAAAACATTTTTGCCTCATTACAATGACTCTTCAGGTAGAGATTTTAAAGCAAATTAATCCTGTACTCATAGGTATTTTGTTAGTCCATTATGCTATATCAACACATACTACCCAGTCCAGTAAATATTTCCCCTAAGTGTACAGGAGGATGTATGCTAAATCCCCACATAAGATTTTGCAGGACTGGAACTATGATAAACTGTATGCCTTACTATAGCCAGCTCTGGACGACCATAAAGCTTTTTTCCCCGGTTATAGTTTCTAATCATACAATTTTTAGTAGTTTTTAAAATTGTGATGTCAAGTTATGCCTCAGAAACAAACCTAAAATTACTAACTTTCCATATTGGTAAGTTATTTGCTTTATATCTATTATTTGGCATTTTATTTTCTTTCCTCACAAGTAGTACTCTTCAAGTCAGTTATCAGTTATGCACCACTTTCAAATTATGCTGAATATAAAATTACCCCACAATGTTTTGCTTTTAAAAAGCAAACATTACCTTACCTTCCAATTCACTTAATTAACCCTTTTATCAATGATGGGTTTTTTCCCTCCTCCTCTAATTTTTCTTCTAATTTGCCTTGGGCAAAGTTCTTTGTATTACAGCAGCTTATAGATCTAATCAACCAAGGTATTAAAGGATCACGATAAACATTAAAGTGATGAATCAGTGATGAACTGAATACTTAAGGTTATATTGTTGATAAAATGCTGATAACCAGGGATTGCCACGATTTCACCACATTATTAAGTCCTGCTAGCTTCCTTGAATCCAGTTAACCTCCCTCTTGAACCCATTCCATCACAGGTGAAACACTCTGGGTATGTACAATGTGTGCCCTCCTTGTCTTCCTATTCACTGCTAAAAGCAAAAAAAACAATAAATCCCAACTATGAAAAAGCTGTGCCAGGAGAAACAGGTGTGCAAAATTCCTCTCATTACTCACTGTAATAGTTAACTGTATAATAATGGTTAACTGTTAGTTAACTGTATAACACTGTATTAATGTGCATTTTGAAAGATGCAGTTTCTAAAGTACAAAACATGAGGTATTCATGCTTCCTCCTGTTTCCAAACTGTAATCCCTCCTGGACTGAAACAATACAGAGATGCAAAATAATCAACTGCTTCACCATTTCCACCATTTACCAGCACTGAGAAAATGCAGGAATCCCTATGCAAGTTTCACAAAGTCATCTGAAAATAAAAATGACTGCATTTTGGTGCTACATGTCATCACCACTGTTACAATTAACTTCTCAAGGGGTGTGTGTGTGTGTGTTAAAAAAAATCATTTTCTTTTTATCCCTTACTAAACAAGTCCTTCCCTGCTATAACGTTCCCAGCACATCTATAGCATTATATTCATTATGAGTAACATGCATGTTCTAGTATCACATCAGAAAAGTTCAAGACAACCCTTCATCAGCTGTAGAAACCACTGTGAAACTGTAGGTAGGACTGCTGCACGTCAAGGACTTTCCAGCCTCTGAAAGCAGAACATGTAACTGCAGCGGTAACCAGATTGCAATCTCCCCCTGTTACTCAGTTCAGCATGATCTTTGTAGTCTCTCAGGGGAAAAACAAAGAGTTTTTAAAACGTAATACCTTATGTAGGTCATAAGTAATTTTTGTCATCCAGTCTCACGTCCTGTGGTGCAAAGGCTACAGAATGTCCCTGACTGTTTCCTACCTATATTTCTTACAGACTTTCCTACTTCATTTTGAGGCATCCAGGTTCTCTCGGTGCCCAGCAAAATGGCCTCAGTGCTTAAATAGCCTTATGTACCATAAATTAAGTCTGAAATAATTTTTTGATGTCTTTGAATCATTGATGTCACGATTTCAGAATAACCTAAAATTTATTTTGGCACTAAGATATACAAATAACTATCACCTTTTATGTAAAAACTTCAACACTGTCAAAGGCATTAAAAGGTAGATGGTGTATTACAGTGCTGAATATCTACAGAAACCTAAGGATTATGGTGTTGACACAAAAACATACTCAACGTGAGAGGCAGATAGCATGTGGGTGCTGTACTGCTCAAAATCAGAGGTGTGATCTGAAAAAAATAGCTACTGAACTTCAAATTAAAGATAGGGGAGAAAAAAGAAAATAAGGAGTTCCTGGGAAGAGCATAGCTGTAATACTTCATCCTGTACTGAAGCATCATTCAATTGATCTAATCTGATAAAGTTAAAAAGCTGTAGGCTCACATTTCTCTGCTGTTTCTGTTTGAGAGAGATTTGTCTGAAAGATTAAAGGGACTCTGTGAACTTGAATTTGAGTCAATTTCAAAACAAGAGTTGAAAGTTTTTTCAGTTATTTCACATCCTCCTGTGATCCAAACCCCAGCCAATTTTTTACAGTTTCTGAAACTCTACGAAAAATTTATAAGAATGTTTTCCTACTTCAAAGATGTTTTTCCCAGTTACTCTTACAAGCAAGAAGTGAAACCAAATGGTCAACAACAGAAAGCAAATGATAGAAAAGACCATGTCAAACTTAAAAGGCCCGTAACTACAAGAATACCTGTTTCTTTATAATCACTTTGTTATAGTTGCTATAACTATTGCCCCAATCCTGTCTAACCTTCAGAGTGTGACTAGTGTTGTCCTCAACATCTGCACAGAAAAAGCATTCCATCGTTCACTCTTTATAAATGGTATATTTCCACAGAGCAGCATTGGGTTTTTTTCAGTTGCTAGTTTAAGGCAAAATATTGCAGATGTGGTACACATTGTTTAGGCAACTGAATACTTACTCAGAGGTCTAAAAATAAGTAGCTAAAGTAACTTAAACCAATGGGAGCTGAAGATCTTCTGATCCTCTGAATGCGAGGTGACTCATGCCAAAAATACAGTTAGGTGCTCTGTTCTAGGAGCTCAACTAAAGGGACTTGGCATCCCATATTCAGTCAAATTAACCATAGCATTAAAAAGCATAAATCTTGCTGAATTTAGCTTTGGCTGAATTTTGTTCAGTACAGGTTTTCAAGAGAGGTAAAGATTTATAACAGAAAGTCTGCTCATCCTTGTCTCTTGTTTATTCCTTAATTTGACTGTTAGAAGAATTTTTAACCTGCAATCAGTGCTCTATCACTCTACAATTTAATTCCTGTGTGGGGAAAAAAGCACATACGCTGCTCCTTTCTTCACTAAGGGCTCATCAACAAAGTAACTTGCATAATTTTCCACAAATTTTCCTCCTGAACATGAAGTACATGCTGAAATCCCCCTGATTTCAATAAGAATGCTTATCTCCAAATTGAGGTATAATTTAGGATAGCCCCAGGATACGATCGGATGGGCAGTTCTCCTGTTTGGGTTCAGGGCTGCTTAGCTGGTAGGCAGCTTTGATCTGCAAGCTGAACTGCACAATGTCTGAACTCATGAGCAGGGAGAGGCTGCTTGTTAGCTCAGCACACCTCTGAGCAATCGATTACCCAGCCTCTGGGCTGGAGCCGATTTATATCCAGCTCACAGAGAACAGGCAACTTGAGTTTGCAGCCACCCACGTAGATTTGCCCCCAAGGAGATGAAAATTCAGGACATTTCCTTCACACCACTATTTTCAGCAAATTCTTTTCACACCTGAAACTGGATCAAGTACTTCAGTGTAAAACATGAATATGCCTACACTAACATCAGTATGCAAGTTCAAGACACACATGGTAAAAACACGTAAGAAGGCCAGTGGAAATTTTCTGCACAAGTTTTCTCACAACTTTTCAAATACATAAAACCAAGCAGATTATGAATAAAAAATATTACATAATATTAGATAATGTTTTATTTTTTCTTCTTATACTATTGACTGTTTTTTTCCCCTGGGCAAAATGCTAACAATGAATAAGCAGCTCAGGAGACTTGATTTCAACTGTTCTAGATAGTAAAATCTTCCAGCATTGTGTTATTTACATTAAGCAGACAAAAAAGAAATTTAAATCAAGAATTTTCAGTAGCTTTCTAGTTTAATTATGAAACTTGCCATGAAATGTAACTTCATTATAACATGTTCAGTACCTACAACTTCTCTCCTCTCCATAATTACATACAAAGTTATATAAAATCCTCTGAAAATGTAAGATGTATTGTACAGGATATTAGGATCACTGTTAGCAAAGATGGGGTTAAACAAAGCAATATAATTTCATAAACCCCAAAGATTAAATAACCCCATTTTTGATATTATAGAAAAATACTACTGTTATCTAGACTCCATTTGTCATGATTGTGCTGTTAAAACAAGGGGTTTTAAATCGATTTCACCTTGCTGGCCAGCACAGATTTGTCTTGAATGCAAAGACTGGCATTGCATAACTGTTACATTAACTCCTGATCTACACCACCTTCTAATACACTATACAAGAGGTGGTTAAATATGTAATTAACTACCAGAACATCCTGTTTAGAGACAAAGCAAAGTCTTCAGCATTCCAGCCTTTAAATGAAAGATACATCTTGATGTGTTCCAGCTCAGCTACAATTTAGGGACTATGTGAAGGAAAAGATAAGGGTCAAGTTGAAGAGTCCATATTATGCAAGAGGTTATATCAGGTAAATGTTTTCTTTTGGCCTTCAATCCAGAATCCTACAAGGTAGTAGGGAGACTGCAATGCTTTTTTGTGCACTGAAGATGTCTGTTTTCAGGACACCCATGGCAGCTACTGGCAAATTGTATCAAGTTTCTGTGCAGAGTTGGCCAAGTAGAAGAGAGAACCCAACATGAGTTGCACTGACCACACCATGGCCAAGGTTTAAAGATCTATCACAAAACCTCCTTTTCACTGTTCTTTCACAGCACTGTGATCAACTAATGGAGGTTTTACAGTGAAAGCCTTGGCCCAAAGTAAAAAAAAACGAAAGTCAAACAAAAAACTCAAAACAAAACAAAAAACCCCAATGCAACAAGAAACAGTGATCTTCAATTGAGCTCACCTCAGTTGTGACAAGGTGAGCACCCTTTAACAAAACACAGAAGAGACTTACAGGAAAAGGTGTGAAACATTTCAGTCTTTACTGGCAGGACTTGAATCAAAGACAGGCACTAACAAGCAATGGCCTTGAGGAATTTACTTGTTGTGTTCCCTTGCCAGCCTCTCCCAGCAGGTGTTGCCATGTGGGGATCTGTACTAGGAAAAACCCAGGTGAATACAGTAGGATGAGAGGGAGGGAGGGGAAGCTTTAGATGAAATTAAAATCTGATGATCAATGAAAACAGAAGGTTTGATGGAACGCCAAAGAACACTTTGCTTTCTAGTTTACTCATGAAGAAATTCCATTTCCTGTACAACTCCTTATTGCACATCTACTTGTCATGCTACTGTGTGACACATCGCACCTCTAAAATATCACTTGTGTTATTATCAGTACCGATTGGATTGGAATCCAAAGATCTGGCCCAACTGAGGTAAATTATTTTAAATCTGAACATACCAGTGAAATTTCATTCATTGATTCATCATCACCATGACAACAGGAAAGGGAAAAGGAAGTAAATCCTTTGCCTGGGGTAGTAATTTTTCATAGGAGTTTTACAAGGCTACATGAAATCAGCTTTCCCAGCCTCTTCTCAATTCACAAGACTAACACCCTAGGTTATCTCAGCCAAAGCTGATTATTTTCCATTGAGTCATGCTCATACTGATTCATTATGGAGACTCAACTGTTCCAAACTCCAGCCTTTCTCAAGAACTGCTGAACAACTGCACACACACTGAGGAGAAGCTGAGGAGTGGCACACACCAACACAGAGGCTGACTGTTTGCCACTCCTCCCTCCCCTTCTCTCCCCACAAAGGAGAGAGCAAGAGGTAACACCAGAATTGAAATACATTAACCCTGTTCCTCATGAAACAATCTCTAGTGCAATAGTTCAAAGAGGTAATGCAATACCAAGACTAAGACTTTCATTAAGTTAAAAAAAATACTGAAAAGACATAGTGTACCTCTTCCCCACTTCCATGGAAAAAGAATTTGCTTCAAGAACCACAGGCAAAGAAAGTTCTTCTCTAATCCTAGAATGATTAATCACCACTGTTATAATCTTCATACTGTGCTAGTACAGAATGTTTCTTTGACTAACGTGCTTGAATTTTTTCCAGGAGAAAAAAAGCCCCCCAAAAAAAGGTTCAGCGAACACCTGAATATAATGCTGCTCCTATTAAAATGAGAAGTTTTCTGTTGACTTTAAAGGAATTAAGTCCTTAAGAACAGACTACCTTAAAGATATTGAATAAGGAGTTATATTAACAGAAAAAGAAGAAAAATGTGGTAAATAGCATCTTAAGAGTGAAGTAACTGACTCGTGCTTTGCAGTATGCTAGAAATGGAGTAATAGAGCAGCTCAATCCCTGCTTTATGCTAAAAATGCACTTTAAGGAAGAGCTCCATTAGTCTGCATGAGGGCAGTAAGGTGGTAAGTGCAGGAAAGCTCACTGCTTAACTGCTGGAAGATAAATACGGTGCCAAAATAACTCCACAAATATGAAGACAATTTCCTTTTCAAAATAAACTTAATTTTGAAAGCTGGGATTGAAATGCAGTCAGTCTTGAGTGATTTCATACAAATTTAGGTTGATATGCAGTAGGGTCCTATACACATACATATGACACTAGCATTCACTTTGCAGAATTAATGATTTATGTACTTACTTTGACCTGAGGGTATGATTTTTTGTTCTTTTCACTAGAAGCACCAGGAAGTCCACCATGTGAGGGCCCTTCACATACGTATCGGAAACGAAACCCCCTCTGTGGAAATAAAGGAAAAGAAACTTGAAAGCTGTTTAGAAACAAAACTTAAAAAATATATCACATGCGAGCACACGTGAGCATACACACAAACAAGACTTGTCCAAACAATCCACAAACAGAAAAGTTACAACTGTTCATCCCCAAAATGCTGGCTGAGTGCTGGCTGAACTGTTGCCCTTGAGAAACTGTTCTATTCTCACTCTTACACACAGCAGCAACACAAAACTTTTCATGCTGTAAGTGAAGATATTTCAAAGCAGAGATCTGTTTATATTCTTAAAACAAGACAAGAATTAGAAGATAGAGAACACGAGAGCAGATACTCTTTCTCCCATATTTGCTGTTAGGTAGAGAGAATTGAAGCCAATCATAACCAAGGAAGTCCAAAGCATCATAATGTGAAGAAAAGAACAGGGATGAAACAGAAATGCTTCTTCCTTCTGGGAAGCTGTATCTCGGGACTTTGAATGGCCGGGTTTTCATCTCAGCTACATAAACAGATGTCTAAATATATTTTAAGGAACTTCAGGATATTAGCAACCACTCTAGAGTACAGCTATCCATGTATTCAATTTTTATTTGAGGAAATAACATCTCCTTTACTTTACAGGGTAATCTATAAGGCACGAAAGATGCAACTCTTAAGCAAAGGTATCTGGTAATTCTAAATCGACTTAACTGTATTATTTCACCTGGTCCCCAACTTTGAATACTCTCAGATCTACTCCACAGTCTGGGAATTCCTGGCAAAATCCCTGTCTTACATAGGGCTCCCAGTGTCTGTCCAAACAGCACCAGTTAGCATTGTACCCTTTGTCAAGATTAATTCAGCTTCTTTCTAATAGTAGACACCTCTGAATTAAAAGCCATTAGCCAACAGTGAACAACACAGTTCAAAAATTACTCTGTAATCATTAGCTTCAATACCTACCTCACTGAAGCCTTTTCAGTTTAAAAACTTTTTTCCGCATGCGAATGAAAAGATTTTACTTTTATTTAGATACTGACTAGACCACGTAATCCATCCTTAAGCATGTATTTGCCTTTCTTACAGTGAATCAAGTGACTGATCTTATTGCAAGTTAAGTGCCCAGCTATGATAAGCTTGAACTCAAGTTGTCCAAAAGGCAAATCAACCTCTGCAGTCATGATGCATGGGATGACCCAGTCTCTCCACCCCTGTGTCTTCAGTTCAACAGATCCAGCAGTCATCTGTGGCCTTCCCCCTTATATTGCCCTTGTTACCCTAGCTATAGTTTCACACAAGCAGTCTTACTCCCCCCAGCTGTCTCTTTGCTCAAAAAATGATCTCAAGCACAGCACTCTGCAGGTGGATCACCCTCATCACCCTGTTATAAACCATTGTTCATCTTGCCACTTGGGTACTCCACTACAAGAGCTGTTTGCTGAGAAGTCATGCATGGAAATGATGGTTTCTCCTTAGGCACTGCACACTGTAAGCTCTGCCATGCAAAGACACAGCGTATTCTTCCAAGAGTTCACAGCACACTGCTGTTTCACCTATAACTATCAAGTGTCCGTATTCCTGGAAGGACGCTCAAGCACAAAAAAGTCTTTGGTGTGTGGCTGAAGCAAATTTTCTCTACCACCTCCTACAAGGAAGATTTGATTGCAGCATGCTTCTTCAGAAGACCAAGCAGAGGATGAGACAGCTTTTAGTCACCCTCATCTGAACAGCTCCATAAGGTAGGATCTTATGCAAATAATTGGGAAAGTCAGGAAAGGGGTCTCCATACTGTAATAGCTTAAAGAGGAATACTTGTAATTGCAGATGTCACTAGCTAAAGGCGGTATACCCTGACATACCTTAGGGTGATCTTCACCCACCAATTACTTTGGACATCAGTTGCATGAAAACTAACCAGTGCATTGGGATGACTTCCATACTGTCAGAGAAGCATGAGTGTTTGCTACACAGTCACAAAAAAAAGTTACATTCAAGTATTTATCTTCTTTTTCTTGGGTCAAAACAGCCATCTGTGATGAAAGGAATCTCAAAGCACAACAGTTTCTTTAGGATGATAAAGCACAAGTTACAAGTTTCTCTAACTTGGGAACAGGATGAAATGTTTTTCTTTTTTCTTTCATGTGTTTCAAGAAACATTAAACAAATGCTAAAAATCTTCCATGTTTGGTCTAAATCTTTAGTTTCAAAATACTGGGGTACTTGAAGAGTCACTTCTAAGATGAAAAGTCTATACCTAGCAAGACATTTTTTTAAAACACTGGGGTTTTTTTTTTCTTATGACACTTCCAGAGAGACACAAAGACAAAAACAGAACAAATCAGGAAATGATGTAACTACAAAAGTGTGAGGAAGATCTGCTTATGGTTAAGTGCCACATTTGTTATGAGAGTTCAACCTCTTCAATACCTTTTGGCTCATCTTAAGTCATAATTTTATTCAAAGCTGAATACAGTGACATAACTACCTTAAAGATTCTCAAAATGTAGTGTTGTTCTTACCTGTTTTGGTTGTTCTATGATTTGAAGATATGGTCCATCTGCTAACATAAAGAAAAGTCATATTAGAAATTATACCCTCATTACTATGACATATAAAGTGCTGGGGTAAAACTGATGTCCTTGAATGTCTTGAGATAAAATTTTTGAAAGCACCTAAGCATCTTCAGAACTTAAATTTTAAAAATAATTTAATCACTTGGCAGTCTGTCATTTCTGACTTTCCCTAAAACCAGTGGAGTTAAGAAGGGCAACTCCACTCACTCAGTTAAGACTTGCAAGGGTGAGTAAGAAGAGGATCCTCCCCTTGTCACTGACAAGCAGCCTGGCCTTTCTGAGCTAAGGTTAACTTTTGTATTTAAACCCCTTGGGCTCAGAAGATTATACTCACAAGCTTTTGGCCCTAGGGTTTCCTACTGAATAGGTGCTTTTGAAAGTCTAGAGACAGCCAATGAAAAGCTCTGAAGTATAGGAATATAGGAGGAACTTCAGTTGTCTCAACATGCCCGAACAGTCAGAACTGCTTTAAAAAAACCCTGAAATTGAGGAGACTAAACAATTACATTCTTTTAATACTTTCAGATACACTTCTAAATAAACTGTTCTACTGTGCCTCTAGAAACACTGAACACATCCTATTTGACAACAGACGCAGACTATACAATGAGATCCATCTTTGAGCACGATGCCAATACACAGGATTATGTTCTCCTAAAATTCTATTTATGCCTTTTGAAGACAACTTCCTTAAACAACTTTCAGTCTTGCACCATTCATACCACAAACGTCATTCAAAATTCACCGGTTTACATGGCCCTCGAGCAGGTCCTAAATCCAATGAGAACATGGTGCCACCAGAGTTAAGAATTCATCACCTGATCAAAGCTTAGCTCCAACTCATGGTTTAGATTATTTGCATCGATAAGGAAAGTGCTCTCACTGGATGGCTGTGAAATATCCCTTAAAACACAAGCCACTCCTGAGTCTGAAAACAACAGTTCCAAGAGGTATGATTTCTTCCCTGCCTTCTGCTAAGCAGAAAAGAAGATTCAGATTTCCATGCTAGAAATTCAGTCAAAGCACATCCCAAATGACTGCTTTGCTGCTTTGCTACACAATATTTTGCCAGCTTTATTTCTGTTGGAACTATGCATCATTACTTTTAGTCTATTAAAGGTATCAATGCTAAGGAATTAAGCAAGCTCACTGTGACATGGGGAACCTCCAAAGCAGACAAGCTGCAGCTTCATGGCACAGCCCACAGGCATATAAAGCATACCGTGTCCTGCCAACATCCAGGTGTGATCTGCCTTCAAACAGCCACACCATCCAGAAGTATCACACCATCCAGCTACCTCAACTAGGTAGTACTTGGCCTCAGCACAGAACTACATACTTGCATCAACATTAACTTGCCAACAGGCCTAATGTTCACTGATAATTAAATGGCAGAGGATTCATTAATTTATAGTTTGCAGTATGAGTACATTTACCCTTCTCAGATCCTCGATACAACTTCACTTTAATAAAACCTTCATGTCTTTAGTCAGCACAGGTCTTAACTGAACAGGCTTCTCTCAAAATGAGTTTTGATAAATATGCTAATAGATGGAATTAGTATTTTGCTGTTGAAGTCAGCTGACTCAGCAACTGAATTAGCTTCATGCCAAAGTTATATTGCAAACGCCAGTCACAACAACTTCACATATAAAGATCATTTATTTCCCAAGTCCAACATTCTTCCTGTGAAAAAGTAAACAGTGCTATAATTAAAATCTTGAACTCAAGCAAAGCAATTGCCTCAAGACCATATACACATCATCTTACATTAGAAAGCATGAAAAACAGTTTGGACTTCAGAAACTTTAAAAGACAGACTAATGTTTAGCTTTGGTGTGATTTTATGTTCCAGTTTTTGTATGTAACATGGACTCAAGACAAGTCAAGTTGGGTTTAAGCATTATATGGGCACTTAAATTTCAGATCTCTGTTCACAGACCTCTATCCCTCCTCATGCTTTAGGCATTTAAAATTTTGTATTCTAACACTTCAGAAGCCTTGTATCTTCTGAGCACTGGAAGAAATAACGCACCTAAAATACAACTGTGTAGTTCAACTTTCAACCAAGTCTCCAGGGCAGGATCTGCCAAGTAATTGTTCTTTGGCTGCTCTTCCCTTAGGAATTAATTTTCAAGGCATATATGTCGGGTTATTACGTGCACAAAATACTACTGCCTCCTTTCAAACATTAGCCAGAAAAGGAAGAGCTCTTTTATCCAACAGCTAAGTGGCTGTAGCAGTCCCCCGGGATGCAGCAGATCCAAGTTTCAACTTTTACCCAGAACAAGGAAATTCAGACTCCTAAGAGAAGGATATACACTATATTGGCATATTGGAGAGCTCAAGGGGAATTCTTTGTACTGCTGAAATGGTTTCACCTTGAATGGCACTTGTGAAAACTCAGGAAAATGGAAAACCTAGAACTGTGGTTCTTATGTCTGCTCCGAAAAAAAACTTATAAAAAGCGTGAAAATATACTGGTACTAAATAAATAAATAAATAAATAAATAAATAAATATCTTACATACTAATACTAGGAAAGTGCAAAAAAGATGCAGTGCAAATGTCCAAAGGCAAATTAAATGACTGTTATCATTAATCTAGATTATATACATCATACACCAATGTATTTAAAACAAAGTTTTGTGAGGTCTTATTTTAACCTTTGGGTTTTGTGATGAAACATTTTCTTTTTTACAATGACTAAGTAATTCTCTGGTATAGCACCAGAACCAGATCCAAGCAGCAGTACAGAAAAGGCACTTTAATGCAAGGCACTTAATTACATCTGAAATGCTATTTAAAAATAAAGCAGCAATATTCAAGGTAACTTCCAAGCATAAATGGCATATTATTTTGACTGTAAAAAGGATTTTACTTAGCAGAAGTTCTCATACAGCTGTCTTCACTAAACTCTGAATACTTTACAGAAGTACGGTAGACAGCCTAACATTGGCTATGTGGGGTTCCTTCTTTCTCTCTCCCATTTCCTTTCCGATAGGGAAAGGTAAAGATGTTTAGTGTTTTGCACAGGTAAGTTTTTAATATTTTATTTCTATTAGTAGTTATGTCTGGTCTAAGCAGACAGCAGGAACGTGAAGATGTACACCTTGTAAGAGGACCTAATAATGACAAGATTTATGATGATCTTTTGCACCTCTGTTCTAGGCTGGAAAGTTCTTGTTTAACAACCAACCCCTTTCAAGTGTTAAACAACTACAAGAAGAAATTGCATAGCTTAAGTTCTACTTGTGCCCTAGAGAGAGGCTGAAGTGGCATAGAGTCATGGAGCTGGCCTCTACACAGAGGTTGCCTCTCACAGTTGCCAAGAGCCAAGTTTTGCCATGAGCACTCCTCACAATTTGCCTGGCATTGGAGCAGTCAGGAGGGCTAAAAATGCAACTAAAACATGCAGTCCTCCAGCCTGGAGGGGGTTTGGTGCAGACTGCCACATCCTGGGTATGCTTCAGTGCTTCCTTTTCTGTCTTGCCTCAGTTGCCACAGAACAACTCACATTCCACTGCCTCCCCTCCATCCTGAGTCACAGTCCCACTTCCTCACATCTTCAACTGTTACATTTCTTCATTTCCCCTCCTGCCTGAGTCAGAGGCCCTCCTGTATCTTGACACTCCCACCACTTACATTCCTTTTTCCTCTTACCAGGCCTCATCCCTGCACACACACTTCCCAAATGAGTACCCATCTTAGGCTCCCTCTTGGTTTCTTCTTCCCATTACAGCAAAGTCAAGAAAAAAGGGGTCTGTGAGGTTGGTGGGATATCCCTGCAAGCCTGCCAGCACCTTAGGACTAGTGGGGTCCTTTACCTAACACTTAATACCTGAAGCCACTCAATTTAACCTGCAACCAGCTGTGGCCAAGTCCCCCCTCACCTCCTCTCTGTTAAACGAAAGCGCTCCTAGCTTCTAGGTTTTGATTGTTAAATCCAACACCAACCCTCTTGTGTCCATCCTGGCAGTGGTGCCTTGCTCCTGGAAGCTCAGTCTCTACCTCTAGTGTCTTATCCTTCCTGAAGGCCTATCGTATGCCCTCCCCGCCAGGGTTTCACCCGAACAGCAACACTCTCTTGCATCTCAGCTCTGCAGTGTTCAAAGCGCGATGTTTAAAGGAAGCAGCACACAGGCTTTGCTTAACCTCTCCCTTCCCTCAGTTCACTCTTCAAAATACAAGTAACAGAAGATCTAGAAAAAATACTAGAAGCAGTATGCAAGTCTGCTCATGCTTCTGAGGATTAGGGCCACTGCTACAGGACATGGAAAATGAACATTAATGTAATTTTTGGTGATGGTCAGGCTTCTTTGAATTTCTTCCTAACACTATCTCTGAAAAAATATGAAATTAAGTATTTATAAGCACCTCCTTTTTCCCCTCTATGCCCTTCTAATTTTTCACCAGTGAGCACCACAGAGGATTGGGCAGAGGAGGTTAAAGACATACCAGAAAACTGCAATTTTAGCAGCCTCCAGGCAATACTTTTCAGCTGCTGATTGCCCTGCTTCAACTCCACAGGCTTAGTCTGACTGCAATAAAAAACCCATACCACTTTACTGTCAACAGCTAGTTAGACCAGAGCCCCTAAAAACCAAAACAATTAATCAGTTCCCAAACCCATCTCTAACCAGCACACAGATTGCTATGATACATCATTGTAGATGGCCCTGTATAATCAGAGGAATTAAGAAACACCCAAAATTATAAAACAGCTCAGAGCTCTGCATATTTCCTCTCCAATTTAAGGCATCACTTTGTCCCTCCACTACACAGTGGACATCACACTGATGTGTATCTGCTCTTACACTGCCTAAATACATCCTTCAGATAATACATCCCCTGCATGCCCTACACCACTGAGGATGAATACCTAACTCTCAAAGGCAGGGTGCTTCCAATAAGCCAAAAAACAGGCTGTCTTGGTGATATAATGCCCTTGCTGCTGGTGGCGTTCTAAACAAACAGCTCAGTTCTGCAGTTTGCACTGTTATGGCACTTACTACAGATACAACCTTTTGTCACCAAAGGCACACAGTGACTACTTCTCTTTCTAGATTTAGATGTAAATGCAGAACTTGAACCATGTAACTATCTACTACAGCTTTAGAGCCAAAATAACCAAGCCTAATTTTCACCTAAAACTGACATACATGAGGCAGAAAAAGAAGCGAGTGAAGATACTTGAGCACTGACAACCTCATTGAGAAAATCCTTGTCCCGACATCTCAAAGGTTTTCTACTATTACTGTAAATATTAACATAACAGCAGAACATCTATCATCAGAAAGTCCCCAAGTTTCCCAGCTATTTGTTGATTCAGCTATGCTGGCATGATACGGCAATACACAGTTATATATTAAACCTGCCTGCCAATATAGTAAGTCTGACACTGTGCATTTATGAATGCACAGATTGAAAGATGTAGACAGCATACCAAATCATGAGCAACCATTAACGTCTTTGGTTCTTTCTGTTTAAATCATCCAACTGTCCTAGGGAAAATTCCTTTTTAGAACACTTATTTCACCGTCTCCGTATCTCAGCTAGAAGTACTTTTGGAAAATCCTGCATGAATTTTTAACTGGCCTTGCCATGTTAATTAATAATTAGTTCCTGCTTGAAAACAACCAAAGCATAATATATAAATTATTATATTATAATATAACTGAAGAGCTAGTCCACAGTAATGACACACCATAGTTTCAAGCAGGGACGGAAGTAAGCATTATAGTGATTCTGCTCAAGAAACAAAATCACTATGGCATCATCAGATGCATTAAAATGATCAACTTTTTCTAAAATTTATGATTCACTTTTTGTTTGTGATAATCTGAAATCCATGATTGTTTATTAAATCCATTTTGTACACAGGGAACTTGCTATCGATAGCACAGCAGTGCCATCAAAACCCCCCACCTTTCCTAAACAATTTTGCAAACTAAGGGCAGAGCTAGACTTAGCCCAGTAGAGTTTTCTGTGACTCCAAAACTCTGTGAATTCTTGACACCACCACCACCCCACCACCCGCCAGTTTTAAAAACAGCTGTTTTCCAGTTTAGACAGGACATGGATATCTGAAAATCAGTTTTATATATCTGAATAATTTGTATGGAATAAGTCTGGCATGAGGACCTCAGAGTAAGCTTAAAAGATACATGTAAGAGAGATCACTATGGGGAAATCAAAATTCTAATAACCTCATTTGTTCCACAGAAACTCTGTGAGAACAGTGAAAAAACCCCATAGTATACAATACATAAGCCCTTTAATCTTACAGAGAAGAATCTTACTAAACAATTTTATCTGCCTTAGTAAAAACACACTGCAAACAAATGATTGCAATGTTAATTTGTTGGATGCTTGTCCATATTTGTCAAGAGCTTTTCTCATCAGAACATTTTATCTTGAAACAAAATTATCTGTGTCATGTGTTTCTTGATCCTTCCTCACTACTATTCAGTCAAGAAAACTGAAGCATGGCTTAAGCCAGGAAACACTGAAACAGAAAGCATGTCTTCACTTTTATTTTTGAAACAGCACTTATTGTTACTTTGCAGTGGAATTTCACCTATGAAGTAAAAAGCTAACTGCTTATTTCATTGTCCCCTTCACTACCCTCAAGTGTATCAAATATTGCAAACAAAAGTGATTTGCATTTTCAACAAAAGAAAGCAATCTGCAAGACAGAAGATATCAGCTATCTGTATCTGTACCTGATACAGCAGCGTCAAACAGATCAGTAACAAAATTGCCATGTTAAGACATTAATTGCTATACTGGAGATAAATATTAAGAAAAACCCCATATGCTTAAATAAATTTTTATTTCCTTCCTCCTTCCATATCAGCTACTCTAATAAACTAAGCAGCAGAAACAGATTTTTCTAAATTCAAGCAAGAAATAATACTTATAAAGAAATTTAATAAACAAAAGCAAGATCAAGGTTGATCAAGCAGCTAATACTGGCTGAGATACAGCACACTTCCATTTGATATTCCTGTTCTGGAACCACACTGGAAGAACTGCTTATCAGACCTTTGCAGAATCCTATTTGCTTATTTTCAGCGGTTGGTTGCAAAACTTGACTCTGAACTTTCAAACTAGTGTTATTATTCAGGAAATTGTCAGGTACTTTTAATACCAGACTGCCACTTTACAGGAAACAGAGAAGTCACCAAGAAGGAAAAACAGATTCAAATGATACAGGAAGTTGACTATACTCTACATTTTATTAGTGAAAAACAAACACCTTAGGGATTATTACAACAAATAAAACACCATTCAAAAGAAAAAAGAGTACATGCTGCACTCTGCAAACTGGCAATACAAACACATAGGTCACTGAATTATAAAATCAGGTTATTCAATGGTCACTCAAACCATTTAACTAATTGAAACTTTTGGGTTTTGTACAAGCCAGAAGAAAATCAGATTTGCCTCATTGTTGAAAGTTTCATGACAGTAAGAAAGAAATGCTTAAGGATGTAATATGTTAAGTCTAGTTGACAACTTTGGGATCTAGCATTATGAAATACAAAATGTAAACAAAAAAGCCTCTGAAAAAAATGATACAAAAAACCAAACCCAAAGAAACAGCAAGAAAATAGCAAATAGCAACAGTTCCTACCTGTTCGTAGTGGCAAGTCTGAAGTGATGTAATTTGTATTATTAAATAACGCATTCATTCCCATTAACTGATCCATTGCAAACATCTGTATTGAAAGAAAATATACTCTTCATTGCTACATATATATACAATTTCACAAAGCATTTCCAAGTTCTCTGCAAATACTGAAACTGCAAACACCCTTCTGCAGTACATAAACAGTTTATATCTATTTTATTTTTGCTGTCAACAGCAGTGCAAGCAAAGCTGATGAACTGACCAAGTCTCACTACAATCACGAGACTGCATGGAGCTCAGCCGTTTCTAAGCACTAACAGTTACATATTCAAAAGAGCTTAGATGGTAGATTCTGAAAATCTGACCCTAATGTCTTGCCCATGGCCTTGCTGAGAACCTACGAGTTTTCATTTCCACTTCTATGATTGAACTCCACCAGACTACATTCCTTATGCAAATATATTTACAAGCGCTCTAATGCAAGAAAACCATATACTCAGGTTAAAGTTTAAATTATTTTTTTTTATCACTGACATGTCTTAACTCAGTCTAATTGTTGTCAGGTATAAAGCTATCTTCTTCCAAAGTGCAGCAAGTATAAAGGATTAAATAGTTTCTTTTTTGAAATTAAGGCGAGTAGAAATGATCTGCTTTTCTCTCAAAGTTTTCACTCAAACACAATTCTCACAACTCAAATGAATCCTACAGTGACTTACTGAGATCAGAAGGAGCTTCTGAAGAGCTAGGCCTACTGATGTGTGTGAGTGAAGGAACATTTTAGTCATCAATGTCAATGTAAATTTGAAAAAAACCCATACAAACCCCTTTTAGGGCATAAGGGGTTTTATTTGCAGATAAAGACCAATGCTCACCACAGAAGAAATTTCAGAGCAAGTGTCACAGGCAGATGGCATAAAAATGAGTATTTTTTCAATTGCTTCTTTCATCAGGCCTTTTCATTTCAGTCGGCCTTTTCATTTCAGCCATTTCACCAGTGGCAAGGCACTTTACAGGTCACATAAAACACACCTTTTGGGAAAAAAAAGCCCTAAATTTCCCCAAACATGATTTCTGCCAATAGTTGGAATGTTTTCATATCTCCATGCTGTCAAGCCTAGGAAATGACAAGACAATACGAGAGGATGCCGAAACAGAGAGCTAGGAGAGAATACTGAAATACAGTACAGAGAGGGATACTGAAAATACATAAATCCACTTACTTGGGGATCAGACACTCCCATAATATAGGAATCTTCTCCTGCCATTTTAAGTCCTGAAACACAAAGACATAATCAGAATTCTCATTTTTTTAAATGTACAGAGAAACTTGAAAAAAGTTAAAAGCCCCATCTCTGAACTCTTCTTATTTTACTCATAATGTTAATGATTTATAAAATACTCTTAAAATTCCTCAGTATTTACAAGGTACAGACTAAGGGCAGGATAGGCTACAGCTAGGATTTTCCACTGCCTGCTTCCAAGCCAAAATTTATTAAAATGAGGAATGAATTTGTTTCTGCCTATGCTCTGACTATTCTGCCATCAGTTTAGGCAAAATTCTTATCATAGTTTAGCAAAAGCAGGACTCTGCATTTTTATACAATAAAAAGACTTTTGAGCATTCATGGGTGCCCATCAGTTTCCTTGTGAAGTACTACTAAATGCAAGATAAAAATACCCAAGAGAGAACATCCAGTATTTTCTCTTTAAACAAAGAGAGTCAAACATTGACTACTTTTGGACACCTTTATTTCCAGATGCCCAAAGATGTCTGGCACCCACAATAACTCAGTGCTGACAATGACAATTATGGATGTACAACACACCTAACCCTCTCTCACAGGTGTACACGTAAATACTGGACACTGGGAAAGTTTAGCTTGGCTTAGTTTTCCTGAGTACAGTAGCAAGCCAGTAGAAGAGCCTGGAAATTATATTTATGAATTTACTAGGTCTATTATAAAAGATTAGTGTTATTTCATTTCATGTAGTCATTATTGAAAGAATTACAATTTCACTTACATTGACCTTAATAAAAAAGGGAATGACCATTTCAAAAGACTCATGTCTGCATGCAAGCAGAGACACTAAATAAGGTTAATAACTAATAGAAGATAGAAACAATTCACTGGCCCTCATATCCGCATCTAGAGCACTGTGTCCAGTTCTGGGCCCCTCAGTTCAAGGACAGGGAACTGCCTGAAAGAGTCCAGAGCACAGCCACAAAGATGATTAAAGGAGTGGAACATCTCCCTTATGAGGAGAGGCTGAGGGAGCTGGGTCTCTTCAGCTTGGAGGAGACTGAGGGGTGACCTCATTAATGTTTATAAATATGTAAAGGGTGAGGGTCAGCAGGGTGGAGACAGGCTCTTCTCAGTGATGTCCAGTGATAGGACAAGGGGGAACGGGTGCAAGTTGGAACCTAGGAGGTTCCGGGTGAACATAAGGAAGAACTTTTTCACTGTAAGAGTGACAGAGCACTAGGACAGGCTGCCCAGAGAGGTTGTGGAGTCTCCTCTGGAGACATTCAAAACCCAACTGGAGGCACTCCTGTGTGACCTGTTCTAGGTTGTCGTGCTCTGGCAGGGGGGTTGGACTAGATGATCTTTCGAGGTCCCTTCCAACTCCTAACGTTCTGTGATTCCATTATAATGAACATGAACCATGTTTCCCAGCAAAGCAAAGTGAACTGTGGAAACCTACTGCCCTATGAAAGAGAGTGGCCAGCAATCAGTAAACCAGTAAAGAAAAACTCAGTCACCATGTATCTTTCTACAGCCACTAGAAAGGCAAATATCAAAAAGAAAATTGGAATATTCAGGTATTTCACTTTGACAGAGGCTCAACTCAGCTTGTTAACAAGGTCCAATGACAACATAGAGCCACCCATCGCACACAAGTAGAAAATGAAAGCAAATTAAAAATTGAGAAATAGGAGACAGCTAGTACCCACATGACTTCCAGGAAAAAGAGGTCCACAAGGATAAATTATTTTTTAACCTAAAAAATAAAAGCACTCACCTGTTTGTAATTCAATTTTAGAGATAAATATTTACTGGGTAATATTTATTTCTAGTATTTGAGCAAACATCAAATATAAGGTCTCAGCCAAAAATGGGTAACTTTACTAAGATGTTTTTATTCGACACACTGATGAGGTAACTGAATGCAAACGCCACATTTCTTCTGCATAAACAGAAGAAAAACTGGTTCTGAAAGTCTTGCTTTGTGATCTCTCATATTTAATCACTATTTCATGAGTCACATATGCAAAATTGTGTTCCAAAACACCTAAAGTACCCATATAACATAATAAATATGCTTGTCAGAAAAAAAAGATTCTGAGAAGCTAATATGAATGGCATCTGCCCCTTGCCTGTTTGCTAAATGTATACTTTTTTGCAAAACTTTCAAACAAAGCCTCTCACAGCTTTTTCTGTTAGCCCAATAGGATAAATTTAACAGCATGTTCTGTCATCTTTGCCCTCCTCTAGTTTCTCAAACTGCATTACTCTCACTCCATCAGAACTCTCCGGGAGAAGGGTAGCTCTCACACCTGCTGTGCTTCCTGGTCACGTTTACAATTTTACAATACATGACTGCAACAAAGTGGAAAAGTACCACACAGGCAGTATTTCTGAAAACTTTTCATTTAAAGTACTTTGATATCAAAATTAGAATCATACAGAAATAAAACCTACATCTGCCTGAATCAGCTCCTCAGTTTAACACAATCAAAATGGTAATTTCTGGCTTTCTAGCTGATGCAATGAACAACGTCATGAAAGCAAAACAGCAGTCATTATAGATGAGCATTACACTCAGAAGCAGAAAGGTAACTACCCACATACTACCTAGTTGATGGAAGTATGTACTAATGAATTTGTAACCAGGTATTAAACACAATCTCTCTCGCACCAAAAGCTCAGGTGTCTCTTACCTGAAAACTTTTGTGTTCAACAGTCATCTGCAGTGTTTGGAGGAGGGGTTACAGACATTTTTTCTAGCTTGAATGCCAAGCTAGTTTATTATAAACATACAGTGATTCAGATGTGCAAACATATGCCTTTGTGTATCTAAACTGACAATTGATTGCCTTTTCAGGGCCTAGACAAAAATTAACCCAGCAGTTTAAAATGACCCCTCTAAATGACTGAAAACACTCTCAGTTTCACTATATGTTTTGTCCTCTTTCAAAACGAAACAAATAACAAAAATGTTCCAGAAGCCCTACCTCCAAAACAGAATTTGTTTCCTTAGGATTTATTTAGTTAACACATCCGTAAGCTTCCTCTTCTTACAATAAAACTGGGGCAAATCCAGGGACTCAATAACATGATTAAAACCGAAAAAGACACTTGGAGAAAAACAGACCATACCATTAATTGTATGGCTTTTAATTGGCCTCTTCCCTTACTGCTTGAGTTTCTAAGCACCTTTCCTACATGCATTAAGCGGTGAGATTAGCATCTACCACAGGCAGCTTTGTTCATTCTCTCCTTACATGAACTGTATTTTGGGGCAGAGATTGTTTTCAGCCAAGCTGCATTTGCTGCTATATGCATCTTAGGGAAGTGAGGTCAAAACCACCTCTCCCTCATTTGAAGATGACTGGGATTAAAATTGTTTTGTGGAAGTTCGTGTTACCATACATGACTGCTTCCCACATTATCTCTGATTCCCACAAACTATACGGCAAACTTGCATCTGCAATAAAAAAATATCCCTACACCGGCAGACCACAACCAACCATGACAGTCTCCACCCTGGAGAATTGTCTTAGGTCTTTCAGATAATGGGGCACAGGAAACTAAACATTTCAACTCATACTACTTTTTAGTTTGAAAATTCAAAGATGAGTGAAGGAACATCATTTAGCTGCTAGCACAATGTAGAAATGTAAAATCCAGCTTGTCCAAAACCACGCAGTTGTGTATACTGAGGGACTATAAGACTGTATGCATGTTCATACGCATATGTGTGCAGCGTTCCTTTCTCCCCACAGTGGGTCAGTTGCCATTGTGAAAGTTTAAAAAAAGGAGAAAAAGAAAAAAAACTAGGAAGACACATATACATATATATGGAAGATGATGGGGTTGCACCATCCAAGCAAGCAAACATAATAGCAGTTAGTTTGCATCACTACTCCTCCTTAATAACCAAGTAATACCAGGTACAAGTAGGCACAGCTGGACGAACATGAGTTCATTTATTGTACCCTGAGTATTTGTTTTAAAACTTCAAAAGGATGAGGCATTTAAAATGGAAACAACATAATTAATGTAGGAATGCTCTCATCCAGGAACAAGAATTCTCATTTCTGTTTATCTCGATCATTTGGTTTCAGATCTCACCTGCTGTTCTCCAACATCCACTGTACCTATCTTTTAAAAACAAAGATACATTTCTCTAACCAACTTTTTTTAGCCCCCTGATTTTTGGAGTCCAGATCCTTCCCTCTGCTGTTCCTCTTCAACTTTCCAGCCTGAACTTTAAAAATGAGGTAAACCATTTTCCTCTTTGATACCAGTATCCAAGCCAATGCCTACAAACAGAGAATGGGAATTCTTCCTCTTGTCTTTCTACAGGCAAGCGTAATCCAATGCAAATTTCATCACCTATGAAGAATCAAGCTTTTATGTTTGATTCAGATACTAATAGTTCAGTAATTTCTGAAAACATTTATAGACACTTCACCCAGCAGCAGCATGCCTTGTAAAAAACTAAGACTTTAAACTTTGCTCTTTTCTTTCTACCTTTGTTCTCACAGTCGTCTAGCTAAAAACCTGAACAGTATATATACTAAGAAGTTAGGAAGACTTTTTATTTCTCCAAGCAGGAAATAAAACAATTTGAATATTATCCTAAATTGTTGAACAATGCTCTTCTCCATGTTGTGTGTGCCTCCATCCACACCCCCGCTCCAGTAAATAAATAAATAAATAAGCTTTGTACCCCAATCTATTCATGTTTTAAAGTGCACCAGTGTGCCTACTGATGAAGCTAACATTTCACACAGGACCAGAGAAAAAAAAACAAAACAAAACATGACATATGCTTCCTTTCCCAGACTTTCAGAAAGAGATATGGTAAGATGGTCTCTACTTTTAATCCATGTTCTTTGAATACAGATGCATTTTTAAAAATCAATTTGCAGAGATGAAGGAGGAACAGCATCATCAACTTCTCCATCCCACAAAGATCTGCCTGATCACAAAAGAAGAGCATGATGCCCAGTGGAAACTCTTATCAGCCACCTGCCCTTTTAAACCTTTCTGTAATTTGAGCAAACCAAACAAAAGCCTAAAACCTGATGTGACAGGATGCCCGTTATATTCTCAGAAAATGAATGCAAAACACTAGCATCAGGGTATCTGCCTGCTGTTGAGTTTCAAAATACAAAGAATCAACTAATTTTTTCTGAAACTTGTCCATTACTTTTTAATTAGTTCAGTAGAAAGACTGAGCTCAGCACAGATTAATATTCAATGGAAGGTTTGGTTAAAACACAGATCCAATTAACCGGATAGAAATTAAGGCATATTCTGTAAAAGGTACACTGAAGATACATACGTTAAGGAATCATGACCTTTATTACCCAGAGTTCATTATACTTGTGAACTGGAATTAGTTGGATGGCTTAAATAAATTTGTGTTGAAGAACATTAAACTCTTGCTTTATGAGATGTTTTAAATCAACCTGTTCTCACCTTCCAAGGCTGGGATTCAGAAAGCAAGCCTCAAAATTGGAAACTCGACTACTACATTTCAGCTGACTTGACACACTGAAAGCATAGTTCTTACTGCAAGTTTGCTAGCAAAGCGGTTTTTCCCTTTAACTTGGCTTTCATTGAAATTTACCTTTTAAAAATAAACATCTTTAACTGGACACTGGATGAAAGTAATGAAATTTACTGTGATTGTGCTCTTATCTGTTCATTTTGTTACAGAGGAATAAGGATGAAAGAGAGGAAAGACATTTGTGTTTTACATAATATATTTTAAGTATATTTTTGCTACATCAGGGCTACAAGACATAGCAGACTATCTGATTGCAGAGAGTTGTGTTTTTAGGCACAGCATCAAGTTCTTCAAAATACTGTAGCAGCTATGAAATATTGAAGTAGAAATAGTAACTGCTGTCCTATACAGTCTCTACAGTGTTTTACCTGGTATTGTTTACTTTTTTAAGTTGAACCAATCCCTCCTTGAGCCCCACGGCACTGGTGAGGCCATACCTCGAGTACTGTGTACAGTTTTGGGCCCCTCATTTCAAAAAAGACATCGAGGGGCTGGAGCATGTCCAGAGAAGGGCAACCAAGCTGGTGAAGGGACTAGAAAACATGTTTTATGGGGAATGACTGAGGGAGCTGGTGTTGTTCAGTCTGGAGAAGAGGAGGCTCAGGGGGGACCTCATTGCTCTCTACAACTCCCTGAAAGGAGGTTGGAGTGAGACAGGGGTCGGTCTCTTCTGCCGTGCCCATAGTGAAAGGACAAGAGAAAATGGCTTTAAATTGCAGCAGGGGAGATTCAGATTGGACATTAGGAAAATTTTCTTCACTGTGAGGGTGATTGGGTATTGGAATAGGTTGCCCAGAGAGGTGGTGGAGTCGCCGTCCCTGGAGGTGTTCAAGAGGTGTCTGGATGTGGCACTGGGTGATATGGTTTAGTGGTGATGTAGGTAGGCAGTTGGACTGGATGATCTTGAAGGTCTCTTCCAACCTCAATGATTCTACTATTCTCAGTTTTCTATCCTTTGCAAAACATAATCTGTATCTGTACAGAGACTACTGTTTTAGCAATCAGCGTTTCCCAAATGGAGATGCTGGTAAATGTATTGTGCAATAGATGCTGTGAGTTGCTCTGTCAGGGCTGGAAGCAGGACAAGAGCTGCTGAGATGACTCTGGCTAGAGGACAGAGCAGAGATACTGACCTAAGATGCTTAGTCTCAAGCCTTTTTCACTGCAGTGACTTCAAAGAAAGTCAGGATGCTGCCTGGCCCTTTCACCTTAGCTCTGGCCACCTCCTCTGAACTTCATCCCACACTTTATTTCCCTTAGAACCCAGTTATTTTTCCCAAAATACTGGGAGTACGGCTCCAGAGCAAAAACTTTTGGTGCAGAATAGATCCTTAGAGAAACACAGGGAAGGAAAAATGGACGTTTGAGAACAGCTATTTTCTATCTCTGCACAAAAGAACAGGCCATACATACACACAGGCTTAGGTATTACGATGCTTCAGAAGAATCTTCCTACAGGAACCTACAGCAGCTACATGGACAACCCTGATTTTAAGCCGTGCATGTCCCTTGAGACCACTTTCGTTTTTTTAAGGCTGAATAACAGATCCTTTTCTTAAGAAAAATAAATCCCATTTTTGTTAAAAGCAAGATAACAACAGTGGGAATATTGTACTGATGGGATTCCAAACAGTTGCTCGCATTTTGAACAGGTCTTAAAGCAGGTCTATACAACTGAACTCTAACGGCTGCTAACTACCAGCACTGTGTACTTCCATTACTGTTGCCATTAATGAAGCTGCTGCAGAAGAAAATTTTCTGGAGAGCTAGATTAGAGAGAAGGGAGAGAGAGACATCCCCATGCCAAATACTAATCAAGCATAATCTTAACACAGAAAAAGTTTTACCAATGGTTATTTTATTTACATTGTTCTCAACTACTCATTTTGATTGCATCCATTTTAATCAATTATACTGTTTCTCAAGTCCCCACGCAAAGGTTAAAAATGCACCAAATATTTATCATTTAGATGAACACTGACCTGATGCACAGCCTTAAAAACCTGGGAAAATGCAAGCTATATATGCACACATACACACACGTTTTTATTTTTGAAGTAAAAGGAAAAGAAAAAAGTGTGCTACAGACAGCAAATCCCTGGATTAATCAAAATAGAAGGTGATACACAGCTACAGTATTCTGAAATACGCAAGTCAATAGAACCAAAATATCAAGGGAACATCATGCATACTTTCACTTAGACCCCTCAAGCACAAACAGGAAAGAAAAAGCATTTTAAAAACCATGAGAAATGATTGCTAACTTTCCCAAGTTGACAAGGAGCCCCATCAACTATGGGGTTTTTTTTGAAGGGATTTTAACTCCATAATTAAACAGACTTGAAATTTGAAGTTTGCCTTTAAATGTTAAAAGTTGACTAATATTTCTTCTCCCATCTATGTTTTCAGTACCTGGGGTGCAGCGGGCTGTTTTAAGGAAACTATTCTCAGTATAAAACTGAATAATGCCCAATTTCCACAAAAGCAACACATGGAAGTTTTATTTTTTACGTTCCTTCAGGTACCACAAAGAGGTGTAATCTCTGAATAAAGATATGAGTATAATTTCTCAGTATACAAGTGAAAAAAGGTTTGTGCAGAGAGGCAGTTTTATCAAAGGTGCTGCTCTCCTCTGCAGAGTTTTTCTCATCTGTTGCAGCTGCAATAACACTACATAACACTAAATGACACTGTTTGTTTTTCTAATATAACACCACAAATTGCCTCCTCTTGTTATTAATTGAGTCTGTTTATTATTTCCTGTTGGGTGGGACCTGGGAGTCCTGGATGGGTGTTTTTAAACTTAAAAAACTGCTTAAGTTAAAATTTTGAAATATTTTCAGTCATGACCAGATGCATTATTGGACAACAGTATAAAAACTACAAAACATTTAGGAAATCAAACATCACAAATATTAAAGAGGTTTCAAAAGTGTGATGCTCTGAATCAGAATTGCTGGGTACAGAATTATTGTAGGAAATCTAGACTCAAATTTACTATATCAGATAATTACTAAATTTGAGGAAAAACTCATAGCTTGAGGAAATTCACTTTGCAAAGAGTGACTGGACTACCTGAATGATTACTTTATTTTAGAAACAGAATTTTGGTGTGTTTTGTTCCCTTCCCAAATGACAAAGTAGTGAACTAATACGACAAAAGATGTCAAACATTAACTGTTTTTCCAGGATATTGTTAGAATAAGATTAGAATGTTTCTGTTAAAACACATTCAAAGCAACTTCAACCAAAACAGTATTCAAATATATGGCAACCATATGCTGGTGTGTACATATATATATAATGCTAAGTATATGTAAAAATACTGAGGTTCAACACAGTAAAAAAACTCTGGTAACTACAGTGTATTTCAGCCACGTGGGGTGGTAACGCTACTTGAACTAACCTGAATATCATGTTAAAATGCTGTTACTTTCTCTTACAGATTATAAAGAATCACTAAATATTCTTTATAAATGGTTCTAGTTCACACAAAGCTTTTCAAAGTAAAATTTTAACTTTAAAAGCCACACATACCTATTTCATAAGGCTTAAGTGTCATGAATCATCAGTACTAAACAGCAAACCTCTTCCTTTTTGGGGAGGAAAGAACCGCATTTCTGAGAAGCCAAGTAGAAAGCAAACTTAAGATTTCAGAAGTCCAGTTCACATTAAGTTTTGCTGTATCACCAGGTGCTTTCACATAGGTTCTGCTCATTTCACGAACAATGGTGGCAGAAGAGGGCTCTGTTACCGCTGCAATCACAAAAGTGAGCTAAGGGATTCTCAGTGTTCTTTTGGTTTCGAACATCCACTGAAAATGTAACGCGACAGAAACAGTCAGTTAAATAACACTGGAAAGTGGAACCAAACAGGTAGAGCTGAGTCCAGCGCCACTACAGTTATACCCTAGGTTTCAAATCTACAGGTGCAAAGCAGTTACTAAGGCTTACTTTTTTGGTGTTTAGAAAGAAATAGTAAACTCCTGCAGCCTCCTTTTTCTGCAGTAACCTATGACATAACAAAACCCACTCACTTCAACTAAACTAACGAGACCCAAAAACATCTGCTCACTTTTTTACTTCATTTGTGTGCTAAAATATGTTTAAACAGACAGAAATATGATATTTAAAAGAAACAAACAAAAAAACCCAAACCCAAACAAAAAAACAACACAGAACTCAGACCTTCTCTGCTCTCGATTTGTTGATACCAGTACAGTTTGCTTGGAAGATGCAATGAAATACAGAAATATTTTCGTTTCACTAACTCTGCATTTTGAATGAAGAAAATAATACACCTGGCACTGCTTTTCAAAATATCATAGAAGTTGAAAGGGGGAAAAATGCTAGTAGTAGCAATAGTAGCTTCCTCCCCACACACGGTCAGCTCCACCTAAATCCTAAACAAAGGACTGTACTTTGAGACCAGAATAATTTGAAACATCCTTTAAGGCCTTACTTCTGAAACTGTCAACAGTGCTTCAGCAAAGCATATATGTTTAAATGAAAGCACTGAAGAAGACTCACTGAATTATTTCTGTGCTCAAAACTGGATGCAAATTTTGTGCCTCAATGACCTAAGGGCACAGTTAATGACAACAGTAATTATGATGTTATCAACATAGAACTTCATAAAAGGTTCACAGCTTATTTAAAGGACATCAAATTACAACTTCTAATTCTAAAATACCTGTGTCAGAGCTACAAGTGACCAAGACCAGGAATCTCTTTTTCATTATTTGCCTGAAACGTTCTCTCCTCTTTGTTTTATAATAGCTGTGTTAGTTTGTGTGTGATAACTAAAGAAAAGCTATCAACATATTGAAAAAAAAATGTTTAACTTTAGCATTTTCTTTCATAGCATTGTTTATGGAAATTTTCCTTAGGACTAATACTTTTGAATTTAGAGCTGGAAAACATTTACAGCCCCAAAAGGTGAGAAGATTTTAGCAAGTACATTTTGAAGTGATCTATGAAAACACAGCATAATTAACCAAAATCTCTGAAGACCACAGAAACTTCTCATCACTAGCTACATCAGAAAGCCAACTGTAAGTTAGTAAAAAATATATTGTCTTCCACTGTATCTCTGCAGCTTCAAAACAACATTTATTTTGTATGCATGTAACTATTGAGGGAGACTTGAACTTTCTAGTCAGTACTAAGAGCATCTTTGATAGTAAAGGCTCACAGGCCTCCAAACTTGGCTTCTGTCCTTCCAGGCTCAGCAATGATAAGCATGGTAACATGAATTCCTAACCGCACTTATTTCTGGAGTTTTCATGTATTCATGAGACAGTGGCATGGGAAGATTTTGGGAGAAGGCCATGATGAAAAGAAGGAGTATTGTTTTCATGGAAACTCAAAAATCTATTAATTAGCAAATTTGCATCAGTGATATTTATTTGTAGGTATCCATTACCAGATTCACATAATGCCACATCAATGAAAACGTAAATTTAAATTTATTATGAAAATTGATTTTAAAAATAAAATACATAGTAACAGAGAAACAATTCAATTGCTGCTTTTCAATAAATGGAGAAGGAAATTTTAGAATGTGCACATAAATTAAGTATCCCTGCCTGCTTTCTACCCTCTACCATCACATTTTTTTTCCAGTAAACTTTTCTAATTTCAGAATACATACTACAAAAACATTACCAGGGTGCTGACTGAACTAAGCATCTACAGGTATGAAGTTTATCTGCTATGACATTATTTTAAAAAACACACAACATGACACAAAGTGATGCAAAGCTGTTCTCAGTTTTACAACCTTAGCTCTACTCAAAGTGTATTCACCACTGGCATGGGAAAATTTCGTTTTTCATCATCGTGAAATGCTGATTGGCACTTCTTTCTTTATGAAAGGAACAAAGGGTGGAAAAGCTTTTTCCCTTCTGTTTAATATTTCCGATTAAATTATTTAACAGATCTTGCACATGTTTCAGCACTCAGTTTCCTTGCAATCACCTCACTCCTCGGCAGATCCTGACAATAATATTTCAGCGTGCCAGTTAAATTCTTGAGCAAGGGAAGTTTATGAAACAGAGGATCTGCCTCTGGATAGCTACAGGCTGCTTTTTCCTCTTTCGTTTTCTCAGACTGCAGTCATTTCTGTAGATTACAAAACACTGCAAACACGATGACGCCTTAGAATGACGTCTTGGCTAATGCTTTCCCAGAACGGACAGCTACGTTCTCTTTTGAGGGAATAAAAATGCTTTAACTGAAACAGCTTTTCAGAAGCTGGTACTTCACAGTCTATGGATGCCGGTAAGAACCAAGAGCTGTGTTTTCAACTCTGTTCTGTGAGCTTGGCAGCAGCGGTGAGGCACAAACCAGACAACTCATCCACCAAGTACTAATGTTCTCTGTGAACAGAATAAATGAAAGGGGGACTTTGGAAGCACAAAACAAGCCAAATACGATCACCACTTTAGAACTAATCTGTATCTTTTACAACGTTATTCCTTAGCAAAGATTTTGAGCATTTTAGAACAGGAAGGTGAGGTGCAGCCCCGAGGTGGCTGTGATCCCTTGCCTACAGAGCCTTACTCTGCTAACAGTGCTTGCAGGCTCTCCTGCCGCTTGTTCCAATGAAGTTCCCCAGCAGCACCCTGGCTGTGGTGACGGCCCAGGCGCACAGAGCCCGCCCGTACTGCGGTGGGACACGATGCTCCACTCCATGGCCATGTAAGCCAGCACGACTCCGGTACTGGAGTGACTGCCGGAGCAGAAAGCATCAGCGGGTAACAATGACCGCGGTGAAAGACAAGGTGAGTATTTTTGTTTTTGAGGTCAAACGTAGCAGAACAATCGGTCCGATAACATTCCCGCTCCGGGTGAGAGCGTCTCAGTTTCACAACCTACTGCTAGGCTACCTTACAGGCCCTCACCAAGCACCGCCTTTGAAAGCGGCCTTCATCCATGCTGCTTGGGACACCTGGCAGGCGCCACCCGAGACCCGCACCCAGAGCTGCCGCCGCCCCCTGCCCGCCCCCCGCCCGGTGGCAGCAGCGCCCCCGAC